>MNCI01013396.1:83372-221544 GCA_015680685.1 Gnetum montanum | reverse complement strand
TAAAGAACATTCGCGGGAATAGCTTCAACTTTTGTAATTTACTCTCAATGTTTTACAATGCATAGACATTGTGAAAAGCTTGTAGGTAGTATTTGATATTTATGCTATAAGCTTCCTCAAATTTAGTAATATTATTCATATCTGCCCACTTTTTTGAAATCTAGTTGAAATTCTTATTACCTCCTCAATTTTGACCATGTGTCTTATTATTAAAATGGTTCATCATCTTTATTTGGTGAATCACCACAAAAATTTGGGCCCAACACTTTCAGACAAGAATCAAGCTAAGTCATGATACTTCCTAGCATGACTAAAGCTTGAGAACCGTCAAAGCCGAGTCAAACGGAGTCGAATCAAGCAAGGAAGAATTCCTTGGGATACACAAGAGACTACATTGGCATCTAGAAATAAGAAATGCAAATTTTGGACTCAAAATACTGGGTTTTGACCAAGTTTGCTCGCTGCACGCTGGCCTCCATGCCCAACGTACATGCCCAGTGTGTAGCCCAGTGTGCACCAACTTTTGAGCTCCAAAAACTCCTCCAAACAGGCTAGAATTGAAGGCCCTGACTTTCTAGGACCTTCCCCAAGGTCCCCAGTAGCTCTCAGGCTCTTGAAAAGTAAGTTTTGGGCTCCAAATAATGGGTTTTCATACCTACACGCTGGTCTGCACGCCCAGCATGCACACCCAGTGTGTACCATCATAGATAGACCAAAATAGGCACTCAGATCATGGTTTTCATATAAAATTAACTCCCAGAGGTAGGGAAACCATCAGGCATCATCCTTGGCTCCTAAAAAATCAAGTTTAGACCTTGAAAAGTGGCAGTTTCATGCCTATACGCTAGCCTACATACCCAGCGTGCAGCCTAGCATGCACCACTTTGAACAAGGTTGATTGGGAATTTTAGGTAAGATTTTGACATGGAGTCAACCCTCAAGGCATGGTCAATGAATTTAAAAGTCTACAGGCTTCAGAAACATCAATTTTTAGCATCAGAAGGGCCATTTTTTTGCCCTACATGCCCAGCGTGCACACCTGGTATACAACATAGCGTGCACACTAGAAATATGCCCAAAACTCAGTCAAAATGAAGCCAAAATGAGCCGTCGGACACCCTGGAGAACTAGAAACACTTAGGAAATAAGGATCCAACTCCAGTGTATAATATTAGGCTCCAAAACTACATTCTTCATGACCACACACTAGCCTGCACGCCCAGTGGGTACACTCTTGGAGCCTCCTAAAGCCCTATCAAATCAAGGTCAAATAAGCCCAAAATTGACAGGCAGCATCCTCAAGACATCAGGCATCTAGATCCATGCTCAAAACTAGAGTAATAGTTCAAAATTTGGTCAGAAGTTCTTCATGCTTGTCCACATGCTATCCAGTGTGTGGGGCATATACGCCCAATGTGTACACGTTGGCATGCTGCACACTTGTAAAGCTTCATTCTTGTGCACCCGGTCGATGCTCCAAATGTCACCCGATCTGAAATTCCAGCATCCCATAGCTAATCATCCCATCTTAGATCTGAATTTAATGCCCAAACTTGTACAAAAACCCAGATTTTTTACTAGATCAGGGTTCGAAAATTGAAGAATCTGGGAAAAAAATTGAGAATCCACACTGAGAACATTCAGAACACCCACCTTGCACGCTAGACTTCTACCCCGCACGTTGAGCATACAGCCTTCACGCTGTGCCTACAGCCCAAACCAGCATACCATCACCCCTCTGCATCCACCGGGGCTCTTTGTCCACCTTCTGTTAGATCCACAACTGCGTTTAGTCTAGTGCATTGTAATTTTCATTATGCAATAATATTGCTATATTTTTGGCCAAGATTTGGTACAGTTCTCATTTGTGCTTGAATTTTTGGCTAATATTTGTTACAATTTTCATTCGTTCTTATTTACCTCTTGTTTACATTCCTGCACGTTTGCATTCTGGTTTACATTTATTACACTGTTTACATATAACCCAGCGTATTGCACATTGGCATACGTCTGAGGAAATCCTTGTCTGATCTACTTGTGGGCCACCCAAGGTACTCTACCTTTGTCAATTCTAGTTTACCCTCAAGAGAAGGTAGGGTCTTTTGTGCCTATCTGTGGATCTCTTGGTGCCTTTTTCATTCTAGCCAGGCACCAATGATTCTAGACAGTATAGAAAATGGCGCTAGAAGGAGGGCCTCTCGTTGCTTAAATCTACTTTGATCCACCATTCAAATCTTTCAAATCTGCACCCTGTTTAGCCAGATCTACTGCAATCTCAGCATGTATATGCTATTTAGCCTATACGCTATTTAGCATGTTGTCCACTCTGTTTGTATGTTGCCTGTTCACCCTGTACACTAGTTGTTGAAGCCTATACGCTAGGATTCAGTCCATACACTATGTAGACAGGCTGCATGCTGCCAGACTTAGGTGTATGCTGTGTAGATAAGCTGAATGCTACGAGGCTTAGGTGTATGCTGTGTAGATAGGCTGCATGTTGCCAGACTTAGGTGTACGCTATGTAGATAGGTTGCACGCTGCGAGGCTTAGGTGTACACTGTGTAGACAGGCTACACGTTGCCAGGCTTAGGTGTACGTTATGTAGACAGGCTGCACGCTGCCAGACTTAGGTGTACGCTATGTAGACAAGTTGCACGCTACGAGGCTTAGGTGTATACTGTGTAGACAGGCTGCACGCTGCCAGGCTTAGGTGTATGCTGTGTAGATAGGTTGCACGCTGCGGGTGTATGCTAACAAGTATACCTGTTTCATACTTGGCCAAATTCTCACCTGTACATGCTGACACTATCTCCCATCTACCTTGTTACACTTACGACCTTTTCATCATGAATACTGCCAACACCAATGTTTCAACCAAGTCCACTCCAGATATCATTGGCCCCACGGCAATGATGATACCCATCGTGCAACCCATAGGGGCCCACGGTGAGGTCAACCCTCAGGGGGGACCTTGCCGATCTCTTAGACTACAAGGGAAGAACCCATCATTTAACATCATAACACAAGAACAATACAATTTTATATGTGTAAAGATCCAAGCCAGCTTGGCAATAGATCAAACTGAACTGGAGGCTAAGAAACAGTATGAATTGGTCAATAAGGGAGGACATGAGTTCATCCCCTTCCCATATGATATCATCCCTCTCCCAGAGCACTACTCTGAGCTCATCTCATAGCTCCTCCTAGCAAGGAGTCAGACCCTAGACTAGTCCATGCTAGATCCTCAATTAGAAGAGGAGGATGACTTTGTGGCTCAATCCGAACATGAGGATTCGTACCATACTCTCAGTCCGCATACTTACGCGAACCCACTATTCCACCCTTTCACAGGGGAGACTATGTGCCTCCATTCATTCAAAACCACTCAACCACATGTGCCTCAACAGGAAGCATCCACTCTTATTCCCACTCTCCCCGTGACTGATACCCAATTCAATATACCCATCCCCACTATTCCTCCAGTCACTACGTTATCCCCCCTCTTACAAGTACAACCCCAACAACACCCCCTCAAAATAATGTAGGAGTGACCTTCCCAACCCAAGTGATTGGGATGTCGTCTGTGATACCCGCTTCTACATCTGCTTATTATATACCATGGATTCAAACCCAAGGGACACCCTTCACCACTTCAACTCAACAAGTTCAGGGTGTTCCTTCACAAATCATGACTGGACAATGGGCCATAACTGGCATGCAAGCACATCGACCCCCTCATTACAACATACCGCCTCCTATAATTTCACCGATGAACATCCCTCAAGTACCATAGCAACAACAATAGCAACCCTTTCCTTACAGTATGCCATCCTTAATAGCGCATACCATGAATATTCCTCAAGCGCAACCTCTGACCACTCAACTTTCCTCTTTCCCATCCACCGTACAACAATCTAACTTTCATACTACACAACATAACCCACCTGCCACGTTACCTAGTGCCCAAGACTGGGCCGAAGCTAAAAAATTGATGCAAGAACTCATTGATGAGGTAAAACACCTCAAAACAATCAACAATGAAGATCTTAAAGTATTAGACTTTTACCAAGACGATCCTATTAGCTCTTTGGTACCACCGTTGACCCTTCCCAAAGGAGTTTCTTTCCCTCAACTAACCAAATACAATGAGGAAGGAGACCCCAACGCCCATCTGGTCACGTTTAGACTAGAATGTTTACTGCTTCAGGCATGGCCCCATGAAATCTTATGTGTTTTCGCCATGTCCCTCACTAGGAGAGCTTTAGACTGGTACCAAGCCTTGCCTCATAACTTCATATCCTCTTTGGAGGATCTCCTATACTAGTTCGGTACTAGGTTTAAATACAACCTGAAACCTAAAGCAACCCTAGACAATCTGATACAAGTAAAACAAGCACTGCTTGAACTTGTACAAAAATTTATTCAGAGATGGAGTGCTGTGCTAAACGAACTTCATGAACCAATCCCTAAAACATACTTACTCACCATCCTAAAGGGAGCCATAAATGATTTCGTGAAATCTAAACTGTACTATTTGAACGCGTGCACTCTAAGCCAAGCTTTCATGCAAATAAAGAACATCGAAGAGGCAGCCCAAAATAGCCATGATCCTGCTTACTTAGCCTTTAAAAATCAACACACTAAAAAAGACAAAGAAAAGGCTAAGGAAACAGTAGCAGTAGTAGCAGAAACTCAACAGATAAGTACGAGACAACAAGGTAAACCACCCACCATCCCTATTGGCTATACTAGACCTGCCCCTGCCACTACACCCGGACCATCCACATCACAAAATGCTACACAGAGCCATGCAAGAAACTTTGAGAAGAGAAACCCCTCTTAATACACACCATTGCCCATGAAACCTTCACAATTATTTGGCCAACGCTTGAAGGCTGGGCTAATGACACATAAACAATTGTCCCCCACAGCAATTCAAAGACATGATCAATGAAACACCATGAAAATTTCGAGGCCTTAGTGGTTCAGCAAAAAGCTAGTGATTCAAGCAAAGGGTCGCAACAAGGCACGAAATAGCAAGTTCCTTTTTAGTTAAAGGCCTATCCTACCACGCTGCGTGGCACAGTACAAATGAATTCTAGAAGACAGAGCAAAGCGACAGGTGCACAACGACAAGCTTTGCTCTTTGCAAATTCTCTATGTTTCGAGATCCTTAACTTTTGGCATATTACACTGCAATACGCAACATGGTGTAATGCAGCGTAATTTCATAAAGTAATCCATGACAACATCAAGGATGGAAAATGCCCAAGACTTCAACAACACTTCGACTTTTTGTAAGTGTGCTATTTTACGCTGAATTATGCTATGAAGCATAATCTAGCATGGTGCAGCATAATACAAGCATAGACATAAATGGCATAATACAAGCATCATCAATCCATACGACACGATACACTCTCTAGCGTATTGTAGCGTAATCAAGAAATCACCTATTGCCAAAGCCCCAACAAGATCAGTTTACACCATGTTACGCTTTAGAGCATAAGGAGGTGTGGCACCACAAGCTTCAACAATCACGACATCAAGTCAACGACATTTGTAAATTCAATATACATGTCATCTAAACTGCATCTTTCTCTTAACCCTAACCTTATAAATGCTTCAATCGATAAAGATCAAGGGGTGGACAAAAAAATTTCTCCTAAGATTTGACGAATTTTCTCTGTGAGTGATTTTTTCCCTTCTGTTGATAATCATTGACGACTTTTAATAAGAAAAAAAAAGAGGATCAGTAATCGCAAGAATATTGAAGGAAATTGGCAAGAATCTTTAGTCAGGAATAGTAGGTTGATAGGCATTCTGCTTCGGGATCGACTTCCTTGTACAAAAATCTGCTAAAACAAGGTAGATCGACCTTTGCTTACTTCATCTTTGAAAAGCTTTCTTGTTGTTGGCACATGTTTCACCCAAATTGAAGTCTACCTATAATAGTTGTGTTCAATATATTTTTCTCATGAGGTGAATCCCAGATCTTGGGATTGCCCATGTTCTAAATTTGATCTCTTGTGCCTTATCTATACAAATCTTGCAAATCGTTGTAAATCAATTTCATCGTTTTCAATTACCCACTAAGTTAACAATATTATATCTTCTTGTAAAGAACCATCATTTTATCATCCAAATATCACAAAAATTTTTACTGATCAAGTAAGTCCCTGTCTGATCGACAAGACCATTTAAGGCACCTCAGATTCATTTTCTCTCTAGCATGGTCCTCGCACGGATCTAGGGTTAGAACTGTGTACACAGACTTTTGTTTGACATTTCCAGCGATCGACGTTTGCCGTCGTTATAGTTTTCTGGTGCTAGAAGAAGAGCCTTCATATCTGATCCGTATTTTATGGGTAGTCTTGTAAGTTGTCTATACCCATTGTTAATCAAATGTAAACGTAATACCTCCGAGGTTTTTTACAAGATTATGCAGTGTAAATCGGTCCCTGTGACGATTCCTTTGGAATCCTACAAGATAGAAAGCCCCAATTATTATCTTAGTTTGCCTCTACCCTTGTGATCTTTATTCCTATCATCATTATTTACTAACTGAGTAGAGAATGACTACATCAACTACCATCGTTGACATTGCAAGCCTTGAGAACCCTTGGACGATGCAAGTTACGCCTCCTATGGTTAAGCAACCACTTAGTTCGGTGCGACCACGCTGCTTCCTCAAGCTACAAAACAGGGAGCCTGAGGGCCACACTCAGTGTAGGGAACACTATAATTTCTTCTATGCTAAATTAGTAGCAAACCTTCCTATGTATCCATAAGAACCTGAGGAAAAATGAGAGTATGACTTCATGTACTGCAATGGGAAGGAACTCATTCCTACACGTAGCACCGTCATACCCCTGATAGAGCAACAAAAATGGATCCTAAATCAAATGCTGATGGTGAAGACATCACTAGAATAGCTAGAAGTCTTGTTCCATGATGAGATGCTTCACGATGGGCAAGACAACCTAGATTCTCACTCTAAAGGAGGTAGTCGTGCTGATTTCACCATGGCCCCTCCTTCCACAACATCTCATGTAAATCCGTTGTTCATGGTCACCATGCCTTTGATATTATCTAACACCAATCGAGTCCCGCACTCACCGCGTTTACATTTTCTCTCTTCGACTATCTTCCCAGGCAATGGTCCATCAAAAATCATTCCTCAAGAGGTGCAATTACCTAACCCACCTCATCATGTGCCTGCGCCTACGTCACCGCACGTACATGAAATACCTACATTGCAATTACCTACAACACCAACCTTGCTCCCAACTCACACAACTGGGAGGGCCACCACAGCGNCACCAACCTTGCTCCCAACTCACACAACTGGGAGGGCCACCACAGCATGGTGGGCTCCCAACATGTCTCTCACTGTGCATCCTGTGCAAATAGCCCATCATCCTCATTTCCAAATCCAGGTCCCAAGGGTGCTAAACCCCATCGTAGGATCGCTGACTGTGCCCCCGGCTACACAAGCAGTGTATCCAATGGCACAGTCGACAATGGTCACCCCATCCACACCAACTACTGGATGGTGGATGCCACAAGCAATGCCACCTGCAAGGACCATCTCGATAGCATCGACCATCGGCCAAGCTACCGCCTCTGTTGCACCATCTAGTGTAGCTCCTTCTGCCATTCCACGAATGACTTCGTCGCCTACAGGTCTAGACCAAGCTTTCTAGCTCATTCAGACCCTTACAGAAGAAGTCAAGCATCTCAAGGCTGTTGGTTCTAACACGATACAAGTCATGGATTTCTACCGTGACAATCCTATTAGTCCAGTAGTCCCTGTCCTGTCATTGCCACCTGGGATGCCCCTTCCCCATTTCACAAAATACAATGGGGAAGGTGATCCTAACACACACCTGGCCACTTTTAGGTCAGAGTCCTTATTATTGCAACAATGGGCACATACTATAATCCATGTTTTTGCTATGTCCTTAATGGGTAAATCTCTGGACTGGTATCGAGCCCTCCCATGTGCCTCTATTTCAACTTTGGAGGAGCTATTAACCTAGTTTGTGACCTGTTTCAAGTATAACTTAAAGCCAGAAGTCACACTGGACTAGCTCATGGGAGTTAAGCAAGATCCACTCAAGCCAGTCCAAAAGTTCATACAGCGGTGGAGCATCACCTTGAATGAAATCCACGAACGCATCGCAGAGGCCCATCTACTGGCAATCTTCAAGGGAGCAGTTAACAACTTTATCAAGTCTAAACTATATTACCTCACTCAGACTAAGAGTATTCAAGATGTAGTGGAGGCTAGCAAAGATCTGACGTATGTGGTCTACAAAAATGCCAAGTAAGGACAAAGGCAAAGCCACGACAACTACAGTTGCAGCAGTTGCTGAAGGGGCCAAGAAGAAGAACACTAACAAGAAAACACCTGCAGAGCCTGCTGATCCAACAACTAGCTCGAACGGTGCTAATCAAGAAACTCCTTCTGCCCCTGAAGCACCTCTGCAGCCGAGGCCTAAATTTGAGTGTAAGGATTGCTCAAACTATGCGACCTTACCTGTAAAGGCTTCTGAACTCCTCAAACAATTACTAGGAACTGGCCATATTCAACATAGGACGATGTCCGAGGAGGCTCTGAAATGCCACAGATGCCATTGTGAGCTACTCAAGAACCCTTCTTTGGCCCAACATAATGAACCACTAGTTCCCAAAAACTTTAGGTTGGACCGGTTCTGCAACTACCACCAATTGTGTGGCCATGACATGGACTATTGCTGGGCATTGAAGGATGACATTCAACGTCTGATAAATCAAGGTGACCTGATCTTAGATAGCAGTAGCCTGACACACCAAAAAAACCAAGACATGCATGTGTACCAAGACCCATTGAATGCAAATAATGCAGGGTACACAATCATTGTGGTAGGGGCAGAGGGTGATAATCAGGCACAACCGAAGCAACCGCGAACGCATCCTCACTCACCCCAAACAACAGGTCCGTCAGCATCGACGAGTGGTGCTCCAAGGTAACCTTTCATCCTTCAAACTCTGTCTCAGAACACTTCCCGATAGCCCCCTATCATTAAAGCCATGGCCCAACCCGTGCCTACATCTAGGGCACCCTTAGTCATCAAGGTGTCAAAATCATCAACCATCCCTCCTGTGCAAGGACAATCTTCTAAATCAACCTCTCTTACTATTGATACGGCCAAGGACCCTCTTACGCTGGGGTTTCCAAAACCTCAACCCCTCACTTCTATACCCTTGGCCCCACTTACTAAAAACAACAAGGTCACACGAATGCAACTATCTCCTCTCGGTGAAAGGAAATGCAACCCTCGGCCAAATGTCACTCCTCCCCGTGAAATTCGCCTCTTAGGGCGAATGGAGGAGGAAAAGCGTGACAAGAAGCCCGATCGTGGGCAGGATCTCTTTGATGCCCTGGCACAAGTCAAACAGGCTCTGAAACAAAAAAATACAACATTGAGCCTTTATGACTTACTCATGATGTTGCAGACACATTATGAGGCTATGGTTTGCATGCTAACGTCCATACCTATGGATGAAAGCCTGCCAGTGGATGAAGACGCAATCCATTCTATCATGCTTCCCCCTGCCACTTAAAAGCTTGATCCTACCCCGTTGACCTTTCACGACAAATCCATCAAGGACAACCCTGAAGGTCAGGTGACAACAACACCCATGTTCATCACCATCCGGGTCGGCCAACACCGAATCTGGAGAGTACATGTAGATGATGGGATGACCACTAATGTCATCCCATATCCCATAGTGAATAAAATAGGCCTGATCAATTAGATCAATCCTACAACAACATCATGCCTAAAGTCGTTCAACGGGGCACGAGTGTAGGTCAAAGGGACGGTCCACATCAACTTTTTGGCAAGGGACCAGTTCCCCACAAACGCTATGTTTATCATTGTCGAGGAGATTCCTGGATTCAATTTTATTATTTGGAAGGTCTTGGTTAGCCCAACTGAGGGCAGTTTTGTTACCCATTCATCAGGAGATCCATTTTCCCTACATAGGAGGAGAAGTGGTCATCCGCGGTGATGAAATAACCCCTCAGGCTATTAATAACATAGAAACCGAATAGGGGTCGAAAATCGAAACGCATGAGAATCAATCCCCTTTCCAAATACCTGAGCAAGCCGAAACAGTGGCTGATGATAGCCTAACTTGGGCTGAACTACCGTTCCAAGGAGAAGATTGTGGTGCAAAAGAAAGGAGCCATAAATTTCCTTGTCCTTATGCATCATTAAAGATCAAAGAAATTAAGAAATGGCTACAAAGTTAGCTAGTAAACGATACTTTCTAACTATTACAGTTCCATCATATATTCTATTCATGCTTACCAGTTATAATTTACGCATGTATTTACACTTTCCACTAGCTAGTCTCATTATACTTATGTTTATCTTCATGTTTATGTTTACGTTTCCAGTTATACGTTCTGTAGGCCCAAGCACTTATGAGGGCATTGGACAGGATGAAGTGAGAAGTGGGGTTGACCCCCATCCATGGGAAATCCATGTTCTACCTCACTCATACCCACCCCATTGTCCGCAACAAGGTCGTTCAGATACTGGGGATTCTGCCGAGGGTAGTGGAGGACACATACCTAGGCATCCCCATGCATAACTGGCATTGACAACGAACCTGGAAAACGCTGGTAATAAACCTCCAAAAATGCACGATGCATTAGGCAAATAGGTTTCTATCCCAAAAAGGGAAAATAATGGTGGCAGAGATGGTGTTGGCTACCACGGCGAGATTTACAACGTCCATGGCCACCCCTCTTTCCGGAGTAATGTAGAAAATTGACGCGATCATTTGGGATTTTGTATGGTTGAGGGGCAAGGGTGCGCCGAAAATGCATTTGGTGTCTTGGGACATGACTGTGTGCCCTTAGCCAGTGGGGGGTCTGGGCATTCTGCTATTTGTAGTGGAAGCTACAATGGGCTGGTAGAGACTCCTACATCGGTTTTCTCCGATGGCAAATGAACCCCCACAATGGGTGCATATTCTATTGCAAAAATACCATATCTGGGTGGCGGCTAGGACAGATTCCCTTGTGTGGCGCCAATTGTGCGTGCATGTAAGGATGCTCACGAGCGCAAACTGAGGTCACCCTACACCCTCAGCTAGTACTCCAATGTCAATTCTCAAAAACCCCTAATGGATGCACCTCTAGAAAGGCATCTTACTCGAAAAAATCAAGACCTTTAGGTGGCTCATCATGCATCATGCTCCAACACTTTACGCATGGTTGCCATGTGGTCAGGCACTTATGGCGTACGGCCGGCCTACCCTGGCTCGACTTCTCAGGAAACTCGTCGATGCTAGCAGCACTATGGACCCTCTGGCATGCAAGAAATGTTTGGGTCTTTAAAGGAACAGATCTACCCCCACCTGCCACACTAGCCTACCGATTTCGTAGACTCTGGGGGGAAATAATGAAGGTCATGGGTACGAGTGCTTTCCTCGAGCCACCCGCTACTGAACTCCAACAACAACCAGAGCTATGGCGCTGGATCGTGCGGATGGGATGGACCACGGTGGTGTAGTGAATTACGGCCGACCAGAAGCTAGATGTTCAGCCATTTTATATGAACTGGAGAGGGGAGACTGTTGTGTTCAAGAGATGCCAGATTTGGGTAACCATCGAGACTCTCGTCGCAGTGATTGGTGCACCTGCCACGGGGGACCAGATCCCCCCAATCACGGGGTCCCAGGCTGCGGTGGTGGATTTCTTCCATGGCCCCATTCCCCAGATGGCCAACAGACACATTCAGGGGATGGCCCTCCTGATCGAGTGGCGTGCCAATGCAGCGCTGGTGGACCACTATTTCATCTAATCAGGCTCGCACCACAAGCTCAATGAGGTACATTTTATGTTCCTCCAAAGAATGTGCGTTGAGACTCCTGTCAACCTCCCGCACTTCCTCTAGGTGTCCTTACAACGGCAGCGCCCCGGTAGACACCCTGGGGTAATCAATGCCCTTTGGCAGGTTGGCACCCTGATCCCTATGCTTTGGCCACAGCCTCAACCGGAACAAGTGTACTAATGGAAGCGGTAGCGGCCTGGTTCCTAGGCGGGAAGCACCACAGTCTCTTGTTCTATCACATCCCCTAGGGACCCACAGGATATCGAAGGCACATAGGATAGGTTGGGACAAGTCCCGCAAAATGAAGCATTCACTGCAAAAGATGGGCCCAAAGACAACAGGGGGAGGGGGGGCCTGGGACTGCCTAGGTTGGTTTGACGCTTTGGGTATGGGACTGGGTGTGGGGCATATGGGCCGCTGGCGGTGATGCGTGCTACGGTTATGGTCCACGGGGATTCGAGGTTGGGGTTCGCCGTCGGTGTTGGGCTAGCTGCTCTAGCCTACGCTGTAATGATGTATAGCCTTCTTTTTGGGAATACAATTAGCTCAATTTTTTCGGAAGAAAAAAACAAAGACATATTTTTAGTAAATTAAATTTAAATTTAAAATCAAATTATTATTTTAAGATAATAGATGCCATGAAATGAACGCCTATAGCCAAGGTAGAAGTGGTTATTATTAGCAGGAAATATTTACCATGAATGTTTGAAAATTAAATTACAAATAAATAGATAATAACAAGTTATATCTATTCACCATTACACTAAAGAATTACCACTGCATTGGGCTTGTTACCACGAAGGAGATATATATGGACGATAATGAAGTTGTAATCCTACCATAGTAAAAGTAGACCTTCTCCTTATTTTTTAAAAAATTTATCCTTTCAATTCGATATTTTAATATTTCTAAGAACAATTTACGAGATCGCACGCAACACAATTTGCAGATTAGAAAATCTAGAAATAAACGAATCCCAGTACTGCTCCTGAATGAACATGGTTAACTACACAATTTGTATCTCAGTGACTGCCCACATCTCAATTTGACTGATTTGTTAAATTCACCACATTTTCTTATTTAAATTTCATATCCTACCCTGCCAAATTTCAATTTTCTCGTCATTCGATAGATTTTTGAGTTTTCTGTCACAAAGTTTCCAAATTTCTCGTCAATTGATGGACTTTTGAAAATTTTTCGATGATTTTCTGGTGAGGATTTCAATGGCAGCGGCAACGACAATATGGACGTGCAGCAACAGTCATGTGGGGAAGCGACGACAGAGAATTTATGCATTCCAAATGTTGTGATTCCAAATGTTCAGGCTACTGCACTAGAGGACTATCTTTCTTGATTACATATTGACATGCATGTGCATTTATCCATTTCAACTACATGCATTTATAATTTCTGTCTTTGCAGGCGAACTTTTCTTAAAAAGATATATTTTCTTGCTTCTTCGGTTCTTCTTCTTATTTTGCAACCTCATCAATAAATATTTGAATTTAATGAGCTGTCATTCTAATAACCTTCCTTAAACCTAAATCCAATGATTTTTTTGGTTTTGTTTTTAAGTCCATCTATGATATATATTGATTGTACATTTTGAGGAAATGCATTTTTGGGCATGATTGCTTTGTCACCTCCCTTGAATCTATTTTCTTAAATTGGACACATGAGAATGCCTCTAACAATAAGTTTTCTTTTCTTAAAAAATTTAAAAAATAATAGTTTTAATTTTCTTTCTTTTATAGAAAACCTTTTTAATCTTGATAAACTAAAAAATCATGATTTTAATGAAATTTTTAAGTTGACTCTAGATAATATAGATGATACTACTAACAACATTAAAGTAGAGAAAACTATTTGTAATTTATCTTTTATTATTATTATTAATACTTCAAATATTTTAAGTAAAGGTTTAATATTTACTATTACTCATTGGAGAATTGCTTTTGAACACTTTATTAATGTTATAGAAAAATTAGCTAAAATTTTTAATGACAAAATTGCAAAAGATATTATAAAACATTATGTGGAACTTTTGAAAAAATGTAGAATTTGTAAACATAATATACCTAAAATTGAATTTTCTTCGCCTTTAAAACTTAATAATAATAAAAATATTATTATTACTACAGAAGATAAAAGTAATGCTATAGTTATTATGAATAAAATTGATTATCACAAAAAAATGCTAGAATATTTATCATGTGGTAATTATAAAAAATTATGTAAAGATGTTATTCTTGAATATATTTTAAAATTTAAATATGTTACATTAAATTCAAATCTAGATGATAAAGTTAAGAAGTTGTTAGTACTTTTGATTGTTCTATTCTTTGCATTTATGGTTTACCTTAGATTCATAAGAAAAACACTCTTGTTTGTCCTCTTATTACTACTATTTACTTTCCTACGTATTTACTTTGAAAATACTTAGCTTCTTTCATTGATGAGATTGCTTTTTATTCAAAACTCTAAGCATTTTGCTGATTTTATAAAGAATTATGATATTAACGAAAATGATATTTTAGTTAGTATTAATGTTGTTTCTTTATATAGCATGATTTCTTTACATAAAGCAATGGATATGTTTTATAATTTTATTTTAAATAGTAATGTATGCTTCTCCTATTCAGCTTTATTTAGAAACTACCTATTTTAGCTATAATAATAAATTTTATAAATAGACAAAAGGTGTTACTCTCGATTCACCTTGGTTTCCTTTGATTAGTAATTTATACATGAAAAACTTTTGAATAACTANGTTTCCTTTGATTAGTAATTTATACATGAAAAACTTTTGAATAACTTGCTGTTAATTATTTTCCTCTAAATACTAAACATTCGGTAAGATATCTAGATTATAGTAATGTTTGTTAAACTCATGATTTATAAAATCTCAAAGCTTTTTATAAACATCTTAATCTTTTAGTATCCAATTTACTATGGAACCATAAAAGAAGAATTCATTGTCTTTCTTAGTTATTAACATAGTAAGAAAGAAAGGCTCAAATAATAAATATAGAATATCATGTGAAGTATTTAGAAAAGAGACACATGTTGATTTATATTTAGAAGGCTTTTCTAGTCACCCCTTGAGTTTGCAATCATTGTCTTCCTACATGAGTTAGTAAAATTGGTGCATATGGTTTAATGCACAATGAAGTGTATGATGTTGATGTTGTATGGACCATATTACTCCTAGTAAACATAATGTAATTGGAGTGGTTCCTAAATGTAAGTGACAGTTAAAAAATCTAATCTAGCCTATGCGATGGACATCTATTCCTGATTTTCTGAACACATCTTGGACTCATGCAATTGTTACCGGGATTACCATGTATTACACTACTTGATGAACTAAGTGATAATACTACTAGGTTACCAAACGATTATACTTAATGCTTGGAATCAGTTGTATCCATTATAATTAATAACAATAATAATAATGTGCATAGAAAGTAATTAGTAACTAGAGAAAATGGTAAACATTAATTTAATTCAAAGCAGGAAAAATATTCTAAGTGTAAATAGTAAAAACTAAGTGATGCTACAATTGTGTAGAGTAATCTTGATCTCTATTTCCATGCATGAAATGTGTCAAAGTACATTCCACTTTAATAAAGATTTCATTCAATTACAAAACATCACACTATAGGCATACACTCCTAAGTGCTAACTGCTAAAATCAAGAAAACAAACTGATGGAATTTTGCTAAGTGTGAAATGAAACTATATGTGGACAATGCACGTAAGTGTTGTATTTATAGGCCTGCACATGTTTGCGATATTGAATATGTGATATTGTATTTTGTGCCTCAATATCGGGTATTCGATATTGCAACTCCAATATCAGATACCCAATATCGTTGTTGAGAAAAGTTTGGATTTATCAATTTTGTTTTAACATTTTTTTAGGTACTAGTGTTAATTTTCCTAAAATGCACTATCCTTCTATATGAAGTAAACTAACAATAACCCATGTATCTCCTAGTTTCCTAACCCTGCTATTCATACTACTTTTGTCATGTAACTAGCTATTCTTATTTGAACCATTGTATCTCTTTAAAAAAATTGTATTTCTTTCCTTCTTTCCTATTTTTGTTTTCTTGTAACTAATTATTTTTATTATAGTTGTTATATATTTAAAAATTTTTCTTTTTTTTCCTCTATTTCTAAAAGTAGCCATTATCTACTACATATGAAGTCGCCATTAACTATAATGCTATTTATTCTCTCTCTAAATTTTGAGAAATCAATTGAAATTGATGATAAATCTAGTATGATTCGATATGTCTTGTAAAGAACAGGTATGTAATTTATGAATGATACAACATTTGATATTTGTCATTAAATAACTCTAAAATTGTAATACATCTTCTAATAGATTTTATTTCCAAGAACTGATATCAACCTTTAACCTCTTTGATGAGTATCCTAAGAAATAACTTAAGATTTTTCTATTTATTCTTAATACTCTACAAGATGTAAGCATTGTGAAAGACTTGCAAATGATGTTAAGGATTTATGTTATAGCCTCCTTTGAATTTAGTAATGTTATTTATATAAAGCCAATTGATGTAACTATCCCTATGATGCCTGGTTGGAATATAAAAAACNCAATTGATGTAACTATCCCTATGATGCCTGGTTGGAATATAAAAAAATTTCATTATATTAATCATGCTTCTTATTGCTAGAAGAGGTTTGTCATAATCATTACATTTATCAAGGTCCCTATCATGATTATGATCCCTTTTAGGTTGTCTACTATGCCTTCTTTCATTCATGTGTTCTCTATCTTGTTTTCTATATCTATCTTATGTATCACTCCTACCTTCATTCCTAGTATGATCTCTTCTATTACCTTCATTGGATTGTCTATCATTATTCCTTCTTCCTTGGTAACACTCTCTCATTAATGTTTTGTGATGAGAATTATAAGGATTTTGGAAACTTATGAGTGCCATACCAACTTGCTTTCCTACCATGACCCCTTTAGTTATCACTAGGTGGCCTATGAGAAAACCTAGCTCTAGAGGTTATTATTGTGTTGGATTCTATTATCTCTTGTTCTTGGTTACTTACAAAGATTTCATGTAGCCTTGAGTTTATCATGTCTTCTATAATGAAGTGAGAAGGATTTTGATAGTTGGATTAATCTGAGTGATCGAATATGTTCTCCTTTTCTAATTGCAATATCAATGAGATGGTTTCCTATTTTTCATTTGTTGCTTCATGGTATGTCTTCATGAAATGATCTTTGCAAAGTTGAACATTATTGATTGGCAGGGCCTAGACATTTCATCAACCACCTTATAGTTAATACTAGGTGCTTCTATCCTGGTTGTCATCAATGTTGCCATGAATAATAATGAATCTCAATGATTAAGTAGCAACATAATGTTTCCTTCTAAGTCCCTTCATATTAATTATTTTTCCTATTAAAGGATGAAGGTTATGTTTGAATAGGAAGGATGTGAATTCTTGTAGATGATCCTAACTTGATAGTATACATAGTCATCATTTATTATTATCTTATCATTCCTCCTCATAGAATTGTTAGTAGGTGGAAATCATCTCTACAAGAAGAATATATTTTGAATTACTGTGTGTGTCATAATTAAATAATAATAATATTTTCTAATAGGTAAATTATTAAATCCTAAGAATAATCATAAATGATTTAATTAATCTATATCACTAGCACTAGTTTCGGGCAATGATGCTAATAATGAGCATTGAGTAGTATCTCTATCTTAAAATATAAATTTCAAGTGTTTCCATATGACCTAATTGTAATATGTGAACTCAACTAGTGGAGTACCTAGATCATTGATTGTGATCATAGATCACTACCTTCCCAATTATACTCATGTGGTTCTTAATATGTATGGTTATGCATAACTAAAATGTAGGGTTTGAATTTTAATGTCACCATATTAAAATATTAAAACTAATAATTAATCTAATAACAAGAAAATAAATCCTAATCTAGCCTAAGCAATGAGTAGTCATTCCCAACTTGCCATGTACATTAGGAACTTAGACAAACATTATTAGATTACCAGTTGTTCCACTACCAGTTTTACCAAACATTAATATATTTATGTTCAAAGTTTCTTGTACATATTTTATATAACTAATATGCAAGTAATCATAAATTATTAACTAATTATGTAGATGGTAAAAGAACAAAACAAATAAATTACACTTAAGAAAATATTAAGCTATGTCAAACTACTTCAATGAAGTTAAATCAATCTCGATCTTATTGTCATTCATGAAAATTTGTCTAGATACATTATCACTCAAATAATATTTTGTTAATTAATTTACATTCACTTTACAGATATTCATTGATTACTTCTCATGTTCTAGGAATATGTCTTCTTCTCAGTCAAGATATCTTATCCAATATGTTAGTCTAAATAAAAAGATGCCTACTCGAAACTTCAAATGTCTCTTGTCACTTCTAGGCCTTAGCCAAGGTGTCTTCTAATCCTTCAAGATGTCTTTCTAGTATCCAAAACATGAAAAACACACACATAGGAGAAAATAAGAAAACTGGAAGAGGTTTACCTACACTAACTCTCCCATCTCTCAGACAGTAAACTTATGTGAACAAGGGAGTAGGGATAGAAGTGAGCCCCTACTCATGTGTGGATCATAGAACTTAAAGTGGGGTGGGGGTGGGGATGAATAAGTTTCAAAAAATAAAACCTTTATAAAACAAAGCACACACATGAATTTACATGGTTCCCCAACTTGGATACTCCACACTCAAGGATAGACCATAAGCGTACCTTTGGACTTTCTTGCTCTGNCTCCACACTCAAGGATAGACCATAAGCGTACCTTTGGACTTTCTTGCTCTGAAAATTTGATTGAAGGATCCACACCCTATATAGTCTTCAAGCCCTACTCCAAAGTGTTGTACCATACTCTGAAGTGTTGTACCATAGTACTAATCACTCAACCTCTTAAGGTCCCATCAAGCTTGGAAATGTGGTTTCAAGGCTTCCACAACCATTGAAATCTTGAGATCCATACCGAAGTATTGTACCATTGCACCAACAACTCAATATCACAAGATCTTGACAAGCTCAATCACATCAACCCCATAGGGCAACAAGAATAAGAATCAAAAGGGAGAATTACAACTTAGTTTGTTGATCCTTGTACAATTAGGTATAGTAAACTTTACAAAGCCAAAATGATTAAACAATGAGAAGCAAAAAATAATTCAATGATTACAAATGATTGTACAATGAATGCACGACTTGCACATTTTTCAATGCACGTTAAGTCTTCTTATAACTTTCATGTTTCTTAATCCATCTTGAAACTCATGTAATGGCTAGCTAAAAATCAATAATAATCAGGGGATATGTCTTTCTCATGCCTAAGAAGTCTCTCTAAATTTACCTTCAATACTAGAAAGACATCTTTGTTTCTTAAAAGATGTCTTTCTATAGTCTCCATTTTTGAAGATGTATTTGTCTTTTGGAAGGCATCCTTTTGAACTTGGTCAGCACTTTGTAAAGATGGCTTTGCCTTGTGAAAGACGTCTTGATATGAGAAAGGCATCTTGCTATTTTTGAAGATCACTTTGCCTTAGTTCACTCCAATTCTACCAAGACATCTACTAATTCCCAAAGATGTCTTTCATCATCTTCCTTTATCTTTTGAATGCATCATTCCTTGTCCATAATCTTGATCTTCCATATGCTTTGATAATGATAACTTTACATGTATAACACTTGGTTCTTGTCCATGTTCTTCAAATGTTTGTTTGAAGACCATGCAGATGACCTCCTCCTTAAGCTCTAAACAGTTCGTTCCTTGTTCTCTTTAGCTCATCTTGGTTTCTATGTATGTAGTCCTACAAACAACATAACCAGAAAAGCATGCAGAAAACCTTGGACTACATTTTACCTACTGTTTTGACACATACAACAACAAACAAAAAAGTTCGCAATCTCCCCTTTTTGGTGGTGTTCAAAACTTACGAAAATGGGTTAGTGATCATACAAATATAATCATACTACTCTCCCCATTTTTGAATAGCAACAAAAAGTATGAAGAACATAAACAAAAGTAAAATAGACCAATAATTTTTAGATAATATTTAGAATCAAACATCAAGACATAATTCCAAAAATATATAGTGAAGCAAGAGAATCAATTGTTCAGCACCAAGTTTCATGAAGAGGTTTCCCTAACTTATTAAGAATGGATCCAAGCCTTCGAAGGGATATTCAAACTTTAAGCATGAAGTGAATTATAAAATTTGAGGATTAAGTAACCTATCTCTAAATAAATAAGTCATTAGTAGTACATGGTGTTTTTCATGTTCAAATATTCTCCAATAAAACATCAACAAAAATTGACATATTTTTATGACAAGAAGAATATAACAATACATCTTCATAATTTGAAACTAGCCATGCCAAATACTGAATCACAAGGAAAACTATCCAATGGATGAGTCAATGAAAGCTAAAGATACTTTGCCAAATAAGAAATGATCATAGTCATATTCTTAACATCAACTCAAAGAAATAGGTACTTCTTGCTTCAGCTTATAATTGAATATCGAATAGGTGAGGTGTTAGTTCAAAAACAAGGAGGACCAACAACACAAATTAATGTGAAAGACTAAAGATACACTGTAATAGAAATAATGGCATCATGAATATCTAGATTCAATAAAAAGAAATCATCAATAGAATATAAAATCCATGAGAGAAACATGCGTATATTGCTTTAGACAAGGCAATACACCAAACACAGCTATTTACCAAAAACCACTTTGTCATCCCATCCAAGTGTAAAATACCTCTTAAAGACCTTTCCTTACTCGAGACTCTACAAACTCCCCCTACATTGGTTTCCTCCAAGATGATTAAGGAGTAGGCTCCTCCTACACATGTTGCTTATCTTGAACCTTTATGAAAATATCACAAAAAAACTATAACTATATGTCAATGTTAAGCTCATTTTGGGACATCTAGGCTTTCAACCAATAGTATTGATAGAATTTTCAGAGGTTTATCTAATCTAGAAATGGCAGAAACATCCCAAAGACTTTGAGCATAGAATCATGACAAAAATTTTAGATTAAGGGAGACTGAATTGTAAGACAAGAAATCAAACTAGAATTCTTATAAGATAAAGATCCAAGAAAATTATTACAAGTGGTATTATAAATCTTCACAAAATGAATTATATCAATATTATGAACATAAGAAATGCTCTAGACACTTATTCCACCATGTTTGTTCTAGAAACGCCATAGATAATTTTGGACATTCTCATATACTATCTAATTAACTAGCAAAGGAAAGAGGTAGAAACTTACCTTAACTTACCTTTCTTGCTAAGAAAATGAGAAGATTAATGGAGTTTGAGGTGAGGTCCCCTATGATGAAGTATCTTCTCATCCTTAGATTCTCTTTCATTAGATTGTGTATGTGACATCTCTATTTGTTTATGTTCCTTGTGATAGAAATTTGGATCAATTTTTGCATTATTTTCAAGGCTCCACTTCCCTTCATTCTTACTCATTGGTTCCCACACAAATTTCTTACCAAAGCCATTTTGACAAGACCAAGAATTTATCTTATTTTGATTATCATAGTTAAGAGTTTGCATAACACCACAATTTTTACATATAAACGTAGTCTCATCCTTATGATCAAAATTATCAAACCTTACTATGCTTGACTTCAAGTGTGACTTACTTTGAATCTTTTAGCTAATGCTTAGAAATTTCCTCATGTTGAATTTTGTTGTGATCCTTGTTAAAACAGGGTAGTTGTTGAATCTTAGCTTTTATGTCTAAGATCTCTTCTTTCATTTTAGCATGAATAGCATCTAAATTAGAAATTAATGGTTTCTTTGCCTTCCTCATCAAATGATGTAAAAGAAAAATTTCTTCTTTAAATTCACTATACCTCTTGTTACACTTACCATCTTGTTTAGCCAAATGTGAGTAATTTTCATCGGTAAGCACCATGCATATGAAATGTGAATATTTGGAAGAATTGCATGCTTCTTCTTCACTTTGCTTACCATCATCCCAACTTGTATAAAAGTTGGTCTTTTTTGGTTTCTCATCATTAGATCTATTCCTTGGCTATACCTTACTATCACTTGGATTGCTAGGAAATTCGAATGCCAAATGTCCTCTTCCTTCACAAATCCAACACTCTATCGAAGAAAAATCTAGATTAGAAGAATTTACCTCTTACTCTAGCTTTGAGGAAATTTGGTCTTTGTTGTTACTGAGATGTCCCTTTCTTTCTTCTTGTAAGAATTCATTGTAGTCTCCTTGAAAGAAGAGAAATCTCATCTTCACTGCCCTCATTATGTTCATTTGACTCCTTCTCCTTGGAGGTAGTCTTTAGAGCGATAGGTCTTTCTTGAATTTCTCCTTCACTTATGAGATTCAGTTCATACGAAATAAGAACAATTTGAAGTTTCTCAAATTTTAGAGTTAAGAAGTATCTAATCTCCTCCATGGCTATCACCTTAGGTCTAAACTCTGGTTGAAGAGTTTTGATCATTTTGACAATGACATCACTTTTGGGCAGATCCTTCCTTATTCCTCTAATTGCTACAACTAGATCATTAGCTCTAGAAAAATAATCCTTGATTTTCTCACCTTCTTTCATTTTGATTTTATTATATTCATGTTGTTAAACTAACAATTTTGATTTCTTAACAATAGAGGTTCCTTCATAAGTAGCTTTCAAAGTTTTCCAAATTTCTTTGGCTATTTTACATACTACTACTACATTAAATTTAGATTTGTTCAATGCATAATATAAATGATTTTTTTCTTTTGAATCAAACATAAACTTATCCTTTTCCTCTTGTATCCATTTTTTGGGAGGCTTGATGATGCTAATGGTGTTGTCGATGGGTGGAGTATAGCCTTCTAGAATTGACTCCCATACTTCAAACTCCATGGATTCGAAGAAGCCTTGCATTTTGAGGTGAAGTCGAATCTATCAAACATGGGTGTCTTTGTGTAAGATGTTCCCTCCATTGTTCACTTTTGAAGTTGATGATGAAATAAAGAGTACTAGGCTCTGATACCACTTTTGGATTGTAGAACTTAGAAAAACAAAATGAACTCTCCTTTCTAGAAATGAGAAGAATGAAAATTTTTCTAACTCCTTGCACATCTATATAGAATTTTATATCAATGACATCGTAGGACATAATACATCATAGTTGTAATGTCATTGTTCAAAAATTTTGATTTTTGAGAAATTTTTGATGAAAAACTTGAGTCAATTGGATAGCTTCGAAGATGTATAGATGGTTTAAAGTGATCTTGATCATAGATGATGCTTAAAATATGAGGTTTTGATGATAAAAGTTCATGAAGAAGGAATCTTCAAAAAAGAAAATTAATGATATGTATAAGAGATTGTAGTAAGGGTTGCCAAAATTATGTTGAGTTGTGAGAATATAGGGAAGTAAAAACTCATGATTAAAGTATCTTCAAGGCATAAGATGATGTGGAATTGGTCATTAGCAATGAAGCACAAGAGTTATATAAGTGGATCCTCCCCAAAGTAGGCTTCAACCCTTAGTGTCCTTATATAAGCGTGCCTATAAGTATTTGTAGGCACTCAAGGAGTTGAATGTAGAACATATATATCTTGCAAAATACACCTGTTAGTATCCTTAGAATAAAAAATAACACTATATTATAAAAAACCATAGAATTATGATTATATATAATAGTAAGATGGAATGGGAGTAGAAAGGATTGCAAAAATTGGGACGTGAGATGTCTTAACATAGGCATAATGAATTCTTCTGTCATATGTATGGTTAAGATAATCATTAACCTTGTCATCCAAGATTCGAATCAAGTCCATACTAGTTACTAGTGACATCACATTGCATCATCCCAAAACTAATAACCACAAGACTACCATTGTTGCAAGGCTTATTAACACTTGGTAATGAAGTTCAAGGAAGTAGTTTATTAATAGCACACTTTATTATTATTATTAGATTTTTAAGCCACCAAACTTTAGCCATGGGTAACATGTCTTTCAAATGGAAGCCCCAGAAATTTTTATTCTATCTATTTATTATGTTTTTACTGTGTCAACCTTACCAAAGGACTACCTTCATGCATGGATAACATGTATTTCTAGTAACATGATAAGGTAGCACTTATTGCATACATACTTTTGTTTCTTATTAGAACTTAAGTAAATAAGAGAACCTTGAGAGCAAGATATAACTTATAGTAGTAGGCTTAGAGAATCCACAAATGCCCTTGATGTCACGCCCTTTCACTTGGTTCTTTACTTTTCTATCCAAGCATAATGATCACAATTTTATTTTAGTTTTATTGTGAAAAGAATATCATTATGTCCATGGTAAGAACTCTTATTATTGGAAATGAGTGGATGGATGGTGGGGTCTCATTGTATATAAAATTAGTCTATAAATGATTTTATATTATAGGGTAATATTCACATTATTGGAACTACATCTTATTTTATTCCTTGTACTTTATTTGAAAAATCAACAAGAATATGTACAAAAAGATGATAAAAAGATACAAAAAAATGATAAGAATAGCAAAAATGATAAGAAGAATAAGTTCCCCAAAATGAACCTTTATAACACAAAGCACACACATGAATTTACATGGTTCCCCAACTTAGGTACTTCACACTCAAAGGGTAGATTGAAAGCACACCTCTAGACTTTGTTGCTATCAAAATATGGTTGACGGGTCCACGCCCTATATAGTCTTCACATCCAACTTCAAAGTGTTGTATCATAACACCAATCACTCAACCCTACAAGATCCTATCAAGCTTGGAAATGTGGTTTTAAGGCTTCCACAACCTTTACAATCTAGATCTCCACACCATAGTGTTGTACTGAAGCACCAACAACTTAATCTTGCAAGATCCCAACAAACTCAAGTACATCAACTTTGCAAGGCAATAAGAACAAGAATTACAAGGGAGAATTGCAACTTAGCTTCCTGATCCTTATACAATTAGGTACAACACACTTTATAAAGCCAAAATTATAAATCAATGAGGAGCAATATAGTATTTAATAACTATGAATGATTATATAATGAATACAACAAGGCTTACACATTTTCCAATGCACATCAAGGTCTTATTATAGCTATTTTATTTCTAAATCCATCTCAGAACTCATGCAATGACTACCTAATGATCAATAATGGTCATGGAAGAGATCTTTCTCATGCTTGAGATGTCTCTTTGAATTTTCCTTTGATCTTAGGAAGATATTTTGATTTCCTAAAAGATGTCTTTCTAAAGTCTTCATTCTAGAAGATGTCTATGTCTTTCGAAATATGTCTTTGTATTTTGGAAGACATCTTTCTAAACTTAGTTTGCATATTGTAAAGAAGTATTTGCCTTTTGAAAGACATCTTTGTTTAAGAAAGATGTCTTGTTGTTTCTAAAGATGTCTATTTCTCAGTTTACTTAAATACTACCAAGATGTTTGCTACTTCCTAGAGATGTATTTCTTCATCTACTTTTATCTTTTAAATGCATCATTCCTTGTTCATAGGCTTGATCTTTCATATGCTTTGATGATGATAACTTTTCTGTACAGCATCTGGTCCTTGTCCACATTCTTTGGATGTTCGTTTGAAGACATGTGGATGACCTTCTCCTTGAGTTCTAAATAGTTCATTGATTGTCCTCTATAGCTCATCTTGGTTTTTGTGTATGTAGTCCTACAAACACAATAACCATACAACCATGCAAACAACCTTGGACGCCATTTTACTTAACATTTTGACACACAACAAAACACACAAAAAGGTCTGCATCATGTAGTTTAATCTCATGGATCCATACAAAATCATTAGTGGATTAATGCTCCCAATGGGTTGATTATTCATGACTCTTAACTCCCCAAGTGCTAGAAGCTTTCCTTTGCTTGAGTGCAATAGCCTTCCTCTCCATCGATGACTTGGACTAATCAATAGTCCCATTCAACTTATCAATGCTACCCTGTATGATCTCTTCATCAACTGGTCCATGATAGTATACAAGATCTAATATATCAATAATAAAAAAAATACCAACATCATTTGGTAAATCAATCTTAAAAGCATTATCATTAATTTTAGTCTTGATTTTGAAAGGCCTCATTTTCTTTGCTTTCAATTTGGAGAAGTTGATACCTCTTAAACACTTCTTCAAGTGCATCAAAACCAAGTCACCAAAAGCAAAATTAGACTTTCTTTTACCCGCATTCCTCTTGAGAACTTTCTCTTAAACCTTATCCTTATGATTTGATTCTACTTATGCATAGCAACCCATCATCTCTTGTACAAAATTAGCATTTAGATGAGCTTCATCATCAAAGCTCTTCAAAGTATTCATCATCTTTGGACAAAATTCATAGTTCAGCTCAAATGGGCTTTAACCAATAGCAACATGAAAAGCATTATTTTGCAAAAACTTAGCATGAAAGAACAAGTTCTCTCACTTGTCTAGCTATTCATCACATAAACATCTTAATATGTTTAGTAAGGATTTATTCATCACCTCTGTTTGGCCATTAGATTATGGATGATATGCATTAGAAAAATTTGACTTTATCTCTAAAATTTTTCAAAGGGAACTCCAAAAGTGACTTGTGAATTTGGGATCTCTGTCACTAACAATATTCAAAGGAATACCATGAAACTTCACAACATGTTAGAAAAACAAATATGCAATGAGAGAAGCATCACTCATCTTCTTACATGGAATAAAATGTTCCATCTTGGAGAACCTATCCAAAATAACAAAAATTACATCATTCTCACTCTTGGTCTTTGGAATGCCACTCACAAAGTTCATTGACATACTTTTCCATGAATTGTTGGGAAATAGCAAAGGCATATAGTGTCCATCCACATGTTTATCTCCTTTGAAATTATGGCATTTCAAGCACTCCTTCATAAATTTTAAGATTTGTTTTTTCATACCTAGCCAAAAATAGTGCCTACCCACAAGTTCCAATGTTTTATCCCTACCCATGTGACTTGACATATTACTATATTTCTTTTCAAACAAAATCTATTTTCTAAAATCACAATTTGAAACACATAACTTTCAATTCATAAATAACTGTTCACCTTGAATATGATAGTCACTCTACTAGTCTATCTTGCTCATCAATTGCTCTTTGAGGTTCATTGAAACCTATCCAAAATCATCATCATGCTCATACAAAGAAGAAAACTCACCCAGAGCTTCTACATGGGGTATGTTAAAATTAACCACATGCATCCTAGATAACACATCAACCACCACATTAGCTTTCCCACCTTTGTGCTTCAATACAAAATTGAACTCCTATAACTATGTCACCCACTTCATGTGCTTTATACTTAACTTCATTTGTGAGTTTAGAAATTGAAGTGCTTTGTGGCCTATCATCAAATTGTTCTTGGACAAAAAATAAGGTCTCTAATGCTTGATTTCTTGAAGAATAGCATACAAATCCTTCTTATATATGCTATATTATTTCCTTGACTCATTCAAATTTTTGGAAAAAGAAAGCAACATGTCTATCCTTTTGTGAAAGAACCCCACCAATGGCAAGCCTACTTACATCTACCTCCACCTAAAAAAGCTTTTGAAAATCTAGAATTGCAACCACTGGTTCACTAGTAATTTTAACCCTGGCATATTTGTAGGAAGTTCAACCTTCACATCATCATGGTTAGCAGCGACTATTGTCATAACAAGAAAATAAAAATTGGTTTCATCATTTTTTTTTAATGTATTTTCTCTTTCCTAGAAGGATTAAGGAAGTGTTAAGTGAGCTTTGTTATTTCACTTGTTCAGCCATCATAGGAATCAAATCATGGATTCCTTTAAGTCTAGCTATGCTCCATACATTTCTTGATCCATCAAACTAAGAACCATTGTAAAATTTCAAGATCTACTAAGAATTACATCAACAAAATCTATTGAAAGCACATCACACTTCACTACATCATGAAAACCTTCAATTTTAAATCTCAAAATACATTTTCCCCTCACCTCTTGGGAAAAATCTTTAGGTAACTAATGCACTTTATAAGGTTTTAGATGAGCATTAGTTACCAAACCAAATCTATAAATTTCCCTAGAAGAAATAATATTTTCTTTGGGCCCTCCTTTCAATAAAAACATGAATCCACTTCTCACTAAGCAAACATCTAGCTCCAATTCAAAACAAAATTTTTCTATTAGGGGTGGTCTCCTATATTTACATTCCACATGCATGCATAAGAATTTAATTTGGCCAAGAGGCCATTACCAGTCATAATTCGGTAATGCTAACTTTGTCCATAATGCTGACTAACGTTGACTTTCTGAGAGGCCATTACAAGTAATATTTTGGTAACACTAACTTTTTCATAATGCTGATTAACACTGACGTGTTATGAAAGGTTACGTCCATTGCAAAATAGAAATACATTTAGAAAGGTTGCATAATACTTTTAGAAAGGTTGTGTCATTCTCATTCCTATAAATACATATCATGCCAAGTGATAGAGAGCATGAGTTAAACTAAGCAAGACAACAACGTCTAAGAAATCGAATATTCTTTCTATTTTTATTGATGGGGACAGCTGCTACTATGGATGAAGTATAGACAACCCTCTTCACAATTTTGCTCTGCTGCAGGATCTCAGCACATTTGATACTCCCTTTTCAACTACTTCTGAAATGTCTTCCTGATTAGAAAAAAATCAAAACAAAAATTGAAATTTTGTTTAAGTAGTTTGATCATGTGAAAAACTAATTTTTGATGGGTGGTGAAAGATGAATTTTTCAAGATTGTGCTTACTTAAATCTTACATAGGATTTGCCTACCAAAGCATTACTCAAGGGACTGGCAACATGGAAAACGCCTGTGCAGCCCTGTATCGCAAAATTTTCTTAGTTGAGATCAGCATTGAAAAGCTTCTCTCGCTCAGATTCCCCTTCCAAGGATAGTAGAGGCCATGTTTTTTGTGGGTCATTTGCAAAATCCAAATTCTGTTATGAGAATCGTGTGGAGAAGCCAACCATGATTTAGAGCAGATGCTAGGCAGAATAAAACCAAGATTTCTGAGAGTGGCGTTCACTGTGAAATGCCTCTACAAAAAAATCTTGATAAGATGAGATCCAACATCGCCACCTCCTCCAACCACACATACTTTCCTCTAGCCATAAAATAGTCAAGGCAAGAACTCATGACCCTAGAAGCATTTCTTTCATGGCTGCAAACTTGACAAATTCCATCTCTATGAGAGGGTCCTTAGCTCATCGACAACACATCCAACACTATCCCTATTCCAAGCTCTTCTCATTTGCCTTTGGTAAAGTGTAACATGATGCCATCTTCCATGTAAATCCCTTACAAAAAATCCAAAATTCTCAATTTGAGAATAACACATGAACAAACATTCTTAAAAGAAGAAGTTTAGTCAACAATCTTAAATATATTAGTCATTAAGCATTTTCATGATAGAAACATCCAAAATAAAAAATGCATAATCAAATTCTATCGTAAACTATTCCGGTATTCCATATGTCACTCAGACAAAAGGGATGTCATTGTACAGAAACACAATGTATAATTGGATGCTTTACTTTTTTAGATACGTGGGTCTTCAGGATGTGAATAATATGTGAATAATTACTAATGAGATAAATGTATTAAGGGAAAAATAAAAGAGGATTAAAGTTTTTTATACCATTTTAAAAAATGTTAGACATTAGGCTTTTCTTTTCAGATACTTGGGTCTCTAGTATGTAAGTAGTATGCAAATAGCTATATATGGGATAAATGAATTAAGGACAAAATAGCATAAGGAATAAAAGTTGTTGCCTTAGGGGTTTTGTCTTTGCAGGTCAAAAAATAAATCTTTTAGACAATCATTTATCCTATTGTGCTATGGATGCACAATTTGAAGACTAGGTCTTAGTGCTAAGAAATAGGAGGTTATTCAAAAGGTACAAAATTGATGAATGAAAGGTAAAAGTACAAACACCCAAGTTGAAGCTATCAATTATTGTATGCTCTCACTCTCGGCCGAATTTGCATTATTTATCAAAAACAACAAATTTGGCTGAGGGTGAGAGCATACACTAATTGATGGAAATTTGTTTTTAAGAAAACCCATCCTTAGGAAAAATAAGGTATAGAACTCATGTTCTTCGTCCAGAAGGCATGAAAATTTGGGTTTTTAAATCTTCTTCTTCGTCTAGAGGTCATGAAATTTTTTACTCACAGAACTTTTTACTTGTAAACTAATAAGATTCTCTTGGCCAATTTATAGATATATATTATAAATATATAACTAATCTAGTTTAGAAACATCCTTAATTTTTGGAGCATTAGGATTACCTCATTGAAGACCTTGTCTTGATCTCTATTTCACCTCCATGGTTTGCACATTCTTGCCCTTGGCTACCTTGTGAAGTGAACATTCCCATTGCTTGTGTTCAAATTCTCTATACTTGAAGCACTAGATTTTTTATGAGTTTCTTCCTTAACCCTTGCCTCCTTTGACTTACTCCTTCTTGCCTTTATCCTTCTCATCATCTCATTTAGTCTTCTTGTCTTTACTACCCTTGTTATCTTTAGATTTTGACTAGAATCCCTTCTTACATCTATATCCATTCTCCTTCCACTTGAAAGCTTGTTTGTTATTGTTCCAAATCCACCTAATTTTTTCTTAGCCTTAAGTGTTAAACCATAATCCTCATGAAGATTTTATGGCTCATAAAAAGACAAATCCTACTAGTATGTCATTTTCAGACCTCCTATAAAGATTGAAGCATATTCATACTCCTCCCAATTTACCTTATCTTGATGAAATAGATCACAAAATTCAATGTAGAATTCTTCAACATCCTTGTCACCTTGTCCTAGGAATTTTAAATTCATAATGGTTTCTTGTCTCTAATGGGAATATGAAAAATTTCTCTTCCACCTATATTTCATTAGATCCCAATCTTTGATGGGTTAACCATTTTGTCTTTCATAACCCTAGGACTCCTTTTCCCACCAAGTAGAAGTCATACCTTCTAGTCTATGTTTAGAAATAGGAATCCTTAAGTTATTTAGTACCTCTTCCAACTAGAAATGCTTCTTAAGTACCTTTAGCTAGCTTATAAAGGCATTCCTCCATAGATATAAGTCATGGGTTAGTCATGGATGTGATGACAATTTTACAACAAAGTTAATTGATTTTGGCTTTAGCCATCTAGATTTTTTTCATTGATTTTCTTATACATGTCCACCTGGTCTTTGAAGTGTTCCTTAATCCTTTTATGTTTCTTGGCCTCATTTTTTCACATGCTAATTTTGATTGCTGATTTTTAACAGATAGTGCAGAATTCTTCTATTGATAGGATTTTGTTCTCTCTGGCCAATTTTCTCATAACTTTCTTGACTCTAATAAATTGTTGCCTTAACCGATGGATACTTTCTTCAAGAACATTTTTTTCTTCTTTATTTCTATCAATCTTGTGTTCTTAATAGAAATTCTTTTTTTTCTCCTCTAGGGTAGTTATGACCTTAACATGTGCATAACTTTGGACTTCAACCATACATACATTTCATATTGCTTTTTCTACCTCCATCTTTACTTGAATATTTTTGGCTGAGCTGAGTTACCTACTCCATATTGAAATTGTCCACCTAGTTTAGTACTACATACTATGTGAGGTCTCTTCTTTCTAATTTCAAGGCTATTAACTTAGCTTGCAACCTCTTCACTTCATTTTTTGCATGTTTGACTCTTGTTTCGATCATGACTAGCTTATCCTTTTTTGAAATTAGATCTAAATGAACTACAATGATATTGTTGGAAATATCAAAGACATTTTGCATAACTTGACCTATTTGCAATAGTTGATCTAAGATATCTTCATGTTTGAAACACCATAAATCTTGGGACTCTCATGATTCAGCAATCTCGAAATTTAGGCAAGGGTCCCTGCAAGCATGGTGTCACGTTGGACCATGCAGAAAACATGGCACCTTGTAAGTCCTAATGCCTACAGAGTTACTTTTGGGCCTACCTGCCACCCTTTGTAGCATAGTCAATGGGGCACCTAGCCACAAGGCCAGTTTGCATGAAAGAGGCAATAGAGGTAGACCGTACAGTTTGGCAAATTTTCTATCTCCTAGGCTGACAGGTTTGCTACACCCTATAGCTTGCCCAACTTGATACTTGACCCAGCTAACGTTCTACCCAGGGACCATGTTAGGAGCTACTGAAAGTATTCAGGATGAGTGAAATAGTTCAGCAAGTTTTCTAACTATAAGACCTGCTATGCTATGATATGTTGCACAGCGTAGCAGGCCCTGGGAAGACTAATTGGGCACACAAGATGCACATTGACAACAACTCAGTCCTATGGGATATCTTTCCCACTTCATCATTGATGAATGAACAACAAGACAAACTATAATGTGGTGAATTTTGTTAAAAATTATCTCAACTTGAGTGCTACGCTATGCTACGCTATGTAGCATAGCACAATGTAGTAGGGATGCACTTTGACAATGCTCCTACTCAAATGGCTCTAATGGAGTAAGCATATTTGCCTATGCTCCAACCATCAAAAAAGTTTGCTCTACCATTACACTAGGACATGATGATCATACTATGACAAAATATTTGCAAAATAAGTTAGAATCCATAACATAGCACAGCGTAGTAAGGACAAAATGCACGAAGGTCATCTGCCAAGTGGTTCTAGCAAAAGAATCATACTTGGCCACATTCTAGCCTCCAAAACTATCCCACTTTTCCCTCAAGCCCCAAGCAAAGTTTCTTGAGAAAGCATTGCAGATCAGACAAGAATTCATGTCACAATGGTTGCCATGTTATGCGTAGCATAGCATAGCAGGGACACAAAGCACCAAAACATCCCAAGGATGAACTCCTGAGGTCCCAAGACCTTTCAGCATAGCCTCAAATAGGTATTCATGGCTTTCAGGAAAGATTCTTTTCAAGGCTTACGGCTACGCTACACTACGCTATGCAACATAGCACAATGTAGCATGTGGGTGTCTATGTTATGCCTATATGTTTGGTAGCATAAGTAGCATAACACTCACATGAAAGCCTCAAAGAATCTCTGGTTAGTCCCAGAACTTGTTGGCAATGGTCACTCCTGTCTTGGCATTTCTTCAATAGACAGAATCAACAAGTTTGCTTTGGTTTGCACCCCCCTTGATTATCCCCAAAGTTGTCCCTATGCTTGACCTTGCTCACAAGAGTAGGAGAGATGTATTCCTAGAGCACAGGCTTCACTTTGCATTCATTGTTGGCATTCTTTGTAACGAACATGGTAGTTCACTAGATTTTGGCACATGCAGCTTGAATGGTATGGTCATAGTACAACAAGCTTCACATTTAGCACCATAATGCAGCATAGCACACCAACGTGACATTGCATCACAACATCACATAACAGCATGGCATGGTCACTCTCTGGGACCTAGGATAGGTGGTATCCAGACCACATTTCTCTTCCTCATCTAGCCCTATAAATACCCTGATGAACAACATTTAAGGGGTTGGTTCTTTGCATGGTTGGCATTGAGAATCACCTTTCTAGTAGTTGGCTTCAAAGATTGGCATTTGGCATTTTGTCTCTCTAGCGATTAGCTTTGGCAAAGAGATTGGCAAGCAAAAAGTTCTTGTTAGCAAGCTATTGACAGTAGTTCAAGGAGCTATCATCATACTGCTTCATTGTAAGGTGTTCTTGTCCATACTACATATCAGTTGTACACCTTCTTCAACCAAATAGAGATAAAATCCCCCAATCTTGGGGTGGTGCACTTTCTCACCTAAGCTTGTTTCATTTCATTTTGTTGTTATCATATTTTGCATCATTTTCTATTAGTTTACATTTATCGCTTATTGTTTAAGTTACACCTAACATCCTTAGGAAAAACATTTGCAAAAGGTTATTGTACACTGGTTAAGTCCCTGTCTAATCAACTCGATTGTTCAGGGTACCCAATTTTCATATTTTTTCCAACTCAACCCTCACATAGATTTGAGGTTAGGTTGTATGCTCAGTGGCGTCTCAGTGTTCCAACCATCGACATTTTCAATCGCTACTATTTTTTGACACTAGAAGGAGGACCCTTTGTGTCCTTTCTATGTATCATGGGTAATCCTACATGTTGTCTATACCTTGTCATCCATTAGTGTATATGTGACACCCTTATGATTTTCTACACATCGTGTGGTGCAGATTGGTCGCAATGACGGTTCCTCTAGAACTTGGTAGGATGAAAGCCTCCAATCATTTCTTGTACCACGATTACTTTGTTGCCTACACTATGCTACCTATGTCTCATTTGGTGTAGCAAGCCCCTCAATGTAGTAGTCCTGCTTAGTGTAGCAAGCATAGCAATGAAGGAAGCCAGCTTTTGACACTCCCCAGTGTACCTACTTTTAGACTCTCTCTTCTCTATAGTTTCCCTTTCACGACAAGAAAATGATTCCCTCGACTTCTACCATTTCCACTTTGGACCCAGAGGTATCATACTCTATCCAACATGTGATAGGTCCCAAGAGATCACCCAACCCAGTGCTAGTATAGTGACAGTCTCTCAGGTTGCAGCACCTGTCATTGGAGCATTTGGCATAAGATGTAGAGCGATACAATTTCCTCTGTGGAAAGTTCTAGGCTAATCTACCCTTGGACTACCAGGAACTTGAGAATAAGTGTAACTTCGAGTTCCTTCACTGGAACTAGAGGGAGTTCATCCCTACTCCTGACATCACCATCCCATTGACTGAAGCGTATCAATGGGTCTTAAACCAGCTGATGCGAGTGAGTAGGTCTAGGGGATGCAACACAGTGTCCCATCATGATGAAGCATTCTAGGATGGGTAGGAAGATTTGGACTCCCACTTCGATGGTGGTGGCCAAATCTACACAATGGCTATCCCTGCCACCACTGTCTTTTGGTCAAACCCACTCTTCTCTTTTGCCCCCTTCGTGGTTGCCAGAACCCTACCACAACCCACACCTTTGTCATCAATAGGCAACCATCCTGTACCTTCAATGTACTAGCAAGTGGGCCCTTCAACCTCCTTCCCAGCTACCCTCCCTTACCAATCTATTTCAGCATCATACCTAATGTCAGTTATAGCTATGCTACCATACTTACATACTGTGCCTATGTCACAACTGCACATTAGTTTTGCTCCTAGTCAGTCATCTACACCTATCCCACCACTAGCAACATACCCACACTCAACCGTGTGGTGGGAACCAACTGCTTCTCTCCCTATCATGCAACCATCTCAAATGTCACATTACATCCACCACCAAGCATATCAAGTCCTGTATGTGGTACAACCAAACATAGGGCTATGGGCTGCTTGTCCAACTAGGCAAGTAGCCAACCCTAGAGTAACACCAATGGTTGTTACCCCAACAACACCACCAACTGGATGGTGGATTGCTTAGGCAACACCACTTGCTAGAGTAGCCCCAACAGTGCCCCCCATGTGATAGGCCACTACCCTTACAATGCCACCAAAGATGGCTACTCCTGCAGCCCCACAACTGTCTGCAATGTCCCTGGGTTTGGATCAAGCCTTCTAACTCATCTAGACCCTCACTGAGGATATCAAATGGCTTAAGGCTACTAGTTCTAAAATCGTTCAGGTCATGGACTTACCATGATGACCCTATCAGCCTAACTATCCCTATGCTTACATTGCCCCTCGGGGTGCTACTCCTTCAATTTAAAAAATATAATGGGGGTATGATCCCAATGTGCATTTGGTGACCTTCAAGTCTAAGTCTCTATTGCTAAAACCATGGCCACACACCATCATCCATGTCTTTGCCATGTCTCTGACAAGCAAAGCTTTGGATTGGTACCGTGCACTCTCGCGTGCTTCCATTTCTACTATAGAAGAGCTGCTAAGCCAATTTGTAACCTACTTCAAGTACAATTTGAAACTGGAGGTCACACTAGACTAGCTCATGAGTGTTAAGCAAGATCTACTAGAATTCATGCAGAGATTCATATAGTGGTGGAGCGCAACCTTGAACGAGATACGCAAATCCATTTCCAAGGCCCACTTGTTACCCATTTTTAAGGATGCAATAAATGACTTTATTAAGTCTAAGCTCTATTACTTGGCTCTGCGTTCCCTTAGCCAAGCCTTTTCTTAGACCAAGAGTATTCAGGATGCAACTAAAGCTAGCAAAGACTCTACCTATGTCACATACAAAAATGCACACATCAAGAAATACAAAGAAAAGGGCAAGGATGCAGCAACACTAGTAGCCACCATGGCCAAGGAAGGCAAGTCTAACAACAGCAACAACAAAACAATGGTCATAGCACCCAATGCCACACCTGGCCCAAGAAACACCAGTTAGCCCTGAACATCAACACCTATGATGCCAACCCAGCTGAGGCCCAACTTCGAGCTAAGGACCACTCCAAGTATACCCCCTTACCCATTAAGCCTTCAAAACTCTTGAAGTAATTGTTGGGAGCTAGGTGTATACAACATAAATGGATGTTGGAGGAGGTAATCAAATGCTATCAAAGGTAATAAGAAGTTCTACAGAATTCCTCCTTGGCTACACCCAACAAACCTCCAATCCCAAAGAATTTCAAGTTGGAACATTTTTGTGACTATCACCAACTGTGTGGTCATGATACAGACTACTATTTAGTGTTGAGAGACGATATTCAATGCATGATCGATCACGACAAGATGGTCCTAGACAAAAGTAGTCCCATTCACCTTGAGAATCAATCAATGCATGTTTACAAAGATCCTATAAATGCTAACAATGCAAGGTATACCATCAACTTCATTGGCATTGACAGTAACCCAAAACCACCACAGTAACCATTCATGGTGCATGTGCCCCATCGTAATGCAGAAATGTCAATGCCAACAAAAATAACATTACTGAAATCATTTGTCCTTAAAGTTCCTCATCAAACATCCACCCCAGTGCCTTTTGTGCTCAAAATAGCACCATCGCCCATGCCAACACAACAGGCATCGTTTGTCATTAAGGTGCAAAAATATCCAAGCTCCTCTACCCAAAACTAGGGAACTAGAACTGCACCATAGCCTTCTTGCTCAAAACAATGTGTAGAGCATTTAGCAGACAAGATGGCTAGGGAATGCATCACACTAGGTCCCCCCAAGCCTACCACCTTTTCCTCAATGCCCATGGCCCCTTCATCATCAACAACTAGTAACACTACATAGAAGCGATCGTCACCTTCCCACCAAAGAAAGTCCAATCCTCAATCGGAAAGCACTCCCCCTTGGGAGATTCGTCTTCTAGGAGGAATAGAGAGGGAAAGGGGTAGCAAACAACAAGATGGTGGGTAGGACCTTCACAACACCCTTACACAAGTTAAACAAGATATAAAGTAAAAAAACATAACATTGAGCCTATATGACCTGAAAATAACTTACACGGCACACAGCGAGGCCATGATTTGCATGTTAGCGTCCATCCCAATTGATGAAAACATACCAGCTAAAGAGAAATAAATCCACACTATCATGTTTCCCTTTATGGACAAAGAACCACAACCAACTCAGTTGACATTTCATGATAAGTCCATTAAGGATGACCCTGAAAAGGGTCAAGTGACAACAACACCCATGTTCATCACAATTTAGGTTGGCTAGTACAAGATCCGAAGAGTACACGTTGATGACGGGGCTGCTACCAATGTCATTCCATTTCCCATAGTGGAAAAATTTTTCTTGGTCAATCAAATCAAGCCCACAACAACTTCTTGCCTAAAATCGTTCAACGAGGCACGTGTAGTGGTAAAGAGAACTATCCACATTAACTTTGTGGTAGGGGATCGGTTCCCCATAAGTGCGGTCTTCATTGTGGTGGAAGAGATGCTGAGGTTTAGCCTGATCTTGGGGAGGTCATGGTTAGCCCAACTAATGGCTGTCTCTTTACCAATACATCAAGAAATCCACCTACCCTACGTAGGCGGGGAGGTGGTGATCTATAGTGACGAAGTGGCTGCCCAAGCCATAAACAACGTTGACATGGAACAAGGTTCAAAGATAGTAATCTCTGGGAATGAAGCGTCTATTCACACTGAAACCTGTTGTGTGACTGATGAGCTGCCCAAAAATGTTGACTCAAATAAAGAAACTACGTGGGCAAAGTTGCCTATTTCGATGGTAGACAATGACATAGAAGAGTACCACAATAAAGCTTCTTAGCCATATGCTTCACCTAGCCCATAATGGGTTAGAAAATAACTACATAATTAGATATTACCTCTAATTCAATTCCATGAAGGTTTGGATTTAACATTCTTTATCACCTTTCATCTCATTTTTAGTGTCATGTTTACCATTTGCACTATGTTCATTTTAGCAACACGTTCACTGCTTGCATTATATTCATTTTTGGCATTACTATCATTGTTTACACTGTTTTAATTGTTTGCATCATGTTTACTATTTGCATTCACATCATGTCTACTATTTACATTATGTCCACCATTTGCATCATGGCTGCTACTTACATTGATTATCTACCGTCGTGGCCTAGGATGGCCTCAAACTAGCACCACAGCCTGAAATGTTCTAAAACTAGAATGGCCTGAAATGGCCTTAAACTATTGCAATGGCCTAAAACGGCCTATAACTAGCATAGCCCCAAATGGCCTTAAGCTATTATAATGGCCCAAAATGTCCTAAAACTAGCAACAACCTGAAATGACCCTAAACTACCATTGCAGCCTACTAAGGCCTAAAACTAGCAACTTTACTACCCTAAAACAAAAATAGATAAACAAAAATAAAAAAAATATACAAAAATTCATCACTAAGAAAATGCGTGAAATGGCCTAAAAGTAAAACAAGAGGCTCTAAAGGGGCCCAAAAGACAAAAATAAATATAGCACATTAACCAAAGCAAAGTAAATTGTTTCACAATATATTCCTCATTCAATAACAATCAATAATGTTTACAAAAAATTAAATTCAAAAATGAAAAAATAAAAATCTTGTGCCATCACACTATAAGTATTTGTTACCATCACCATTTCCTATTTCATTGGGTCCTGCATCTCCATTTGGATCCTGCATAAGGCAAAAAATAAAACAATGAATCAAAACTACAACAAAGGCTCTCATAAAATAAACTATGACACAAATAAAGAGTGACTAACTCATGATCACCCCACATCCATTTCAAAGGGTATCCTATCCATGCTAGCCACAAGATGTCATCGGATCTCCTCCTAGGTGAAGTTGGTCGAATTTTCATTTCCCAAATCATCACTCGCCACAACTTTTCCTTTTTCAATAGTTGTCCATTTGGGTGGTCCAGGGAAAAAGGTGGCAGTGGTGGTCTCCTCGGCAGGAAGGATCATTTTCCTTTCGCAAGATTCACTGACTATCACCCGTTGCATGAACTTCTCATAGGCCTCGGAAGAACCAATGACATCAAGAAATATCTTATAGGTATGCAACTCAACAATAGCATCCTGGTATTATTTATGATATGTGGCACAATCCATTTTATACATATGATTATGGTTCTTTTGTGCCTATCCCCATTTGTATACCTTTGCACTATAATCCTTCTAGTCTTATTCTTCTGGGCTAGAAGGTCCATTTGCATGCATTGTTTAATGATCTCACAAGTGGCTTCATTTTTACTTTGTACGGCCATCCAATATCTTGCATAGTCGATAACGGCTGTATGACAACTGCCATTGTGACTATCATACACCAACAAAAATTTATTCCTAGACCAAAGGTCCTTCAACTCAGTGGCTTGATTGGCCTTCTCTTTCTCGAGTTTCTATACCCTCTTCTAGAGGTCCTTATTCACACGCCTACACTCCCACAAGGACTGTGCTGAGTATAGCGCATATTTTCTTGTTTCCTCATATATGTGATGAGGTACCTTGGCTATCTTTGGAGGAAGTTCAAACATAGCGTAGACTTCAACAGTTTGTCGGGGGTCCCACTTGGGATAAGAAGTTTTTAGTCATACATAGGCAAGCATTAGTCATAGTGAAATAACAAAAAAATGCAATAATGTAGAGAGCCTAGCATAGCAATTCCAACATAGAAATCTTAGGATCGATCTATCATAGGTGATCGATCATGTCATTGACCACCCCCTTCATAAAAGTGAATTTATCGGGGGTCTCGGTCTAGGGTTGGAGATTGATTGAGGAAGAAGGATCAGGGGCATCAATAATGGTGTCTGCTACACAATAAAACATGTTAGCAATGATGGAAAGGACAACATCCAAGATGATGAACAACATAAAAGATAGTGGAAAGCTCCTACTCAACAAACCCATAGGAGTGATAGCAAGGGGATCACCTATTGACACACTATTAAGCAAGCGATCAAGCTCACTAGCATCAAATTTCATCCCTTCTCCTTCTAGCTGACCTAAAAGTGTGGTGGCATCCTCAATAGACATGTGCCCCTAAAGCATTGAGGCACACTCCACGAAAGGGTCATTGGTAGCTGGGGCATCTTCCTCCATGGCAGGGGCCTCCTCTTCTATAGCCAAGGCCTCATCTTCTTCGTCTTCAACAGGTGCCCCTATTCTAGGGGCTAAAACCTCTTCCTCCTCTTCTTCTTCTTCTTCTGATAAAACATAATCAAAATAAGCAAGATAATTCAACATAAAATAGGTGCTACACTATGCTATGCTACACAACGTAGCATAGCGTAGTAGGTGCTATGCTAATCAAATAGTAAATCATACTTACCAACTGGGGGCTGCACTCTGCAAACCTTGATTCATAGCTTTTTCCCTCTCCCTTTATTAGTATAGGAAGGTTCTTTCATAGGACAAGACTTTTTACGTTGCAACCTAGTCTTCACAGTTTCTACAATTAGGTGTGTCCCCCTTAACACATTGCCAGTGTTAATGGGATGCACCTCTCCCATGCTATCCTAGGCAAGAAAGGATCATGCCAACTGATCCCTTGTTGTTATCAAAAGTGATTCCCTGATAGCTTCTAGGGGGTCTTGGGATTGGGTGATGTGGAAAACCTACCAAATCCATGCCTTTGATATCTGGTTATGATCCCACTATACCCAAGTGCCATTTTCATAGACCAGCAGAAATTTTGTGAACCATCGCAGGCAAGCTATGAAGAAGGTGTAATGCACATTGCAATGGAAATCAAGCTTCTCATGAAACTTGATCATTTTAGCATGCAAGCCTTTAGAAAGGTACTTGGCCCAGTTGTAATAGGTCCCTTCCTCCATGATCTTCCTCATTATCCAAGCCTACTCTACTCCAAGGATTTTTCCTTGGGAGAGTAGCTTAGGGAAAGCATGGGTACAGAAGATAGGCTAAATCGTTTGGGCCACTGCTAGCTTGACCTTTTATATGTAAATCCCCTTTTGGTCTTTTCTTGTCCCTAACCATTCCTTGATATCCCCTTGATGGTTTTCATCTTTGCTAGATTTTTCTCCTATAGGGAGACCATCAGAAGGGACAACAAACAGATCTGTGAATAGTTAGTCATTAATTTCAAATACCACCCACATATTGTGAACTTGTGTGCAAAAACAGTCAACCTTTTTAGAGAAGGAATCAGCTAGGGAAAGCATTTCTATAGCTGGGACACTTAGATTTACTACCAAAAATAAATCCATGAGCCCAGCCTCCTAAATGTTGTGAACTAGGGTGGCTAGTTCCCCATTACAAAGCTAACACTAAGTTTCGTCAACCTCCCCATTACAAAGCTAACGCGTAGTAAGTATACCTTTTATAGTGTGGCATATTAGTTACACTCTACACAAAAGTGATAGTTGCATAGCACAACATAGCAAAATGACTACACCTCATGCAGCATAGCAAAATGACAAGTACAACAAGCACAACATGCAACAGACATGCCAATGTAGTAGGCATGCCAATGTAGTAGGTTAAATTGCCATTACTGTTAGAAATAATGGCTGACCTACTACATTGGAAATTTAACCTCATACATCAAATGCTAAAAACGAGGGTAGTGTAGCAACCTACTGAGCAGATGGAGCCTCTTGCTGCTCCTCTAACCACGCCTTGGAGAGGTGTCCCAGAGTGTCCCTCACTTTTTCCACCTTGGCAAGCTCCTGATGCCTATGTTTTCTTTTGCTCACCATTTCCTTGCTCACAAATTAGCTTTGTCAACTGCTATGCTACACTTGCTATGCTCTCTTGCGGTTCGACTATGCTACACTCTAGGTGTTGGCTCTGACAATGAAAATGACAAGTTTACCAAGGGCTAATCCCCTATTCATAGTCAACATCATAAAACAACTGTCACATTCATGTCCTAAATAACGTGGAACACCCCTACACCGTAGCACCATTATAGTGTAGCGCATCCTGTCGCAGCGTAGCACTTAGCTACAGTGTAGCAAGTGGGCCCACCCAAATTTTCATTTCATTTTTACAAATTTTACATTATTACGGTCTACCATGACCTTAAACTAGAAATTTTAGCATTCTCTTTACATTTAAAACCTAGTTACAATCCACCATGACCTTAAACTAGAAATTTTAGCATTCTTTTTACATTTAAAACCCAATTATGGTCCGCTACGACCTTAAACTAGCAACCTTAACTTCCTTTATATTTTAAACCAATTAACGGTCCACTACAACCTTAAAATAGCAATTTTAACTCACAATATTACATGGTTATAGTCTACTAAGACCTTAAACTGGCAATTTTGATTTATAGATTTTACATGGTTACAGTTCGCTAAGACCTTAAACTGGCAATTTCGATTTACAAATTTTGCATAGTAATTGGTAACTATCTCATGTTGCATCATTTCTTTACAAATATTCATTACATGCTATTACTACAAATAGGTATCACTTGACTTGGTCTATTTTCTTATTGTGATAGGATTAATTGAAAAATGACTATGCATTGTGATCTTTGTTTGCCTTTGACCTTGATGGGTCCCTATGGTAGATTTACAAGATGCTTGAATATAGAATTGGTAGACTTTGGACCATCTACTCATGACATTGTAGCATCCCTAGAAACATCCCTAAAGTGGCCCGAACATTCAGTCCAGGCCTTAGACCTAGAGGCTAGAGATGTGACTGAGGACCCTCTTATTAAAATCCTTGTAACTACCTCTAGAGGTGAAGCAAAAACTTGGAAGGTTAGCTCCCTATTACATTTATAGATACATCAAAACATCTCAAAAGTTCTCAATGACAATGTTAAATTTTTTACATGGTCATATGATGACATGCTGAGCCTGGACTTGTGACTCATGCAACACAACATTATCTTAGATCTGTGTGTCAAGGTAGTCAAGCAAAAGGCTCTCAAAATCAAACTAGAGATTGCACTAGCTGTACGTGATGAAATCACCAAGCTTTCTCAAGCTAGATTCATTAGGGTGGTTGATTATTCAAAATAGGTATCAAACATCATTGTAGTTTCTAAGAAAATGGGACATATATGAATTTGTATAGACTTTCAAGACTTGAACAAAGTAATGATTAAGGATAACTTCCCATTGCCAAGTATTGATCAACTTATCAACACTATGGCTGGTCATGCCTTGTTGTCCTTCATGGATGGATTCTCAGGCTATAACTAGATCCGTATAAACCTAGAGCATCAATTGGCAACCAATTTCATGACCCCTTGGGGAACCTTTTGTTACAAAATGATGTCCTTTGGACTGAAAAATGCTAGAGCAACCTATCACCAAGTGATAACATACATTTTTAGTGACTACCTCTTGGAGAGATTAAATGATTATGTTGATGACATAGTAGTCAAGTATAAGAAACCTATTGATCACCCCAATGATCTTAATATAGTCCTCCAACGTTGTCATAGGCATGACCTATGCCTCAACCAAAGGAAATGTATTTTTAGAGTTAAAACCGGACGCATGCTAGGTTTTGTAGTGTCAGAAACAGGGATACAAGTGGACCTTGATAAGGTGAGGGCCATCGTCAACTTAGTACTGCCTACAAACCTTAAAAAGCTATGTGGGTTGCAAGCCAGAGTATAGTTTATTAGAGGGTTTATCATGAGGTTGATAGACAAGCTACACCCCATGTAATACCTACTTAAGAAAGGGGTCAACTTCAAGTGGACATATTAATGTTAACAAGCCTTTGATAACCTAAAAAAAGAGCTTCTACATCTCCCAACTGTTTATCCACCATAAAGGGATAAGCCTTTCTACATCTACCTTGCCACCTCAAAAACATCTATTGCAGCATTGTTATGTCAAAAAGGAGATGATAGGTCTGAAATCCCAATCTATTACTTAAGCCATGCATTAATAGCTTATGAGGCAAAGTACAACAAAGTAGAAAAATATTATCTCACCCTAGTATTTGTGCTCAAAAAATGAAGACATTACGTGTTTTGCAGTAAATTTAACATCATATGCAAGAGGAACATACTTCAATCTATCATAACCAACTTGTACGAAAGTAGTAGGATAGCCCAATGGAAAGTTATAATAGTGGAATTCGATTTACATTATGTGGCACAATCATTAACAAAGGGTCAAGTAATAGCCATGCAGATTACAACTTCACCCATTGATGATCAAGCAATAATAGAACCTAAATTCCTAGATGGGCACATCAATATCCTAAGTCCCGTACCATCTAATTTCGAAGCTAGTTTACATTTTGATGATGCTTGAACAACACAAGGTGGTAGCGCCACTACTGTTATTACATTTTCCTCCAGGAAAATTTGACCCTTTGCATATCATTTTACATTCCTTTGCATGAACAATGTAGCTGAGTATGAAGGACTCTTTAGGGGCCTTCTAGCAGCTCAAGAGCTAAAGATCCAAAATTTGGCAATCTGGGGTAACTCATAATTAGTTGTCAACTAGATCACTGAAGTCTATGATTGCAAGGATTTACATTTGCAACCTTATTACAATTTAGCCAAGAATTTACTAAAGTAGTTCACAACGTAAGACATTCAACATGTGTCTCTTAATGAGAACACTGTAGTAGATGCATTAGCTATGTTAGCATTAAATGTGCCATCACACCTATTTTCCACTTTGCCCGCTTCAATAATAGAATGCACAGATCCTTTTACTCAAGCGGAACACATTGCATCTATTGGTACAATAGATACCCAAGAATGGTATGCCAACATCAAAGCATACCTTCAGCATGGTGAACCCCCACATGGCTTGACATCTACCCAAAAGGATGCAATACGAAAGCGAGCCCAGTAGTATGTCCTTATAAGAGATAACACCTTATGAAAATGGTCCTTTGATGGGATACTGCTCGCTTGCATTAGTGGGGAAGAAGCAAAAAAAAAATTGTTAATGAAGTCCATGAAGGATTGTGTGGAGGACACATAGCCCTTAGGGCTATGATAGCAAAAATTAGATGCCTAGGGTACTACTGGCCTTGTAGAGAATGATATTGCCTTGCCAAAGTTAGGACGTGCAACATATGTCAATGCCATGCAAACCTCATACATGTGTCACCCACTAAATTACATCCTACATAGATCACGTGGCCATTCCAATGGTGGGGTCTAGACATTATAGGAACCATCACACCTAAGTCTTCTGAAGGACATAGCTTCATTATCACTACAATTGAATACTTCACAAAGTGGGTAGAGGTTATTCCCCTGAGAAAGACCACATCTCAATAGGTTTGCCACTTTATCTTGGATAACATATTAATAAGGTTTGGTCTTCCCATGACTATTGTGATGGACAATAGGCCACAATTTAGTAGCATAGAAACCAAGAACTTTTGCAACAACCTTGGCATCAAACATTCTTTTTCATCACCATACTACCCATAGGCGAACAATCAAGTAGAGGTAACAAAAAAAGCCATCATCAAACTTCTTAAAAAGATTCTCTACAGCAGCAAGAGGTGATGGAATGAGCAAATCCTCTATGTGTTGTGGGCTTACCGTAAAACATGCAGAACTACTACAAGTAAGACTCCATATAGTCTCTTTGACGGATTTGAAGTGGTGTTACCTCTTGAATTGTAGGTTCTAGCACTACGGATGATCCTCTCAAACATTGTAGATGAGGCTTAAAATAACAAGTCAAGGATCATTGATCTTAACTCCATAGAGGAGGAGCATGCCCAAACACTCGGTCGCATCAAATGGTACCAAGACAAGCAATGGCAAGAGCACCACTGCAACCTACATCAACAGCCAATCAAAAAGGGGAACCTAGTCCTCAAGGTTGTTTGTGAACCTGTAAGAAAATTCTCTGGAAACTAGGAAGGTCCTTTTGTAGTCATGAAAGCTTATGAGAATGGAACCTTCAAACTAGCTAATATGGATGGCAATGAGTTTGCAAATCCTTTTAACCACTTGTACCTCAATCCGTACTACGTTTGATGCAAAAGGTTACATCAGATGCACAAAAAGGTAAGCCATAGTTCACTATGACTATAAACTGGCATAGAACATCTGCTATGACATAAAACTAGCAAAGCACATCTGCTACGATGTAAAACTGGCATAGATCATATGCTACGATGTAAAATTGGCACAACATGTCATTGGGCTATGACGTTAAACTGGCACCCATAGTATGGTCCGCTATGACCTTAAACTAGCCATCCACCATCCCCTATGATGATAAACAAGCATAGCAGTCTGCTAGGATCTTAAACTAGCATAGTAATTTGCTAGGACCTTAAACTAGGCCATTTGATGGTCTACCAAGACCTTAAACTAGGTTCATAGTGCAATGCTTCATAGCTCACATCCACGACCATATGAACAAGCGAGTGTGCACAATTTCAACTTCCTAGAAAACACGGGGTGGGACGTTGCAGTTCTAGAATGTNCAGCAACACTAGTAGCCACCATGGCCAAGGAAGGCAAGTCTAACAAGAACACATGCAACATCACCACCCCTGGCATCTTGCTAATCTTTTAGAGATGTTGTTTGACATCTTGCTAACCTTCTGGAGCTACCTCTACCACATGCACTCATCCTAGCCGTAGCTCTTGTTATCAGCATGTGTTGCTATAGAGTCCCAGCACTATGGTGGCCTAGCCACAAGGTCACTATCCTCCAGCTTTTTCCATTTTCTAAGCCACAAGGACGTTCAACTGTTAGGCTTCTTCCCTTGCAGCTAGACTGCATGATGGTTTCCTTTGGTGAGGAATATTGAGCACTTGCATCACCACCACTCCTAGCTTCTTCAATGCCAACCTTTTCAGCTTTCCACTATCGGAATCCATGCTAGCCTTCCTACTTTGGACATCATGCATGTCAAATGCAATACTTGCCACTCTGGCAATGTCCAAAGCAAGTAGAAATTTATCCTCACTTCACTTGATGGTTGTTTTTTTTTGTTTTCTTTCTGTTGTGTTTGCAGGATACAAGCTAAGATGGCATTATTCAGAGATGTGTTTCGCCATGAGAGAAAGATACTACATTGTTCTGAAGTGCCCACTTTGATTAGCCTAGCTACTTGGGAGTGCATGCCCTACCCTCTCTCTCAACTAAGTTAACCCTTGTTCCCTATACTTACAGTTTTTCACATTACCTTTACATGCTTTCCCAATGCACATAAAGCCCTCCCACATGCCCAACTGCCAAGTCCATGATGGGCGTAATGCAACTCGTCCCATGGAAAGCATTTATAGGCAAGTCAAATCCCTACATGGATGTAATACAACTCATCTTGGGTTGGAAACACCTGTCCTGCAACAACCACAAGTTTGTTTGCAAGTGAGAGTGGGTGTACAACAAAAGAAAAGCACAAAAAATGCAAAAGAGTAGAAAAGCTTAGAAAAAGAGAAAACATATGTCTAAAAAAATGGCATAATGCATTGCTTTACAATCACTTTGGCCATAAATTGACCATCTCTAAGCATTTCAATAAGAGGTCAAAGACCAACAAAGAAAGACACCCATGCATGCTAACTCCCCCATAAGCACTCTGACGAGGGGTCACACTATGATGATAGTTTTTCAAGGTTTTGCATTTTTCCCTTCCTTGAACTTGTTTCCTTAAATCCATCCCTTGCCCTCCCTTTTATTCTACATCACCCTCTAGGCACCCTCAAATGTAGCGAAGCATGATCCAAGAGGGCACTGAAGAGCGATGTTGGTATCTAGTTCTTCATGGTGTTTCATATTCTTTGTCAATGACTTAGGGGCAGATCCTCTAGACATTAACAAAGAGGGGTCATTGAAACATCATAAATTTTGAGACTCTCATGATTCAATAGTCTCAAAATTTAGGCAAGGGTCCCCACAAGCATGGTGTCACATTGGACCATGCAGACAACATGGCATCCTGGAAGTCCTAATGCCTACAGAGTTACTTCCAGGCCTACCTACCACCCTCTATAGCATAGTCAACAGGGCACCCAACCATAAGGCCAATTAACATGAAAGAGGCACTAGTGGTAGACTGTATAGTTTGGAAAATTTTCTATCTCCCAGGCTAACAGGTTTGCTACACCCTATAGCTTGCCTAGCTTGACACTTGACCTAGCTAACGCTCTACCCAGGGACTAGGTTAGGAGCTACCAAAAGTGTTCAAGATGAGTGAAATAGTTTGATAAGTTTTCTAACTACGAGACCTGCTATGCTACAATACACTACATAGCATAGAAAGCCTTGGGAAGACTAATCGGGCACCCAAGATGCACATTGAAAACAACTCAGTCCTCCAAGATATCTACCCCACTTTATCCTTGATGAATGAGCAACCCGACACACTACAATGCGAAAAATTTTGTCAAAAATCATCTCAACTTGAGTGCTACATTGTGCTATGCTGCACAGCATAGCATAGTGTAGCAGGGATGCACTTTGACAATGCTCCTACTCAGATGGCTCTGATGGAGTAAGCATATTTACCCATGCTGCAACTTTTAAACAGGTTTGTTCTGCCATCACACTAGGACATGATCATCATCCTATGATAAAATGTTTGCAAAATGAGTCAAAATCCAAGCAATGTAGGGTGCTACGCTATGCTACACTATGTAGTGTAGCAGGGATAGAGTGCATGGAGGTCCTCTACCAAGTGGTTCTACCAAAATAATCACACTTGGCCACATTCTGGCCTCCAAGACTAACTGTCTCACTTTGCCCTTAGGCCCCAAGCAAAGTTTCTTGATAAAGCATTGCAGATTAGATAGGAATTCATGTCACACTAGCTGCTATGCTGCATAGCGTAGCATAGCATAGCAAGGATACAAAGCACCAAAATGTCCCAAGGATGAACTCCATAGGTCCCAAGACCTTTCAGCATAGCCCTGAATAGGTATTCATGACTTTCAGGCAAGATTTCTTTCAAGGCTCATAGCTAGGCTACACTACGCTATGCAGTGTAGCACAGCGTAGCATGTGGGTGTCTACACTACGCCCATACGTTCAGTAGCGTAAGTAGCATCACACTTGCATGAAAGCCTTAAAGCATCTCTGGTTAGTCCTAGAACTTGTTGGCAATGGTCACTCCCATCTTTGAATTTCTTAAACGGATAGAATCAACAAGTTTTCTTTATTTTGCACCCCCCTAATTATCCTGAAAGTTGTTCCTATACTTAACCCTACTCACAAGAGTAGGGAAGACGTAGTCCTGGAGCATAGACTCCACTTTGCATTCTTTATTAGCATTCTTTATAACAAACATGGCAATTCACTTAGCTTAGTACTCCAATCCTTTCAAAATTGACTAATAGTTTTGATTAATATTCTTGTGATTTCTCATTTAGTCAGCTTTTCTTAACTATTTGATTGGGGGTGGTATGGTGTAGTTAACTTATGATTCATCCTAAGTTGGTGCATTAGCTTTTTGAATGCAGCTCCTACAAAATGAGTTCCATAGTTGAATATGAGCATATGTGGTACTCCAAATCTATTCATCACGTGGTGTTGAAAGAACTTGGTAGGTATTCTGGTTAAGAAATTCTTGACTACAACTACTTCTACCCACTTGGTACAATAATCAACTATCACTATGATGCAAGATTCTCCATTAGGCATTAGTGTGATGGATCCAATGAAATCAATTTTGTAGATATCAAATGGTTCCAATGGTTGTATCCACTGTTGTGGACCTTTATTTATAGCTATTATTCCTCTATCATGTTGACATCTTTCAAAATATTAGATGATTTGATGTGCATCCCTAAATATGGTAGGCCAAAAGTAGCCTACCATCATCAGCTTCAGTGTTGTTCTACATCCTACATAGTGATCACCACATGATCCCTCATGCTTATCTTGTAGAGTTCATTCTTAGCTCTCTTCTGGAATGCACCATCTTACTAGTCCATCTACACATATATTGTAATGATTCTTATTAATTTCCATATGTCACTTAACTTGATGGAGAAACTATTCCTTTTGTTTCTTATTCCACTAAACAGGGAGCTCTTATGTATTGAGGTAAGTTAGTGATGAAGTGTCATAAGTCAATGTCTTGACTAGGCCGCATATACACAGCCACATTGATGTGGGACCATCGACGTAGCCTCCTTGAATCAATGTGGCCACGTTTACGCAGCTACCTATCTCGGCCTATAAATAAGAGGGCCTTCTACCTCATTTAGGCATCTTTCTAGTAGTTGTAGAAAAGCTCTTGCAGTTTGTTCCCACAGGAGATAGAATATTTTCCAAGTGCCTACAGCAAGTGTAAGAAAAGTGATCAGCTCTTTATTCAAGCATTGATGTATCTGGGCCCATTGATGTGACGGCAATAAAGATGAACTATTCAAGCATTCCTTGCAGCATTTGGACTTAGCTATTTTATGCATTTAGTAGTTTAATATGTTTATGCTTTGTTAATTACCTTGCTAATTACTTAAGTTTCTATTGTTATTACTTCACTCGCTATCGCTCATTTGTAGTTTGTAAAGGCCATAAGTACAACCATCTCGAACGTAATTCAAACACTTGGTAAACCCAGTGACGCTTAATGTCTGGTAACCCAGAAGTATTAGGAGATGCTCAAAACATGCTTGGAAGATGGGACTGGATACTTATGTTAGGAATAGTTAGAATTTAGATTAAGATAATCTTAGATTAATTAATATTCTATCCTTTCTTTCCAAGATAAATTAGCTGCCAAAAGATAAATAGAAAACTATAAAAATCATTAGCCTTAGTCTCACTTAACCATCGTAAGTAGAACTTCACAAGTGAGATTAGGAGGACAACAACTATTCTAACCCAAGGTTTCACTGGTTAGAGTCTGGCATATGTTAAGTGCTTATAGTCTACGGATTTTGACTGAGTCGTGCATGAACGCTTGTGATTCGTATGGTTGGGCATAGGGGTACCTAGCCACTCATCATTGGCACCATTGCTAGGGGTTGTTAGTCTTACATGCGTCATCTAACCTTAGTGAAATTATCATTCAAGTCTCTGGGACAGACCCAGGATAGAAATATTTACGCACGCTAGGTGGATTAAAAGTAAATATTAAGGTACATCGATTACGTGGACCATCTAATGTCTAGCATGTCTTCTCATAGGAGAGAGGTATTCGAACCACTGGTGCCACAAGAATGTCAGGTGGTCTACAAGCACCCTGATGAATGTTCTTGATTTTACATTCATCCTACATTAGGATGAGCATCTGCGATGGTGGGACATGGAGGGCATCATCGTGCTACTGCCCGACCGATTGGCTCTTGTGATGCTATATCACAATCTGGGCAGACTGGGCATCCAGGATCGTGGAACGGAGTATGTCATGGAGGACCATGACTACCAGGACTATCGTCCCACTACAGCTCAATGAGAAAGAAACTAGCAGCAGCTGGACAGATATGAACAATAGAAGGGAAAACAATTCAGGTAACCCCTTATTTTCACAAGGACTTCAGGATGATGGTGATGTCGTCTTTCATGATACCCATTTGACCGAACTTCCCTTGGGGAAGCAGATCCTCCAGTCCATCATTCTAAACAAGCCTCTCAGTAACCATGATCCTCAAGGGGATGGAGGATCATGTAGTAATGATGGGCAGGATGATCAGGGCCATGATCAGGGCAGAGGAGGAGATCGACACCAGGATGGTGACGATACCTCTCCTTCTTCTCCATCCTCTCACTCACCTACACCTTCATCTAGATTAAGTTCTAAATGTGACCGAGGTGGGAAGGGGGAAAAGGAAAATCGTAAAAAGGGTTGGAAGGGGCAACATGAGAAAGCATGCGACCAATCGCGTGATTCTCGTCGGCATGAAAGAAGGGGCAGACGGAATCATCATAGACATCATGGTCCTCAGCAGGACTATGATTCAGATGAGCCATTGTTTGCTACTCGGAGCATGCTCCAGATTGCAGAGGCAGTCCAAATCCCTAGAAGCCACATGAAGGATAGCTGGATCAAGCACGTTGATATGAACAACATCCCCAGATTTGAAGGGGGATACAACTGTGATCATCAAACCCACCTACAGGTGTTCCATGACGCTTGCACCCTACAAAACATTGACAATGATTGGTAAAGGCTGAATTTATTCCCTCACACACTCATCAAAGAAGCTAAAAGTTGGTACCAGTCCTTGGAGCTGGAATCAATCAAAAGATGGAATACGATGCTTGAAATTTTCAACAACAAGTATCAAACATACTTTAGAGTGGCGAATCTAAGATGGCAGATCCAAGGTTGGAAACAAGGAAATAATGAACCCTTGGATGCTGCCATGAGTAGATACTACTCATTGTTGCATCGGTGCCTTGTTCATGATTATTCTCAGCGGGCATAGCTTCGCCACATCATTGATGGGTGCCATTTTGAAACATGAAAGACCCTTGGTGTGTACTCCTAGGGATGACTGTCAGAGCTAAGGGCCCATCAGTTGCAATGCCTCATTGAATAGGTGGCTAGGGAGGAAGGAGAACTTAGGAAAAAGTAGAGTGCAAAAGAATTCAACTAGGACCCTTCCCACAAAAAAAGGGAGGTTCAATTTTTTGATGAGGAGGATGAATCACCACTGGAAGCAGTGGTGAATTGGAAGACTTTTCCATTGCAAAAGTTTGCATCTGAAATATTGAAAAAGGTGGATAAGATATGGGACTCCTTGGATGAAAGAGTCCAAAATGTGTTGAAAATCACCGAGGAATCTAGAGAACAAAGTAATGACTGGGATCAGCACAGGAAGAAGGAAGCTGAGCATGCAGAACACAAGGGTGAGGGCAAAGTTGCTGTAGCAAAGAAGGTTGCAGACTCTGACACTAAGGAGGATGATGAATGTGGCATATGCCAATATGAACATCCTAAGGTATGTTGTCCTATGGTGTCACATCTTCAAGAGTCTAGGGTGTACACCTTGAACCCTCGTTTGGCACAATGCCAAACACACTGAAGGTTTCCTTGTTCACAAGGAAACTCTAGGTGGGAAACCAATAGTAGCATGAATATTATCCAAGTGGGGCACCACTACAACCATATGAATTCTTCCAACAGTGGAAGCAACCACAAGCATGGGGGATGCCACCTCCAAGGCAACAATACCCTTACAAACAATCATATCCTTATCAGTACTATGTTCAGCAACCGGTCTCTCCAAGAGACTCTTCCAGTCATGCAACCTTTCCAAGTTATTAACACCCCCTGAACATTTTTGACATCCATCTCCATCACCCAAGGGGGAAAACCCACACATCTTCTATCCTCCATCACCTTCTCCTACCACTCATCCATAGCATCCCACTTAGTTGCCACCTCCTCCATCGATGCAAGGAGAAATACTGCCATAGCCACAACAATGAAATGCTATGAGGGTTGTTAACTTACAACCGGCACCTTGGCTAAGTGGAATGGAATCAAAGCCAAGAAAACATCCTTTCTTCTGGCCTAGTAATTTGAACACACCCTCACCTACACCTGTGGCCAGTGCTGCCGAACCTACCAATGCCTCCATCATCATACCGCTTGAGCAGCACTCAAGCCAACTGTTCTCTAACATCCAAATGGTCATGCTCACACATGTTATGATCGACTGGATCAAAGAAGGTCATATTCACCAAAAATTGACTGATTCAGGAAGCCCCCTCATCTATCTTCAGGTGGCAGGGAACAAGCCGTGCAAAGCTCTTTTGGACTCAGGGTCAAGGGTCAATTTGATCTCTCATGACATGTACAAGAACTGGAGCTTGCCCCTACTAAAGAAGAGCAACATCTAGCTCAAGTTAGTAGACCAGTCCATCACCATTCCCTTGGGTTTGGTGGAGGACATCATGACCACCGTTTATGGGTGGTCCTATCCTGCTGACTTCCTAGTCATCCGTGTAGAGAACTGCAAAGGAAACTTCCCAATCATCATAGGAAGAGCCTAGCTAAGCATGGTGGATGCATGACTAGGACTCCAATATATATCCCTAGAAATTTCAAAGGAAAATCCTTTTGGGAAGATCAAGAAGCAACGTGTTCCATGCTTCGCATACAGTGACTCAGGGTGCAACTGTGTGTAGCAGTTATGATCCACTAAGCAGATATCCATTCAAGAATGCAATCAATGGACCAAGGAATCACCTATTCAACAGTGCCTATACGTAGTAGCCACTAACCAAGAGGGCACCCAGTGGCTAATAGCTGATCATACTAGTAGTGCATTGTGCATGGAACCATCTAAGGGGCTACTGCAAGCCTATGTTGAGAGCAAGGATGAGATGGAAGAGGTTCATCAACAAGTCTCTACCGTTGATGACCAAGATGATTGGGGGGAGCTACAAATCCCTGAGAGCTTCAAACAAGAGCCCGTGGAGCTAAAGTATTTACCGACTCACTTGGAATATGCATTCTTGTAGAATGGCAAGTCAGTAATTATCAATGCCACCCTTGCTCTTGAATAAAAAAAGAGATTTTTGGAAGTCGTAAAAAATGGATTACTACATTTTCATGGTCATATCCTGAGTTGACTGGAGTTGATCCCAAGGTTTTCTAGCATCAAATCTATCTTAACCCTTCCATGAATCCACAAGACAACCACAAATATGGTTGAATCCCAAATTAAAGCAGACCATAAAAGATGAAATCGAACAATTGCTAAAGATGAGATTCATCTATTCTGTCATCGATAGCGAATGGGTGAGCCCACTCGTTATTGTGCCCAAGAAAGATGGCAAGTGGAGGGTCTATTTTGATTTCCAGTTTCTCAATATGGAGACCTTCAAGTACCACTTCCTGCTACCATTTGTGGACTAGGTGTTGGACACCATCGCAGGGCACCATTACTACAACTTTTTGGATGGTTACAGTGGTTATAACCAAATCCAAATAGCACTAGAGGACTAGGCCAAAACAATGTTCACAAATCCATAGAGGACTTTCATGTATAAGAATATTCCCTTTAGCCTGTGCAATGCGCCTACTACGTTCCAACACCTTATCCTAAGCATCTTCTAGCAACAAATCAGTAATGGTGTAGAAGTCTTCATGGATGACTTCTCCACCTATGGGGCCACATTTGAGCAAGCCTTAGACCATTTGAAGTAGGTTCTAAAAAGGTGTGTAGACACCAATCTATGGCTCAATTGGCAAAAGAGCCATTTGATGGTCCAAAAGGGCATCATGCTAGGGCATCGCATCTCACAAACAGGGACCAGCGTAGACCCTAAAAAGATCAGGATTATCCAAGGAATCACCTATGAACCAAGTATCATCAAAGATTTTCAGTCATTCCTTGGACACACTAGTTTCTACTAGCGTTTCATTGAACACTTCTTGAAGATTGCCAGGCCATTGGTAGAGCTTACAAAGAAGGACACTTTGTTCATCTAGACCAAGGAATGCAAGTCTGCATTCCAAGCGCTAAAGCAGAAACTCATAGAACGTCCATGTCTACGGGTACCTAATTGGTCCAGACCCTTCCACATTATGATGGATGCCTCCAACTATGCTTTGGGAGCCGTGCTTATATAATGTGAAGATCAAAAACATCCATATTATATCCACTGTGCAAGCCGTAGAATTGTGGGTGCTCAGCTAAACTACACCACCACCAAAAAGGAGTTGATGGTGGTGGTGTTCGCCTTGGAAAAATTCCTGCACTATGTGCTCAGATACGAGGTGTTTGTGCACATAGACCATAGTACTATCTAGTTCCTAATGAACAAACCAATGGTGATCCCCCACATAATTTGGTGGCTAGTGATTCTTCAAGAGTTTTATCTTACCATGATAGACTGAAAGGTGACCAAGAATGTGGTTGCTGACCACCTATCTCAGTTACGATGGGATGATGTAGAATAGGAGGAGCCCCTATCCAACCAGTTTCCAGATGAACTCCTCTTCACAAGTGTAATTGATCCTCAAGTGCCCAAGGAATCCTCTTGGTTTAACCACATCCTCACCTACCTCACAACCCAGGAGCTGCTAAAGGAGTGGAACCATTGGCAGAAACATCAGTTTCTCCATAAGGCCAAGCATTTCATGGAAATTAGTGATCACCTTTACAAGGTGTACGTAGATCGCCTAGTTCGATGGTGTGTCCCTGATGATGATACACTACGCGTCCTCCAAGATTCTCATGAGGGCCCTTGTGGGGGCCATTATGCTGGACGCCAAATGATCATTAAAATCCTTCTTGTAGGGTATTACTAGCCTACACTTTTCAGGACACACAATGGTTCACCCACTCCTGCGAACGATGCCAACGAGATGGTGGGATGTCAGCCTGGTTGGAGGGACCTCAATAGTGGATCCAGCCACTAGAACCCTTCAACATATGGGGTATTGACTTCATGGGGCCCAACACCCACTTTTTAAATGGAAAATAATACATCATCATAGCTGTGGACTACTGTACAAAGTGGGTAGAAGCGACAGCCATCATTGACTGTTCTTCCAACATTGCCACACGATTTGTCCAGCAACAAATCATTACCAGGTTTGGAGTGCCACGTGCACTCATTTCTAACAATGGGACTCGCTTCATGGGTGTTACATTTTGGAAAATCATGTAACACTTAGGGGTAACACATAAATTTACAACACCCTATCACCCCCAAGCCAATGGGCAAGCCAAATTCACCAATAGGGAGATCACCAAGATCCTTACCTGAACCATCATCAAATACAGGAGGGACTGGAGTACCAAACTCAACAATGCCCTATGGACCTATCGCTCCACTTGGAAAATTCCTGTAGGGTACTCTCCCTATGATTTAGTGTATGGAAAGTTACCAACACTTCCAATTTTGGCTGAACTCCATATACTATCCACCACCAGTGACTTAGGCCTTGACCTCCCACTAGCACAATGGGAACGACTAATCAATTTAAGTGTGCTAGATGAGAACCGATTAGTGGCCCTGTCTTCAAATGAAATCCACAAGGCCTATAACAAGAAACGACATGATCTTAGGATTCAAAAGGTCACATTTAGATGTGGAGATAAGTTATTGTATTAGAACCCCCCACACATATCTCAACCAACAAAGTTTCAAACACTGTGGGAGGGACCTTACATTGTCTCCGAAACCTTCCCTTCATGGGCCTTGCTTATCCACAAACTTGGGGACCCAACCAGAACATAGTTAGTTAACCACCAATAATTAAAACCTTTCCATGAACTCCACTCAACCAGTGTTGTCACCTCATCATCACCTGGTCACCCTCACTCCATCTTTCATGTCTCCTCCTTTCCACCAAGTCGTGGGGGAGACCATCATCCCTGCTGATCCATTCTACTACATCCCTCACCATTTTGTAAATTTTTGTTTTATAATTTTTTTTATTTTACACTTTTTATTTTTCACCATCGTTCCTATGTTTGCACATTCTTTGACCCTTTTTCCTTTTTTGTAATTATTTTTCATTTCTTTATGTATATTTCCTTTTTCGTGCAATCGTTAATATGTCGTCGTCTTGTCTTCAGGCATCTAGCACGATTGGTTTTTGTTATGATGGGTACTATTACTAGTCTTCCTCGTTATTTGGTTCCCATGTTTGCATGGTTTTCCTTGGATTTTACGTTTATTTTTAGCTCATAAAATCGGTAGTGAGTCCACATCATCCACCCATTCACCCCCTCCATGGTTTTCCTTTGGTTGGAAGCATGCAACCCCTTCACTTAACAAACATTTTAATTAATGTATGACTCATGTAGTTCCCAACCTCAGGGATGACCCAATGGTTTGAATTAGGTGTGACTTCAAAGAGAATGCTACATTCGTCGCTCTCTCTTATCCCCTAGGTTGTGGGTGTGCCCTTTCGGATTTCCTACCACTCCAAGTTTCTCTCTCCACAGAAGCTTCTGGGCAGTTCAACCTTGCATGGTGTGGTCCTCATCGAAAACATTCAAAAAATAAAAAAAACAACAATAAGACGATTTAGAGCACACCCCTTGGTCGAATGCATGTGAACATGCATGGGTCTTTGCATGGTGTGGTTCCCCTTGATAAGAAAAAAAATAAAACAAATCACTAAGTGGGAATTCAAAGCACACCCCTTAGATCACCTCTCATGGGCCGCAAGCACATGTTATGGGACTTCCTTGGGCCCCTCTAACTTCATCCTATTTTACTTCCTTCTTCTCAAATTTATTGGAGTGGTGGTTCTCTGTGGGTGCATTCCTACTTCCTTGGGGGATGGCTAGGGCTTCGTTTATTGCTGCAATGTCACTGGCTATAGATGGTTTTGGGTCTGGCCTCAGGAACAGTTCTACCAAGTCACTTAACCACAATCGCACATAGGGGTTTCATGTGACCCCTGATCAGACTTTCCATCATGTTATCTCTCTCTACACCCTTTTCTCTCTGTACCTCACCTCACTAGCCATTTTTTGTTTTGTAAGTTTCCGTGGTCTCCTTGGATTTCTCATGTCCTGGCAGGATCTTTTGGATTGGAGTCTTAACTGGCCAACACCAATTCTTGGCACCCAGGCCCATGGACCCTGGTGTTGAGGGTATGCAAGGGCTATGAAGGTTGATGCCCACTATGGTGAGGACCCACCTGCATATTCCTGGTCCCTCTTGTTAAGCCTTCCATTCTTTGGATTTCTTGGTCAACTGGTTTCAGTGTCCCATCATTCAATTTCTTCCTTGTGGAGTTCTTATTGAGTCTCGTTCTCTATTTTTTATCTCTTTTTCACACTCGCTTATCTTCCTCATGTCCTCAGCTATGATTGAGGCTTTCATGCACTTCAATAGCTCCAATTTGGCTTTTCAAATTCATCATTTTGGGTGTTTTATGGGTTGGTCAACATTGGTCAATAGGTGTATACGACTACGTATATGGGGCCCCGTACACGCAGTCCCTGCATATACACGGCCACGTATATGTGGCCTCGTTGATGTAGCACACAATCCCTATATATACCCTGCTACACTTTGCAATTTTCATGATTTGGAGTTCAAATTGAGGGGAGTTTTTATCATTTTTTCTGCCTACCCTTTTCCAATGCCCCTACCTTCCATCGTGAGTCTGCATCAACTAATCCTCACCCTTTTTAGCAATCATAGGTATGCTCTCAGTCGTGGGGGGATGTTCCTATGTGTAATTAATTAATTAATCAATTATTTGGTTAATTATGGAAACTTTGGCCCTAACCCATAAATTAACACTCCAGAAGACTTAACGGTGTGCCTATGCCAACAACATAACTTGCTCAAACTGAGAAGGTATATACAGACCATCTTAAGCTACTTATGAATGGACTAATAGGTGGTTATGTTAATTGCAAATGGCACCCAAGGGATGAAGCACTATCACAACCAAGGGACAAATGCCCATGCATAGGAAGGGGATGAGGTGTGCAACCACCAAAGCATGCGGAGGGCTCCCATGCAACGGGGCCCTTCTGCGAACGACCTGATGTGAAATATATTCATCAGATTCCTGAAGAGGAGATTCCTGGCAAGCAATTGGTTGGGGATGAGACTCCTAGGATAGCACCATGGCTTGAGGTCACCCTAACCCAAGCCTACCTTGATGCTATCATGCTACCTGAGATGCAGCAAATGGTCCTTCAAGAGCTAAATTTTGGACCATTCCTTGAGAATGCACTAGAAGATGTGAGGCTCCAACTGCAGAACTCTCTAATGTGGCCAATCATCACAACCAGTGGTGAATGGTACTTAGGAGAAACTATCTCTTATGGAAAAATTGGCAACTAAGTTCTAGAGTAAGAATCAAAGACATTTATGTCTCTTACTCTTCGGAGGTGATAGCGCAAGCTCTAGGGTTGCCCGAGACTGGGGTAGATGTGGTGAAAATTCCAAAGTAGGCCGATCCAGAGGTAAAGGTGGAATGGACAAAATGGTGCTATGTGGTAGAGTGCAAGGAATTTGGCTCCCTAACCATGGCAGAGAGAGTGCACTCAAAGATCATGTCTTATCACCTGAACCCAACGGTAAGACCCAGTAAAATCATCACCTTCTCTGCTCGTGCGTGTGCCACCTCGAGTGAGAAATTCCCCATGATTCTTCCACAACTGCTATTTTTGGAGATTGAAAAGAGGTTCGCTAAGAAGAAACATGGAAGACAAGCTCTCCCCTTTCCCTGCCTAATCCGAAAGTTGTGCAAATGGGTAGGGATAGCACGGTATTCCAATGATGTAATCCGACGTACCCCAATTGCCTCGTGGCGAGAGATGATAAAAGATAAAAATACTGCCACCACATAGATAGAGAAGGAGTAGTAACCACCACCACCACCTATACAAACAACGTAGCTGGGCTCACAAACCACAACAGAATACATCCGTGAGATTCCAAAAATGCTCTTGAGCTAGCAAGAGTAATCTAACAGGACTGGTCGAGGAGAAGATCCTTTATTCTATCACCCTACCATGAGCCACTTGGAGCAAGTGGCTCAATCAGTTAGCTTGCTTAAAAGGATAGGGCTGATATTCTCCATTTCCTGAGCGCAAGTTCCAACCAAAATAGATCCAAGCATCTAAGAGGTAATAGTGTCAACCCAACAGTTGTTCCCTAAAATTTCAGGGAATGCCGCTACCTTCTCGGTATGCTTGGAAGATGGTGAAGGGGCGACAGTCCTAGTGATGTAACACTAGGGACAGGAAGTTTCAGCCAAAGTGGTTGCTGACATAATTGCTACAACCCTCAATGCACTGGTAGTACTTGTACCAAACATTCATGGACTACAAGATGTACAGGTGTCCACTGGAACTTCACATAGCAAGATTGATGTATTCCAACACAAAGAGTTGTTGGACCAACTGGTGGGAACCGGGAAACCTCTTCCAGATGTATTCAACCTTCCAGACAACATTATTGCAACCCAGTCGAATTTGCTCTTGGCAAGGGGTAAGAGCCTCATTTTGGAAGGGCAACTTGAAGCTTCTCAAGCTACTTGTAAGTGCTTGGCAATGAAGGTAGCCCAATTAAGAGCTCAACTTGTCGATCTAGCCATCCTCAACTGCAACATCACTAGGGATGAAGCTTTTCAATAGCTTCAACTTAGAATTTAGATCATTGAGGATGTGTAGGAGATAGCAATCCTCAACAAGTCCATGGTAGATACCTGAGTAGATCACTTAGAGAAGGACTTGACGAAGGTTCACCAGGAGAACATGCAGCTGACTGTGGAGGTTCATCGCCTGCACAACGTTGGTGCAGAGAACGAACACATGAAAAATTTCATCCACCAATAGCAAGAGGAGCTAGCTAACGTGAATGCTAACATAAGGAGTTTGGCTACTGGAAATCGAAATCTGTCAATGGAAGAGGTTCAGGCATTGCGATAAAAGTCTGCAATTGAAATTTCCACTTGGAAGAATGAGGCCCTAAAATTCCAAAAGGTCAAAAATCATTACAGGGACCAAGTAGAATTGCAGAAGGAAGTGAACAAAAAGCATATTCATGTCTCAAAGGCCAAGATGAACCAAGCACTCCAGTAGCTCCGAGAGAGAGACGATGCATGGAAACCTAGCTTCGATGGGTTGAATGACTACAATAAAGCTAAAATCTGCCTAAAGGAGCTATAGGTTGAGGAGATGAAAAAATACATGGAGTTGGCCAACCTCTGATATGAAAACCTGGCTATGCTCATAGCCAAGAGACTATGGTCAGAATTGGAAAAAGAAGTGGCCACCTTGTATTCCCTATATGAGGGAGAGTTCCAGGTACATAAGGCAACAAAGCAAAAGCTAGTAACAAGAAATGTGGAACTCAAGGTTCTCTGCACAAGCTTTGAAGGACAATGAATAGTCACAGAGGACCTAGCCCATAGAATGAATGACTACCAATAGTTGTATGCATCAATCTGAGCATTCAACATTGAACGCAAGCAGTTCATAGCCTGGTTTGTCAACCTGAAAGAACTCCTTTTGGTGCTACCATGCCCTTGGGAAGTTCTAGTTCCAGCACACATTGGTGAAGTGGCCTGGACCATGAATGACCCCAGAAGCAAAGAAGAAAAGATGAGGGCTCTCTTGGAGGCTTTCTAGTTGCCTCTAGAAGTGGCAGCTACTGTGGGGCTACTAACATCCGTGCTACCACCAACGCATGGGCTAGAGGCTAGCGAAGGTCCATTAGAACCATCGCCCTCAGGGATAGTGTGATCTTCTCTAGAAATTTTTTGGTTAGGTATTCAATTTTGTCTCTAAACACCACCATTTTTGTAACTTTTCCTCCTTTGTAACTTGAGAACTTGGTCAAATTCATGTTTTGTCATGTGTGTGTCATATATGTCTTTAAGTTATGTGTGTTGTAAATAAGAATCCATACCTTCCAAATTGTAAAGTAACTCAAAGATGAGTTTTTGCTTAGTCGTGGGGGTATGATGAAGTGTCATAAGTCAATGCATCAACTGGGCTGCGTATACGCGGCTGTGTTGACATGGGCCCGTCAACGTAGCCTCCCTACGTTGATGTCACCCCATTTATGCAGCTGCCTATCTTGGCCTATAAATAAGAGGGCCTTCTGCCTTATTTAGGCATCTTTCTAGTAGTTGTAATGAAGCTCTTGCAGTTTGTTCCCATAGGAGATAGAATATTTTCTAAGTGCCCATAGCAGGTGTAAGAAAAGTGATCGTCTCTTTATCTGAGCATTGATGTATCTAAGCCCATTGACATGACGGCAATAAAGATGAACTATTCAAGAATTCCTTGTAGCATTTGGACTTAGCTATTTTATGCATTCAATAGTTTAATATGTTTATGCTTTTTTAATTACCTTGCTAATTACTTAAGTTTCTGTTATTATTACTTCAATCATTATCACTCATTTGTAGTTTGTAAAGGCCATAAGTATGACCATCTCGAACGTAATTCAAACACTTGGTAAACCCAGTGACGCTTAACATTTGGTAACCCAGAAGTGTTAGGAGATGCTCAGAATATGCTCGAAAGATGGGACTGGATACTTATGTTAGGAATAGTTAGAATTTTGATTAAGATAATTTTAGATTAATTAATATTCTAGCCTTTCTTTCCAAGATAAATTAGCTACCAAAAAATAAACAGAAAACTATAAAAATCATTAGCCTTAGTCTCACTTAACCATTGTAAGAAAAACTTCACAAGTGAGATTAGGAGGACAATGACCATTCTAACCTAAGGTTTCACTGGTTAGAGTCTAACATATGTTAAGTGCTTATAGTCTACGGATTTCGATAGTGTCACGCGTGAACGCTCGTGATTCATATGGTTGGGCCTAGGAGTACCTAGTCGCTCATCAGTAGGTAATCAATAATCCATGATTTTTCTCTTAAGTTAATAGCCATTGTTATTCTTGTAAATAGTTTTTCATGGGGAAATTGGTCTAATAATGATTCATCTTGTTCTTGTGGTTCCCATATCAGTTCTAAAAATGATCAACTACAACAATTTCAGTTCCCTTCCTATCTATCATAATAATGTCAAACTCTTGTAATATCACCAACCATTGTATCATCCTTGGACTAACCATTGGTTTATTCATAAAAAATCTAATGGCATTATGATCCATGTGCACATAAATAGGATACTCAAGCACATTATGTTAAACTTTGCAAGTGCATACATCATGTTCATAAGCTTATTTCATAGTGATGTAATTAATGTATGCTCTAGTGATGCTTTGACTAGTGTAGTGTATGTAATATGTTTTTTTTTTTCATCAAGCTAAGTGAGTATTGCTCTAGTGCATAGTTTGAAGTGTCTAGCATAATGTAAAAGGAATTAGATCAATCTAAAGCTCAAAGCATTGGTATTTCAATTAGCTTGTATTTTCATGTCTCAAATGCCTTCTCACATTGTTTTTCCGATTGGAATGGTACATCTTTCTTTGTAAGTTCTACTAGTAGCTTTTCTATGTTTGAAAAATTCTGAATAAATCTTCTGTAATATCCTATATAGCCAAGGAATGATCTAACATCCTTAATAGTTTCTAGCCACTAGGTGATATTTTAAATTATTCTTATCTTACCATGATCTACCTCTCTTTATTTTTGAGAACTTTTAGGTCCTAGAAAAATACTATCATGAATCATTAAATGGATTTTCTACCAACTAAGCTTTAGATTAGTTTCAATACATCTTTTCAACACCTACTCTAGTTAGTCTGAGGCTTCTTTAAAGCCTAGCCCATATGTGGAAAAGCCATTCATAAATATTTCCACTATATTACCAATCAGTTTTTGAAGGATACTAAGTTTAAGTATTTAGTAGATAGTAGGAGAATTACATAAGCTAAAAGAAATTTGATTGTAGGAAAATATTCCCCATGAGCTAGTGAGTGTTGTCTTCTCTTGATCTTCTAGTTCAATGTGGACTTGGTTGTACCCATTGAACCCATTGAGGAAACTATAGTGTTGATGTCCTAAAATAGTATCACAGACTTAGTCAACAAATGGTAAAGGAAAGTGCTCCTTAAATGTTGGTAAATTCAATAATCAAAAGTTGATGCAAATCCTCCACTTGTCACCTTTCTTTGAAACAATGACTAAGGAACTAATTCATTCGCTATTTTCTATTGGATAAGAAAACCTTGCTTTTAAGAATTTTCTCAATTCTTGTTTGACCACTTCTTTGAGTTTAGGATATAGTCTTCTTTGTGGTTAGCAATGAGGTTTGATAGTTGGATCTATATAGAATTGATGTTGGCATATGCATGGATCTATACTAGTTATTTCATCATAGGACTATGAAAATGTTGTTGGCCACTTATTTATCAATTCCAATAACCTTTTCTTATGCTATTTATCAAGATTGGCATTAATAATTATCAATTTCTTATTGTTCAAAAAGGCATATTCTAATACATTTAGTAGGGATTTCGATTCTAAAGGTTTTAGTTCATACTTGTCTTGAATCTTTAACTATCCCCATTCAATGTCTTCTTCTTGATATGATTATGCATAGGGATTTTTTCTTTTGAACTATTCTGACTTGTCGATTTCTTTAATGGAGGCATCAATAATTTTATTCAATTGTTTCATGCACATTTCAAACTCTCTCTTTTTCAATAATTAGCCACTATGTGCTTTCTTTTTTTGTGGTTGCTGCATATAAGCACTATTGCACACACATATCCTCTATATATCTATTACATGTTGTATTAATTTCATGTTTTATGACCTAGATTTTTAGCACACAATTACACCTATTATCACTATATCCAATACATGAAACCTGACATCTCTATATAATTCTAGCTTCATCTTCCTTGACAAGTCTCTGATTCCTAGCTTATCATCCATAGTACTAATTCATGCTCTTCCCATAATGATAGAAACTTCTTCCTTGTTTTTTCCGACATGTATGAAAAGAAAATCAACAGGGTAGGACCATCCATGTATGATGCTAATAACATCTTCCAATTGGCCAAATGGAAAATTGATTGATTGATCTGCAAGCTATAGTTAAATATTACTCTCCTTTAGTGGAGGAAGATTCTAGGCTTTGTACATGTCCTACAAAATCAAAATTATCTTAAACCCATAATCTAGTAAAGATTTTCATGGTTTGTGATCTACTATTTAGCGATATACTAAGGAACATTTTGAATCTATTCTCTTCTTAGGAAGTACTTCTACCTTGATTCAATGTGTATAGTTTGAATGAAGATGATAGTAGTGAAATTCAAATCTGTAGAGTGTGGAAGCTTGATGTTTCCTTAAGGAGTATGTATGAATGAGGTTAATGTAGGTGAAGTTCCCACCTTTGAACCCTTTCTGGAATTGTTTTGAAAAATGGACATTTCTTGGATCTAGGTTCATTTACCAGCACATCATCTTGTGTGTTGGCTAACCTAGTAGCATTCTTTTGATATGGTTGTGTGGGCAATTCTCCTTGCATAATCCATGGCTGTACTAGTGGTAGGAAGTTAGGAAGTTGGCTTGGTGAAGTAGCTATTGGTTGATGTACATAAGAATTGGGAACCATTAGTGAGCTAGTGGATCTATGATACTCTAGTGGATAATAATGAGAGAAGGGATGGACTAAAGCATTTCTTAGAGAGATTAGGCATTAAACATAATATCCTTAAGGATCTAGTTGCCTATATGGATATTGTTACCTTGGTAGTATAATTTTCCATACTTGTGGTTATTGCCACTATTGCTAATATTACTCTTGTGGGTGAGGGTAGGCTTATCTTGGATAATATAATAGTTGGTACGATTGTCATAAGTTATCTCATGGGTAAGATAATCTTCTTGGAATCTATTTCTTAACAAATTTTGGGTTAAGCATGTATGCCCTAGACTCTTGAAAGTGAGCCATAATAGGGCAAAAACTCTTAGGATATTCATCTTCACATACTTTGCATTCATCTTCATCTTTTGAACTAGAGTTTATGAACTACTTAATTGAAACAACTTTTTCTTTATGTTTGTAGTTCTCCCATCCATTATCTCTTCTTCTCTTCCTTTCTTTTGTGCAAAATTTGTTTAGTCTTTTTCTCTTATGATTCTAAGTGCAGTAGCAATTTTTTCATTCACTAAATCCCACATTTCTCTATGTTTGTCACAATATCATTGAATAATTTTTGAATTTTTAGAGTCTTCTTTTGAATGACATACTCTAACATTTCTTTTTTTTATCTTTCATACATTCTTTCATTCATTTTTCTTATTGTGGTATCTTGATTGTACTCTTCTATTGAATTTCTTTTCTTTAATTGTTATTCCTCTTTAGCCACTTAGTCTATTATTTTTTGGATTTTATGGAATTTTATTTCTAATAATCTACCTTGGGTATATACCCCAATAGTTTCTCTTGTTTTGTTTTGTAGCCCATCAACAATGTGTCATAGTTGCTCCCTTTGAGAAAAACTATGTTCAAGTAAGTTGTGTAGTAATGAATAATATTTTCCCATTACCACATCAAGGGATTCATGTGTCCTTTGTTTCTATTCTTAAATTTTTTTTCTCAAATTGCACACTTCTGAATAGGTTTGATATTTATCATTGAAGAGGTCTAGCATGGTACTCCATCTTTGGATCAATTCTAGTTCTAAAGATCTATGCTAGCTCTTTGCTTCTTTGAAAAGTGTTCTGGGAAACAACTTTAATTTCTACCAATCATTTTCAATGTTTCGAATACCACAAGCATCATGAAATGCTTTGAGGTGATGTTGTGGATTTTCCTTTTATCCACCTTCAAACATGAGAATGTTGTTCATATCTAGCTACTTGATGCAAATACCCCTTGCATGTCTAGTAGGGACATACACTACTTCTCTTATATTAATCATATTATGATGGCCAATAGGGATTCTGCATGATCTTTGAGTTCATAAACTCTAGTGTAGTTATGACCCTTTTGCTACTCATAATGCTCTCTTTCTGTCATGCCTAATCTTGTTTCTTCTTTGTTCATAATTATTTTTCTCTTCATTAGGATACCTTCTTCAATGTACATGTCTGTCATATTCTTCTCATCTTTCCTTGTCATAATCTCTTGTTCTTTGTTTCCTCTTGTCAGATTCCTCAAATGATCATGAGGAGGAAGAGTAAGTAGTTGGAGAATGATGTTGGCTAGTTCTCCTTCTGTGACTTCATGATTCATTCTCTTTTACTTCCATGGAAGATGTAGGCCATAATCTCCTCTTAAGTTTGGAGTTTTCCATATCTCTTCTAGGTGTTTCCACAATGGCTAAAAGTAGTTGTATTTTAACAAGTTCCTGTAGATAGATGATCAATGTTTATGAATGAGATTCATGAGTTTGGTGGAGTTCTTTCTTTACAAATGTATCATCATTTACTTCTTCTAGGACAACCATGTGAAGCACTTTCTTTCTTTTGTTATGCTTATGTCTTATCTTCATGGTAGTATCCCTTCTTACTTGTGCCCNGAATAGTATGGATCAATGTGAGAATATGAAATTCTAGTTTGCATGGACACACTCTAATCTTCATCATATCCTTTGCCATGACTCTTATGAGTTTCTTTGACAAGTGGTAACTTTTCTTTAAATGTAGAATCCATATTATGTTTTTAACATCCTTAAGTATGTGTGTGTTAAAAGAATTAATTTAAGTGTGAAAGATAAATCTTGTAATTCTAAATACAATGAACTCTATGAAATCAATTACTAAGCAAATATTGACACATCTTGAGCAATGACACTAGTGATGAGTGGCTGGGTATTCCAACACCTCATCATAAAAGTCACAACCATTCATGCATGATCAAATTGTAATCCATGGATGGACAATGTATGCATGCTAGTGGATGATAGTTGGTTTGTGAGCATTTTCTTCTCACATTAAGTTAGTAAAGTATGGATAGTATGGTTCTTTTTGGAAAAAATTAAGGAAATTTTATTTCCAAGAAAAAAGGCTATACATTAGTACAGCGCAGGCTAGAGCTACTAGCCCCACATCGACCACAGACCCCAACCCCTGGTCCCTCGTGAACTGTAACCACCGCAAGTAGGCAGTGTGCCCCATTCCAAAACCCTTACCTAGAGCTTTAGATTGATTTAGGAAGTCCCAAGCCCCCCCACCCCTTCCCCCATGCTAGAGGCTTTTGGGGACGTTGTGGTTGGAGCCTCGACTCTCTTCGGAGGTTTGGAGTCTCAGAATCGACTTCCCCGGGCCTGCTACCAGGCGATGTCTATTTTCCTCAATTATTTGGGCAATTCCTATCATGTGATCTCTGATAATGTTTTCGATCCAGAGCAGCATCTGGCTGTATGATTGTGGGGGAAGCAGTAGATTTTCAGGAAGTTTCCCCCTAGTGTTGTCTCTAGGTCCATCGTTTGCAGTCGACGCATCACTCTGTGGGACCTGCCCCAGCCCTTTTCATGCACCTTTAGTATCTTGAGAGTACTTGGGGGGCATAACCGAGGTCCCATCTAAGACCGCGGTACTTCCCAACTAGGAACCAAGCTACGTCCACCTCCGTTGATACACCTGCACTGGTTGAGGTTGCGGTCGAAGTAGTGGGATCGAGGTACCAGCCTGCCAGAGGGCATGGATTATCCCAGGTTTTTTTCCAGGGCACCGTTGTTGTAGAGACACCCAGAGGAAGTGTGGAAGGTTGACAGGAGTCTCGGTGCACATGCTCTAGAGGAACATAAAGTGTACCCCATTGAGTCTATGATGTGAGGCCAACTGAATGAAGCAACTCTCCACCAATGCCACCGCGGCGTGCCAGGCGGGTGGGACGGCCATCCCCCTAATGTGTCAGTTGGTCAGCCAGGGAATGGGACCATGAAAGAAATCAGCCACCATGGCCTGTGACCTCGTGACTAGGGGAATCCGATCCCCCATTGCCAGTGCACCAATCACCATGGCCAAAGCCTTGGTGGTCACCAGAATTTGGCATCCTTGGAGCACGATGACCTCCCCACTCCAGTTTGTGTAAAATGGATGGACATCTAGCTCTAGGTCAACCACGATGCATTGCAGCACTATGGTCCATCCCATCTGTGTAACCCAGTGCCAGAGGTCTGGTTGATGTTGGATTTTAGTAGCAGGTGGCTCAAGGAAAGCATGCGTACCTATGACCACAGTAATTTCACCCTAGAGTCTACAAAATTGGTAAGACATCACGAAAGGTGGGGGTAGATCTATTACTTTAAAGACCCACTCGTTTCTAGTGTGCCAGATGGTCCATAGCACCATTAGCATCTGTGAATACCTAGAGTAGTTGAGCAGGGGGAGGCTGGCTGTATGCCATAAGTGCATGGCCATGTGACATTCATGCGTGAAGTGGTGAAGTGTCTCTATGCACTGATTGCACATCGGGTAGGTGGTATTGATGAGCATGCCACATGCCCTTAGCCACGTGTGAACAAGGAGTGCCTGGTGTAGGATTAGCCACCTGAAGGTCTTGATTTTTTCTAGTAAGAGGCCTTTCCACAGGCGCATCCATTGGGGGTCTACTGGGAATTGGCACTCGAGCAGTAGTCGGGGGTGTAGGGTGACCTCGTGTTCATTTGTAAGTATGCTGACATGTGTGCAAAGTTAGTGCCACATTAGGGAATCCAACCGAGTTGCCACCCAGGGATGATATTTTTGCAGCAGGATCTGCACCCATTGGGGGGTTCGTCTAATGTCAAGGAGAATCAACGAAGAAGCCAGTGCCTGCCCATTGCAGCTTCCACTACAAATGATAGAATGTCAACACCCCTCATCATACATGGGCACACAGTCTTATCCTAGGACACTAGATGCATTTTCGGCCCACCCTTGCCCCCCGACCATACAAAATCTTGAATTATCAGGTCAATTTTCTGCATAACTCCGAATGGTGGGGTGGCCATGGATGCCACAAATCTCATCGTGGTGGCTAGCACCATCGATGCTAGCATGATTTTTCCTTTTCAGGATAGGAACCTATTTGCCTAGTGTGTCGTGTGCTTTTGGAGGCTCATTATGAGCACCTTTTAGGTTCATTGTCAATGCTAGTTGTGCATGGGGATGCCTAGGTACGTGTCCTCCAATCCCCTCGGTAGAATCCCCAAAATCTGGATGACCTTGTTGCGGACCATGGGGTGGGTATGGGTGAGGTAGAGCATAGATTTACCAAGGTTGGGGGTCAACCCCACTTCTCTCTTCATCTGGTCCAGCACCCTCATAAGTGCCCAGGCCTGCAAAACGGTGGCACAGGTAAAGATCATCATGTCATCTGCGTAGTGGGTGATTAAGCATCAGATACCATGGATGTCTAGCCCCTAGATGCCTTCCTCTGTGTAATAGGTTTACATGAGGTCCATCACCAGGAGGAAGAGGAGTGGGGAGAAGGGATCCCCTTGTCTAAGCCTACAACCCATCCCATGGAATGCCCAAAGGTGGTCATCAATGTCCAGTGAGTACCATCCTCCCTTCTGAACCTGAAGGCACAAATCCATGAATGAATTAGTAAACCCTTTTTCCTATAGCACCATCCTAAGGGCATCCTAGCTTACTAAGTCATAAGCTTTAGTGATGTCCAATTTGATACAAAACTTGGGGAATCTTGCTATTTTGAGGGAGTGCTGGACTTCCTGCAGGAGTAGGACCTAATCCTGTATATGACAACCTTTGACGAACGTAGCCTAGTTTTTTTCCACCAAGCATGGCATGAGGGGCCTTATCCTAACAACCACCATCCGTGAGAAGAGCCATAGGAGTGAGTTACAGATGCCAATGGGACAGAATTGCCTAGGGGATGTGGGGTTAACCGTCTTTGAAAGTAGGACTACTTGGGAACAGTTGATTTCCTTGCATACTTTTTTTCATGCAAGAATATGGTTGAAGGCATCCAGTAGATTAGGTCCAATTAAGTCCTCGAACTCGTGAAAAAATTTGATGGGCCACCCATCTGGCCCTGGGGCTTTATCTTCTAGCATGGCCTGCAATGTAGTATGGAGTTCGGCACATGAGAAGGGTTGCATGAGGTGCTAGTTGTTGGCTGCGGTAAGGATCTGTGGGATAGTGACTAATATGGGATCCGTGGGTTGCCATTTCCACACTTGTTGCTAGTAGTGTAACAGTTTATCAAGGCTGGATGTTGAGCTATTCCCCATGACTTAGGCCCTGAAGCATTCGTTGTACTTGATGGTAGGTCCCACGATGTGCCTTTTCCGTAGCAAAGAATAATTTTGTGTGATGGTCATTGGCCTAGAGCCACTGTATACAAGCCCATTGATGCCAATATTCCTCCTCTTCGTGCTATAGGGTTTGCAGCTTGGCTAAGAGGGCAAGTTCCTCTTGGGTGAGATTGGCATCGTGCTCCTGTTGGGCCTGGATGTTCTACAGTTGGGATTGCAGTTGAGACCAATAGCCTTTGAAGCTGTAGCTATCTACTATAGTGAGGGCCTTAATCTGGCATTTGAGGGCACTGAGTTCGTGCTTGAGGAAGTCACGTGGCTCCTTCATGTCATTGAACCCTTGCCAAATAGACTAGACTAGTTCTCCCAACTAGAAATTGGTCAGCCAGGTGTGTTCAAATCTGAATGGGCATGGGGCCCTAGACACTTCTGTCTCCAGGTGACAAATGATGGGCTAGTGATCTGAGGCCACCCAGTCCTGCCCATAAGCATGGAATTCCCAATCTAATAGGAGCACATCGCTGACCCATACCTAGTCAATGTAGGACTACACCCTGGCCATGCCCTTCCTTCTGTTGCTCCAAGTGTACCTACAGCCTACAATCTCCAAGTTAGTGAGCCCTATGCGTTGCAATAGTGCCAAGCACTCGGTAGCCCCCTTGAGCCTTGAAGCGGAACCCCCAGTCTTCTTCCAACTATAGAGCCATTGATTAAAGTTCCCGATGAGAAGCTAGCAGAAGCCACAGGGGACCAGCTCCACAACTCAAGATAATTCCATGATGTGGTTCTGCCACACCTGGGCCCCGTAGATGTTGGTGATCTAGACGTACGATCCCAGCAGGTGCACCATGATGCACCATTCAGATGCATCGAGCAAATACGAGTCCACCTTGGTGAGGATAGTGAGGCCTCCCACTCGTCCTTGACTAGGCACGATGTGCCTGCACTGTCCCACCCATTGCAATACCTAAGCTTGCATCTGTCATAATTTTGTCTCTTGGAGACACACTACATCGCATCCCTCAGTGCTCACCATTTGGTTCAGGGTATGTCGTTTATATGGGGTACCCTATCCCCAGCAGTTCCAAGAAAGTACCTTCATGGTGACATAGATGAATGTATGTTGTAAACCTCCTGAAGTATAGGTTGCACTCCCAAATCAATGTACAATTGTGTGGCCTTGTACTAGGTGTGGGTGCTGTCAAGGTATCCAACCTTGGGTGCCAGTAAGATGACCTCCATCCCCTTCTCATGTGACAACCCCAACAACCTGTAGGGATTTTTGGCCACTCCAAACCCTTGCTAGTGGGGATCCAGTTAGTTAGCGGCGGTAGCGTGTATNCCCCCCCCCCACGACGATCCTGCCCCCCGTCCCCCATCTTGGGGGTTTAGGGCAAGCCATTGTAGCTCAGCTTGGCCCTTGCATCAGTCAAGGTGTCCTCCCCCATCAGGCCGTTCACCCCAATCAGGGTGCCATAAGGAGCCTTACCCATCATGCCTAGCCTACCGTCCTAGCCCCCAGCCGAAGGTGCTCCACCGTACAAGGCCGTAGATGGTCTACCCCCCATCCCGTCATGGCCAATGATGGTCGTATCATGCCTAGAGGTAGCCCCTAGCTTACTCTGCAGAAGCCTCTCCTTACGAGGCAGAACCTCCACCTTACTCTTTGCAACACCTGGGGATGCCATTGAGCCCTTGTTGGCCACTAGGTCCTTTTGTCTGATGAGCTAGCAACTCCCATCATTAAGTTTGGGGGTGGTACAGCCCTATTTTGTAGGGCCGTCCCCATTTGTGATGTTCTCAGGTAAGGTCGGGACCTCTGTCGGTAGATTTTCATACTATACGTGGACCTACTCTTTTCCAAGGTCAGTGTCAAGCACCAATTCATCTGCATGGTCCACGAAGCATAGGGACCTCCACACACAGAACCAGACAAAGCCCAAATGGTCCGTCGCCTTGGTGAACTAGTGAAATTTAATAAACTCGCTGAATAGCATAGCCATTGATTGTAGGAAATCCACTGACCAGTATTCTAGGGGAAGATTATGTAACTGAACCCAAACTGGTGCCTATTCAAATAGGTCTATATCGTGGTGCACTCCCAGGTGCTAGGGTGCAAGCACCAACCCCCGCATCCCATAAAACCACGGCCCCTCCACCAGGATGTGTTCCCTGTCCACCGCCAAGGCAAAGCAAAATAGGAGATGGTCGTCAGCCAGGCATTTGACTATCACTGTATCCATCCACCAAATAGGAGTATCGTTTCTCTAGTAGTGCTATGTATGATATTGTGATGTTGTAGGCTCAAGTTACTCCTAAGTGTGTTCATAATGAAAGATGAGTATAAAGTATAAATCTAAATAATAGATTAAATGTAAATTTATTCTATGATTTGATGATGAACAATCATTCTTGACTTTCCATACACATCTTGGGTTTATAATTGTTGCTAGGATTACCAAGTGAGTTCACTACTAAGCGAATCAAGTGAAGCCACTAATGGGTCATCAAATGATTACACTTAATGCTCAAAACCAGTCATACTCATTCCATCTTACTAATGAACATGAGAAAAGTAAAGTACTTGAAGAGTGTAAAGAATTAAACTAAAGTAAATGTATTAAAGAAGTGAAAATTAAACTAACTAAAAATTAAACTAAGTAAAGAAAATTCCTAAGTAAAAGTAAAGAAACTAAGTGTAATGCTACAATGTGAGAAACAATCTCAATTTTTATTTCCATCCATGAATTGTACCCAAGTACAATCCAATCAAAAAAAAGATTCTGTACAACTGTTTGACATCATACTATGGGCATTTACTCAATCACTAAGTTTAAGTTATGAAAACAAACTACAAAAATTTTGCTAAGGATGAAATGAAAATTTGTTCTGTTGACACAACGAAGTGTTGATATTTATAGGGGTGAGCAGAACCCTCTTCATCGCATCAACGATGACGTATGCATGGCTACTAACATATCTAGATTATGTACCACTTGTAACAAATTTGGCATCACTAGAGCTTTTTGTCTATGTATGCATGATAGATGGATAATTTGAAATGAAGCTTCTACCCTCTATGGTTTGAATAGAAAATGGAAAAACAAATTTGAAAATTTGATTTTTAATCTTAAGAATTTATGTAATGTTGATAATAGTGTGCATTAGGATTTTCTAGACTTTTTTTGAAAGGATGGCAAATCTATTTCTCCTTTTAATTCAAAATCTTCATACAAGATTATTATAAAGAATGATTTTATTCATAACAAATTCAATAAGGCATGGAAAATGCAATTATCTTTGCACTTTTAGATGAGGAAAATGAAATATATTTAGGAAGATCTTACATTTCCTAAAATTCATGTTTTTTAATGATGTCATAAGCATCGAGGTCTCCCAATAGACACTTATCTTAAACATATGAGAAATTTTTCTCCTCAATGTCCACTCTATAGAAGTAAAGACTCATTTTCTCATGATTTTTTTAGTGTTAGGTAGAAGTAAAGATCTTTTATTGAATCATTACATCCAAAGAAACCTCTTCCTTTTTGATATCACAAGCATGGACATCCTTCTTACAAAGGGATGGGTTCCTATTACACTCTTTAGTGCTCTCTCTCTTTCAAACTTCTCCCTATTTTTTTTGCCACTTGGTAAAACAACCTCTAAATTTTATAAATCTTTACTTCTAATTGTCTTCATCAGGAACAGATATTAATGGTCTTACTAGTTTTGTTTCTAAATCCATCTATGATATGACATAGCTATTCTTTCTAAGAGAAGGCAGGGTCTGGGTACTAGTGCAATAAGGAATAATACCTACTTAAGGACTCATCAAGAGACTCATTAGTTCCTTGCTTCTATCCTTATATCTACTTCCTTAGATTGGACACTCTAGAATAGATTTGGTACTTCTCATTGAAGCACTTGATCATTGTTATATATTAATGGATGGACTCATGCTCTAACAAACTACACAAACTCCCTTCCTCTTTAAAGAACATTCTTGGGAATAGCTTCAACTTTTGTAATTTACTCTCAGTGTTTTACAATGCATAGACATTCTAAGAATCTTGTAGGTAGTATTTGATATTTATGTTGGAAGCTTCCTCAAATTAGATATTATTCATATCTAGCCACTTCTTTGAATTGTGGTTGAAATTCATGTTACCTCCTTGATTTGGATCATGCTTCTTATTATTACAATGGTTCATCATCTTTATTTGGTATGTTAAAATCATCATCATCATCATAGTCTCTACCTGCTCAATCATGATGATATCTTTTTCTTTTCCTTCTATGCCTCATTTTCTACCTTGTGTCTTAATCTCTATCTTTGACACTCTTAAGATTCCTTGTGGAATTCTCGTCAAGTTGTTTATCCATGTTTTTATCAAAGACTCTTCCCCTTCAACCTTGTTGATATTTATCAAAGCTTAACCATAAAGAAGAAGAAGATGGTAAGCAAACAGAATCATATAAACCTGGCCTCTTTTCCTGGCCCCTTTATAAGTTTGTCTTTGATCTACTAGAGGTTCTAGGCCTTGAAGGCCTCCTTATTCTAGATCCTTGTCCATCTCTTGTAGGATTGCTTACTATTGTAGAATATAATCTTGTCTATGTGAGGTCCCTAGTGTTGAAGGAAGGAGAACATAAGGAAGATTGATGGCGATGGAACCTCATACACTCATGGTCTATGTCTTCCTTTTCTAATTAGGATGTCACAAGTATAGCATGCTTGATGTTATCAAACTCATATCAGGTCTCCATATGATGGTCCACCCTACACTAAGCCTTCATTAGTTGGTAGAGTCTAGACATGTTCTCTTCAGTACAATGGTCATTTATGAGATAACCAAGTCTAGATGTTAGGACTACCACTTAAAGCATGGATAAAGATGCTTTATCTAGTGGGAGCACAATATTTCCCTGCAAATGCATTCACTAGAATTTTTCATCCTAATAAAACACAAAAGCAAATTGAGAAAGATAAGGGTCTTGATCGACATAAGAGACATTGACTTGTAATGATACACATCAATCTTCATCATTTTTGTCATTGCCCCCTACAAAATTTCTCGATTATAGTGGGCTTTTTGATTTATGAGAAGTAGACATGATTCTATTATTGTGTGTAAGTTAATCAGTATCAAACACATTAAAAATAAATTATTAAAGATTTAACAATAATAATGTATACCACTAATTAACTAAACTAAATTGCTAGGATTATCCTTAGTAATGGTTACAGATGATGCTCAACAAGTATGCCTAATGCTCCACCAAACATTCTATAAGTGTCGTAGTAAATTGTATCATAATCTATGGATGAGGTAGAAATACTGTTTAGTCTCATCAAATGATCATAGATCATTGTCTTTTCAATCTTCTCACGTAGACTAAGAATAGGAAACATCACATTAGTGATATAAGGAGAGCACAATATTCTTTACATACATGGTTCAAGAGATAATACCTTTGTCTTAAATATAATGAACCCTATTAGAGTTTATACTAAGTGAAGGCTCTTTTATTCTACTATGATAAGCTATCAATTTAAGAAAAAAGGTTTATTTTGAAAGCATGATGATGAGGATATATATGAGGATGTATTCCATCTATATATATATATATAAACTAACTTAAATGAACAAAGAATGGGGTTGAATCCTGCTAGCTTATACTTAAGATTATTAATTACTTTGAAAGATAAGAAAATGCCAAGATAAGGCTGCTTAAATTTAATAAATGTTTAAAATAGAAGTAACAAAGGCATACTTATTTTTAATAAATTAAATTTAGATTTAAAATCAAAATATTATTTTAAGATAATAGATGTCATGGAATGAACTCCTATAGTCAAGGTAGAAGTGGTTTTTATTGGCAGGAAATATTTACCATAAATGTTTTAAAATTAAATTATAAATAAATAGATAATAACAAGTTATATCTATTCACAATTACACTAAAGAATTACGACTGCATTGGGCTTGTTACCGAAGAAGGAGACATGACGATAATGAAGGTGTAATCCTACCATAATAAAAGTAGTGCTCCTCCTTATTTTAAAAATTTATCTTTTTTAATTGGATACTCTAATATTTCAACACAATTTGCACATTAAAAAATCTAGAAATAAACCCATCCCAGTACTGCTTCTGAATGAACATGGTTAAGTACGAAATTTATTTTTATCTCAGTGACTGCCAACATGTCAATTTGACTGATTTGTTAAATTTCACCTTTTCATATTTAAATTTCATATCCTGCAGTACGAAATTTCAATTTTCTTGTCACTTGATAGATTCTTGAGTTTTCTGTCAACTGACACTTTTGAAAATTTTCCATTAAATTTCTGACGTTTTACTGGCGAGGATTTCGATGGCAGCGGCAACGACAATATGGATGTGAGGCAACAGTCATGTCGCGCAGCAACGACCATCAGAGAATTTATACATTCCAAATCTTTTGATTCAGGCGCATTTTTCTTGTTCTCTGCTTTTGCTAGCTTTGCTCTTCGGGTACTGCACCACGATTACATATTGACATTGCATTTATACTTTTCATTGGATGAACTTTTTATAAAGAGATATGTCCTTAATACTCTATATTTTCTTGCTTCTTGAGTTCTTATTTTGCAACATCATCAATAAATATTTGAATTTAATGAGCTCTCATTCTAATAACTTTCCTTAAACCTAAATTCAATGATTTCTTTGGTTTTGTTTTTAGGTGTTTTGTTTTTAGGTCCATCTATGATATGTATTGATTGTACATTTTGAGGAAATGCATAGTTTGGGCAAGAGAGAATAATACCTACCCAAGGTTAAATAAGGGATTCATGATTGCTTTGTCACCTCCCTTGAATCTATTTTCTTAAATTGGACACCTAAGAATGCATCTAACAATAAGTTTTCTTTTCTTAAAAAATTTAAAAACAATAGTTTTAATTTTCTTTATTTTGTAGAAAACCTTTCTAATCTTGATGAACTAAAAAATCATGATTTTAATAAAATTTTTAAGTTGATTCTAGATAATATAGATGATACTACTAACAACAATAAACTAGAGAAAACTATATGTATTTAATCTTTTAATAATAATAATAATAATACTTTAAATATTTTAAGTAAAGGTTTAATATTTACTATTACTCATTGGAGAATTGCTTTTGAAGATTTTATTAATGTTATAGAAAAATTAGCTAAAATTTTTAATGATAAAATTGTAGACAATATTATTCAACATTATGTGGAACTTTTGAAAAAATGTAGAAGTTCTAAACATAATATACCTAAAATTCAATTTTCTTCTATTTTAAAACTTAAAAATAATAAAACTATTATTATTACTAGAGAAGATAAAGGTAATGCTATAGTTACTATGAATAAAATCGATTATCACAACAAAATGCTAGAACATTTATCATCTGGTAGTTATAAAAAGTTATATAAAGATGCTACTCTTAAATATATTTTAAAATTTAAATATGTCACGTTAAATTTGAATTTAGATGATAAAACAAAGAAGTCATTAGTACTTTTTAATTATTCAATTCTTTGCATTTATGGTTTACCTAACATTCATAAGAAAAATACTCTTGTTCGTCCTCTTATTAATACTATTTCTTTTCCTGCTTATTTACTTTAAAAAAAAAGTTAGCTTCTTTCATTGATGAGACCTTTTTTTTATCGAAAACTCTAAGCTTTTTACTAATTTTATAAAGGATATGATATTAATGAAAATTATATTTTAATTAGTATTAATGTTGTTTCTATATATAGCATGATTTCTTTTTTTCTTTTTTTTTTTAAAAAGGTCAGGCGACTTTAAATTTCAAAAATTACGAAGCGGTACAATGGTACAGCACGGGCCAAGGCTGCCAACCCCACACCAGTCAAGGAAATCCCTGCCAAGGACACCCATCAACGACGACCAGGTGGCACACCACGCCGCGGTAAGAGGAAACCCCACCCTGGTCCCCCTGTCCCCCCGCGCCGGCAACCCAGCCCCACACCAGTCAAGGAAATCCCTGCCAAGGACACCCATCAACGACCAGGTGGCTGTCCTTTCCCTTCCGCCCTGCGACGTCTGTACTCGTCAATGATCTGGGCTATGCCGGTTCTGCGATTGTCGGGGGCGTTCTCAACCCAAGCTTGGAAAGTTCGGGTTTTGTTCCCCGCGAAAGTCTGAAATGACAATATTGCGACCCTGCCTCTCCGCCTCGTGGCACTGACCAGGGCGCATATTTCGTGGCGACGTCGAGGGGGGTGGTCCCGCCCTGCAAGGTGATCTTCCCACTCCCCCGCCGCGACCGCGTCTGCTGCTGAATAGGAGGTGCAGGGGTGGCGGGAGGAGCCATTGCGGAGGCAATTTCGGTCCATAGCCTCCAAAGTTTCCCTGCCAGGACTTTCGCAGGGGGAGTGCCGCCCCATTAAAAAGGCGATCATTCCTGGCCCTCCACAGGACCCAGAGCGCCGCCAGCGTTGCCGAGTTGCCTGAGAACTCTGGGATCGGAGACCCGCCCAACGCCAGAACTGCGTGGTTACCTGACATTCGCTCACAAAGTGCTTCTGCATTTCGGAATGCTGGTTGCACAGGGGGCACTGAGTATCAATGGCCATGCCCCGAGCCTGCAGCTCAGCGCGAACAGGGAGGGCCTGGTGGAGGATAAGCCACCCAAAGGCTTTAATTTTTTCCGGGAGTATACCCCTCCACACTCGTTTCCAGCGCGGATCAGCCCGGAACATCTTCTGCAGGAGCTGCTGGGGGTGCAGGTGAATCTCCTCCCCGCTACCCATCGTCCTTGCCTGGGCACAGAGCTGCCGCCACACGCGAGAGTCAATAGCATGATTTCTTTAAATGAAGTAATGGATATGTTTTATAATTTTATTTTAAATAGTAATGTATGCTTCTCTTATTAAGCTTCATTTAGAAACTACCTGTTTCATCCATAATAATGAATAAATAGAAAAAAGGTGTTATTATCGATTCACCTTGGTCTCCTTTGAATACTAATTCATACATGAAAAAATTTTGAATAACTTGCCATTAATTCTTTTCCTCTTAATACTAAACATTGGGTAAGATATCTAGATGATAGTAATGTTCTTTAAGCTCATGATTTATAAAATCTACAAGCTTTTAATAGACATCTTAATCTTTTTGGATTAAATTTACTATGGAACTAGAAAAGAACAATTCATTATCTTTCTTAGATATTAACATAGTAAGAAAGAAAGGCTCAAATAATAAATTTAGAATATCATTTGAAGTCTTTAGAAAAGAGACACATATTGATTTATATTTAGAAGGTTTTTCTAGTCACCCCTTGAGTTAAAAATTGTCTAACCTTTACTTTTTAATGATCAAAGTTCTTAATATTTGTAATACAACTTCTTTTCATAAAGAAGCTAATCATTTAAATACAACTTTTAAACTCAACAACTTTGGTAAAAAGACTATTACTAAAGAATGGATAAATTTGATTATTTATTAGCTAAATAAAATAAATTTTCCTTCTAATATATATGTGGACTTAAAAATTTTGATAATACTAATTCTCTTTCAAATAAAAAACTTAGTAGCATTTTTGCATCAAAGGTAATTCTGAGAAAATAGCTAGAATTTAAAAAACATAATGTTATAACAACATTTAAACACTATAATAAAATCTCTAACATTTTTTATAGTCATAAAGTTAAAAAGAATATTCTAAATAATAGTAATGTTTAAAAAATCTCTTGCAATTATGGTAAATGCTATTGGTGAAACGAGTAGAACTTTCTCTATTAGATTAAAATAATACTTGAAAGACATACAATATAATAGATCTTGATAGTCACCTCTTATAGAATACATACAAAATAATAACTCATCTAGAAATCATAAGTAATTAATAGAGAATAATGAACTTGTTTGTGTAATGGATAACATTATAGATAGAAAACATAGATAAGCCTTTGGAATTAGAATTCATTCTAATAATGTTAATTTAGATGAAGACTATTTTACCCACTTAATTTGGTGACCTATTTTAACAAAAATTAAGCAATCTAAAATTTGCTTATAAATCTTACTTTATTTAATGTATTTTATTTCAAAATTCTTTTAATTTTCTTTTCTAAAAAGGTTGTAGTATGTTCTATGCTCATTCATAAAATCGTTTTCTTGTATCTTAGATGTTATGAGTTTAATTATGATTGTTATATCATTATACTTTTAGTTTCTTGTTCTCTTTTGAGCCTTTTATATTTTTAACTACTCAATTTGAGTTAGTTTTATTTATTGTTGATGAGTGGTGGAGTAGTCCAACATCTAACCATACAAGTTACAAGTCTTCAAGTGCAACATGGTGAACTTCTATGGACAAGGCAATGCAATTATGCTAGTAGTCAATTTAAGTTCATGATTGTTGTCTTCCTACGAGAGTTAGTAAAATCGATGCATATGGTTTAACTCACAACGAGGTGTATGATACTGATGGTGTATGGGCCATATTACTGCTAGTAAACATAAAGTAATTGTAATGGTTCCTAAATCTATGTGATAGTAAACAAATTTAATCTAGCCTATGCAATGGACATCCATTCCTAATTCTTTGGTGACATCTTGGACTCATGCAATCATTACTATGATTACAAAGTATTACACTACTTCGTAAACCAAGCAATAATACTATTGGGTTACCAAATGATTACACTTAATGCTTGGAATTAGTTGTATCCATTCTGCTTAATAACAGTAATGATAACATGCATAGAAAGTAGATCAGTAACTAGAGAAAATAGTAAAAATTAAGCTAAGTCAAAGCAGGAAATCTTGATGTAGAGTAATCTCGATCTTTATTTCCAATAAAAACTATGTGATGCTACAATGATGTAGAGTAATCTCGATCTTTATTTCCATGCATGAAATGTGTCCAAGTACATTCCACTCAAATAAAGACTTCATTAAATTACTAAACATCACACTGTAGGCATACACTCCTAAGTGCTAAGTGCTAAAATCCACAATTTTGTTTTAACATTTTTTTAGGTATTAGTTTCAATTTTCCTAAAATGCACTGTCCCTCTATATGACCTAAACTAACAATAATCCATGTATGTCCTACTTTCATAACCCTGCTATTCATACTACTTTTGTCATGTAACTAGCTATTCTTATTTCAACGATTGTATCTCCTTAAAAAAAATTCTCTTTCTTTCCTTCTTTTCTAATGGTGATCACCACATTATCTTTCTACCCCAAAGGAAAAGTAATTAATTGTTTATAAGCTTTAGTTTGATATTTGTCCTTTTTCATGGGTGACAAGTTCTAAGCTTTATACATTTCTTAGAAAATGAATTTTATACCATAACTTGAATTTGGTAGTGCTTTGCATGGTGTATTTTCTACAATCTGCAAATAGATTTATAGACTTTCTTGATCCATTGTTTCTTTAGAAGAGCTCTTGCTTAATCTAATTAATGAATGCATGGGTAGACATGATAACTTTTAAATTAGTCTCTTGAATCATAACTATTGTTGGCCTAGTTGAGATACTAAAAGATAGTTGGATGATGATTGGAGTTGTAATCTATAGTTCTTGCACTTGTTAAAGAAAGCTGGCAATTCTGCTAGATCCATTAACAAGCATGAAAAATATCTTGAAAAATGAATGCTTCCTAGGCTTATGCTTAGGGCTACTAGCACTATCATCCACCTAGAAATAAGAAATTCATGTTGCATTATTTTGGTGTGGTTGCATTGTCAACTTGTCTTGCTTAGGCAATTGTGGCATACTTGGAAGAGAATATGAGAGTGATGTGCAAAGTGTGAAGATTAATAAAGGCATAGGATGGTAACTTAGAATATGAAGTTGTGGATTTATGATGTTTAGAAATGTAAAATAGGATAAAAAGGCATGAATAGTAGGATCATTTAATGAGATAGCTTTTTGAACATAGTAATCATATGAATCTCATTGGTAGTAAGGGTATTTTTACCTTGATAGTTACATACGACATAACGTGGATTTTAATATTGCTAATGATGTTACTTTTAAAGATAAGAAGGCATCTTACTTAGATAGTACTAGTGTTGGTGAGATCATCTGAAGTTTCTTTGAGGATAAGGCAATTTCCTTGGCATTTCCCTCTTGGAAAACTTGGATTTTAATAAATATGCCTCTAATTATTGTAGTAAGAAGATCATGTGTGACATGGTAAGGAAAATACTCTTTGGATATTTATACTTTCATATATCACATTAATCATCCTCCTTTGAGTTTGAATTAGCAAGCTCTTCTACTATAGTAGCTTTAACCTTATGCAAATACATATTCTTGGCTACCTCTTTCTTCTTCTTTTTGTCCTGTCCTTCATATCTTTTGTCAGCTCTCTGCATTTCTCCATGATTTTTAGGATTGTGCAAATTTCTCATCCACTTAATTCTAGATTTTATTAACCTTTGCTACAATTCTTAAAATAAATTTATGCATTAGCAAATATTTTGTTGAACCATTACATTCAAAGAAGCCTCTGCTTCTTTTATATCATAGGCATGAACATCCCTCTTAGGAAGGGATGGGTTCCTATTATACTCTTTAGCTCTCTCCTTCATTTGAACTTCTTGTTGTTCTTTTACTATTTGGTCAATTAGCCTGCAAATTTGATGGGTCCTTAATTCTAATGATCTTCCTTGGAAATAAATTCTAAGGATCTTACTAGTTTTTCTTCTTAACCCATCTATGATATCGCATAGCTATTCTTTCTAAGCAAAGCAATGGTGTAGGCATTAGTGCAATAATGAATAGTACCTACTTAAGGCTTCATCAAGAGATTTGTTAGTTGCTTGCTTCTATCATTAAATCTGCATCCTTATATTGGACACTATAGAATAGGTTTGGTGCTTCTCATTTAGAACTTGACAGTTATTTTCTAGTAGTGAATAGAATCAGGCTCTACTAAATTGTACCAACTATCTTCCTCTTTGATGAGAATTCTTAGAAAAAGCTTTAGATTTTGTAATTTTCTCTTAATATTTTGTAATGCATAGACATTATGAAAATCTTGTCGATGATTCTATAGATCTACATTGTAACCTTCCTCAAATTTAGGAATATTGTTCATGTGTATAAACACTTAATGTGCACTCTTTTTTATGTTAGTTGAAATTCTTATTGTCTCACAAATCTTAATCATGCTTCTTATTATTAATAATGGTTTATCATATTCATTTGACATGTTAAAAGCATCATGATGATCATGATCTCTACTTTCTTAATCATGATGGTATTTTTTTTCCTTTTTGTGCCTCTTTTCCTATATTATGATCTGATCTTTATCATTGGATGTCTTAGGGTTTCTCCTAGAATTCTCATTAGGTTATTTATCTAGGTTCCTATCCAAGGCTCTTCACCCTTAACCACATTCATCCTCATCAAAGCTTGATGATGATGATGATGATGATGGTAAGCCAAGAGAACCATATCAACTTAGCCTTCTTTCATGGTCCCTATGTATATATGCCCTTAATCTAGTAGAGTTTCTAGACCATAAAGATCTTAGTGTTTTTGAATCTTGCCCATCTCTTATAGAAATGCTCGCTATGTAGAACACAATTTTGTATGCTCTATGTCCCTAGTGTTAAAGAGGGAAGAATGTCAGGAATATTGATAGTGATGAAACCTTGCTAATTGATGGTCTATATCTTCTTTTTCTAATTTAGATGTCATAGCTGTAGCATACTTTCTCTCATCAGAATCATATTAGGTCTTCATTGACAATCTAGCATAGACAACACCTCTATTGATTGATAGAGTCTAAACATGTTTCCTTCAATACAATAGCCATTCATAAGATGATCAAGTTTAGGCTTTAGGAGTTCTACTTAAAGCACGGATTGAGCTACTCTATTTGGTGGAAGCACAATATTTCCTTGCAAGTCCATTTACTAGAATTATTCATCATGATGAAACACAAAAGTAAAGTAAGGAAGATAAGGATCTTGGTCAACATAAGAGATCCTCACTTGTAACAATACACATCAATCATCATTAGCATCAGTTTTTTCATTGCCCCCTATAGAATTTCTTGATTATGATGGGTTGTTAGGTTTCTAAGAAGCATGCATGATTCAATTAGTATGTATAACTTAATTAATATTAAATACTTTAAAAATTATGATGGGTTGTTAGGTTTGTAAGAAGCATGCATGATTCAATTAGTATGTATAACTTAATTAATATTAAATACTTTAAAAATTAAATTGTTAAAGCTTTAATAAGAATTATGTGTAATGCTAACTAACTAAACTAAACTACTAGCATTATCCCCACTAATGGTGGTAAATGATGAGCAACAAGTATGTCCCATGCTCCATTGTACATGGTACAAGTGTTGTAGTAGCCTGTGTCATAATCTATGGATGAAGTAACAATAACATTTAGTCTCATTAAGTAATTGTAGATCATTGTCCTTTCGGTCTTCTTACATAAACTAATAATCAAAGACAATGCATTAGTGACATACATGGGAGCATAATATAATATAAATATAGGTTTCAAGTGATAATTATTTTTTCTTAAATACAAATTTAGTACTCTTAGTGTTCATTTTGGAAGTAAAAGGTTTATTTTGAAAGCATGATGATGATGATATATATAAGAATGTATCCCGTCTATAAATATATCTAAACAAACTCGAATGAGCAAAGTAGAAAATAGAATCCTACCAGCCTATATTTAGGGTTGTTACTTATTTTGAAAGATAAGTAAATGCTAAGATAACTCTACTTATTTTTAATTAATGTTTAAAAGAGAAGTAGGTACCAAAGACACACTTACTTATTTTTCATAAATTAAATTTGGATTTAAAATCAAAAGATTATTTAAAGACAATGGACATAGGAAAGTGGATTTTCTAATAGGCTATAGTCTTGGTGAAAGTATTTTTTACTAAAAGAAATATTCATTATAAATGTTTAAAATGAAAACTATAAATAAAAAAGTTATATAATTTTAGTAATAGTAAGTTGGGGACATATAACCAGAAACCATTACCCTTTTCTCAACATTTTATTTGTTATATGTAGTTTTTAATTACATAATTATTTTTATTCACGTGGTGCTATGTTAAGTAGGGTTCCAAGCATCATTATAGATGCACAAGCATTAAGCGGAGACTTGCCATAGGATTAGCAAATAAATTTGATGTAACTTTGAATTACTTTGATTAAGTTGAATCAATGAAGGAGAGATGGAAAGAAATATAATTCAATGCATGATTATGCACATTAAAAAAATAAAAGTAGAGAAATAACTCCCATAGTTATTTCTTGTTTGTTGAATTAAATTTGTAGAAAATAATCTTGAGTGCAAGTTCTTTCCCTCTGCACAAATTATTTTGTTCTTTGAAAAATGGTTTCTCATACATCAATCATCTCACCCCATAAGTTTCAGGGTAAAGAAGGGTCATTACCGTGAACCGCTGAAGAGACAAATAGAGCCGTCCTATCCCATTAAAAGTAGAATTCTTTGTTTTTTTTTTAATTTATCTTTTCAATATTTCAAGATCTTTGGTAATAATTTACTAAAATCATGCAATAAAATTTCCCGATTACAGATGNAAATTAGCGTTGACTTGAAATTCGAAGACGATGACCACCAACGAAAATACCGCTTTGATTCTTACAACCGAGGTTGACGCGAATGTTTTACCAATATTGGAGACTTTTAAATGTTAAGCCACCTTAAACCATAATCGAGATTTCCCTGCCACCAACTGCATTGGACCAGGTTTTCGTTTCTCATTGTTGAAGAAATATTTCAAATGCACAATTCCATATTCATAGTATTTTGTGAGGATACATTTTTAAATTATCACAAAATTTTGTATTCCCCTCTGTATTCTCGGATGGATTTTTAAGCTTCGATAAATATACTTACATTCTAAAATGTTAATTCTAAGAGTTTATTTTTAAGGAAGAATTATAAATAAATACTAAAATTTTTAATATTAAAATTAAAGTCTTTTCCTTTGAAAAATTAATTGTAAAAACCAAAATAAGTGTTATATATGATGCATAGTAAAATAACAAAAAATGAATTCAAAACCAAAATAAGTGTTGATGGGAAACAATTAGATGGTGCCCATAATTTGAAAAAATAGAGAGAATATATATTGAAAGAGTAAAGCGGTAGATGTTGATGTGATGCAATCAGATGTTGCCCATAACTCCCGAAAGGGGAGATGATATTTATTGAAAGAAATGAAGCCGTTGACCAAGGTAATGGTATTATATATTGAAAGAGTAAGGCTGTAGATGTTGATGTGATGCAATCAGATGTTGCCCATACTCCCAACAGGGGAGATGATATTTATTGAAAGAAATGAAGCCCTTGACCAAGGTAATGGTATTACTAGTGGTTGGATTACAAGAATTCAAAACAAGAAAGGAAGGATGCTGATGGATTGCAGAATATCATTATGGTCATGCATTTGAACTCTGAGGTTAGCTCATCCTGGCTGCTCATGCCGGTGGCGTACAGCGAGAGCCTGAACTTGGACTTGGCACACAGCCATGTCCGTTGCAGCAGGGTGAGGGTGCACTGGGTGGAACATTTTGGACCTCTGCCCTTGCCCACTTCTTCATCATATGCATATGCATAGCCTTATGATTATTATTGCTGCTGCTGCTAATGCCAGCACCTTCACCAATTTGAGCTGCACATATCAACATCATGATCAACATTGAACCAATGACCATTCTTACATTCATGCTTGAGATTGCAGGTACAGAACAACGATACTACAAACAGGATTTGTATTTGCAATAATCTTAGCTCAATCAGAAATGAATCAAAGAAAGGACAATATAAGTTTGGGATGAATACTCGAGCCTTTGATCGATGATGTATAAATAGTTGCACGGTTTCTTGTTTCTGCTGCCGTCTGTGATGGTCTTTTGTTGATTTTCCAGTCTTCTGCACAATTCAATTCAAAGAATGGAAATTCATTTAGAATAAAACCTACCTGTTCCTCCATTGATATACCATGTTGGACTAACCTTGGTGGGTGGAACTGCATGCCACAAATGCGATTCTTTCGTTTGCCCATTAGTTATCTATTTCATTCACAAGGGGTGATGTTAGCAAGTAAAATATATAATGATCTTAAACAAAGGTTAAAAGGAAGATGAACAAAACCATTAAAACATTCACAGTTTAGTCAACTCATTAACCTTAAAAGGATAACACTCCTCCGCAGCTAGTAGACCGGATCATCCCATAAAAAATTCCATATTTTATTAAAATCAATTTATCTGAAGAATAAAAAGAGAATTAAGCTTTATTATGTTGTAGATTTTGAGTTTGAGAACTAATTGTTTCTAGCGTTGCATGTGTGCACAAAAATATGTTGCAGCCAGAGAGCAATTGTAGATGACCGTGCATAGTTTTCGAACTCTTATACTTGAGGCTATAATAATATTTATCACAAACCAAAAAACAAGAAACCTAGAAACCTTTTCTCAACTCAACGTGAGGCTTTTTAGATGTTTTTCAAGTCTTCTCACATTGTCTTCAATTTTTTCCATCATTTTTCATCATATTTTGGCTATTTTCTAAATTGGGACAGGTGTTTTGGAAAGCTTTCCCATCCATGTAGGTCATCTCTAACCTTTGTGTCAACCCAGCTCTTAGGTAACATGTTTACTATTTCTTTCTAAATATCTCCTCTAGTTGCTAAGATGTCTTCACAACTGGTAAGACATCCCATTTGTAGTGAAGATATTTCATCCGAGATATCTCATGTTCTAGGGAGACATCTCCCTTGAGATGTCAGTCCAAATAGTAAGACATCTACTCTAAACTCTGGATGTCTCTTGTTACTCCCAGGCCTTAGACAATATATCTTCTAGTCATCCAAGACATCTCATCAATGTTTGAAACCTACAAAACATACAAATAGGGAATAACAAAGGAATTGAAAGAGGTATTCCTACACTAGCTCTCCCATCCTTCAAAAAGTAAACTCATGTAAATAAGGGAGTAGGGATAGAAGTGAGCCCTCACTCATGTAGTTTGGTCTCATGTATCCATACAACATCATTAGTAGATTAATCCTTTCATTAAATCAAATATTCATGCCTCTTAACTACTCAAGGGCTGGAAGCTTTCCTCTACTTGAGTACAATGGTCTTCCTATCCATTAAAGGCTTGGGCTAATTAATAGCCCCCTTCAACTCATCGATGTTACCGTGTATTGTCTCCTCATCAATTGGTCCATGATAGTGCACAAGATATGAAACATTAAAAATAAAATATATATCAACATAATTTGACAAATCAATCTCAAAAGCATTATTATTAATTTTAGCCTTGATTTTGAAAGGTTCCATCTTCTTGACTTTCAATTTGGATAATTCACATCTATTGACTACTTCTTCTTTAAGTGCACCTAAACCAAGTTACCAATAGTAAAATTAGGCTTTCATTTACTCTCATTCCTCTTAAGGACTCTTTCTTTAGCCTTCTTCTCAAGATTTGATTTTACTTATGCATGGAGATTCCTCATCTCTTGCACAAAATTAATGCTTAGTTTAGCTTCACCATCAAAGCTCTTCAAAGTATTCACCATCTTTGAAAAAAAAAACCCATAGTTTACCTGAAATGAGTAATCGGGAAATTTTATTGCATGATTTTGCCAATAGTAACATGAAAAGCATTATTGCTCAAAAATTCAACATGACACCACAAGTTCTCCTACTATTTTGACTATCCATCACATAAAAATCTTAATATGTTTAGCAAGGATTTATTTAACACATTTTTTGGCCATCAAATTGTGGATGATATGCACTAGGAAAATTCAACTTTATTCCTAAAATTTTTTAAAGGGCCCTTTAAAAGTAACTTGTAGATTTTGAGTCTTTGTCACTAACAATATTCAAAGGGCTACTATGCAACTTCACAACATACTGGAAAAATAAATTTGCAACATGAGAAGCATCACTCACCTTCTTGCATGGAATAAAATGTGCTACCTTGGAGAACCTATTCACAATAATAAACACATTGTTACCACTTTTGGTCTTTGGAATATCACTCATAAATTTCATTGACACACTTTTCCATGGATCATTGGGAATTGGCAAAGGTATATAGTATCCATCCACACCTTTATCTCCTTTGAACTTCTAACATGTCAAGCACTTCTTCATAAATTTTGAAACTTCTATTGTCATACCAAGGTAAATATAGTACCTACCTACATTTTCCAATGTTTTATCCCTACCTATGTGAGTTACCATGCCACAACAATGCTTTTTAAACAAAACATTTTCCTAAAATCACAATTAGGAACACATTCCTTTCTGTTCTTGAATAATAATTCATCTTGAATATGATAGTTCCTCCACTGGTCTATCTTTCTCTTTAATGGCTCTTTAAGGCTTCTCCAAACCTGTTCAAAATCATCATCATGCTCATACAAAGAAGAAAAATCATCCATACCTTCCACATGGGGTATGTTGAAATCAACCACATGCACCCTAGATAATACATTAGGCACTACATTCACTTTTCCACTTTTGTGCTTCAACACAAAATTGAACTATTGTAACTATGTCACCCTCTTCATATGCTTTGCACTCAACTTCTTTTGTGAGTTTAGAAATTGAAGTGGTTTGTAGTCCATCATCAAAGTGAACTCCTTGGGCAATAAGTAATGCCTCCAATGCTTGATTTCTTGAAGAATAGCATGCAACTCCTTCTCATATGTGCTATATTTTTGCCTTGATTCATTTAATGTTTCAGAGAATAAAGTAACAATCCTACCTTCTTGTAAAATTACCCCACCAATGATAAGTCCAATTGCATCCACCTCTACTTGAAAAAGCTTCTAAAAATTTAGAATTGCAAGCATCCATTCACTAGTAATTTTTTCTTTCAATAAGTCAAAGCTCCCTTAGGTTTCATTATCCCACCTAAAATCTTTATTTTTCTTCAGCAAGTAAACATAGATCACAAACTACCACTAAAATTGTTAATGAACCATCTATAAAAACTTGCTAAACTAAGGAATGATCTTACCTCCTAAAGATTCTTAGGAGTGGGCCAATCCCTAATAGCCTTCACCTTGGTACCTTTCATCTAAATTTTATTTTTAGGAACCACATGCCCCAAATATGTGACTTCCCTTTTGAAGAAATAACTTTTCTTCATATTAATCACCAAATGTGCCTCCAACTTTAGGCATAACATCCTCAAGTGATCCAAGTATTCTTCCTCATTAGAGTTATACACCAAAATATCATGAAAAAGACAATATAGCACTTACCAATTAAGTCCTTCATTACATCATGCATCAACTTCATGAATGTAGTAGGTGCATAGGTGAGCCCAAATATCATCACCAACCACTAAAACAATCCATTTGGTATCATGCAAGCTATCTTTCACTCATCACTAGGCTTGATTTTGATTTGATAGTATCCACTCTTCAAATTGATTTTGCTAAAAATCTCTACATTAGTAAGAACATCAAGAATATCATCCATCTTTAGAATAGGAAATTGTACCTCATTATTATCCTATTTACTATCCTAGATTCAATGCACATCCTCCACTCATCACTATCATTCTTTAGCATTAGCACCACTAGAAGTACACAAGGTGAAATGGATTTTCTCATGAAGCCATTTGCAAGTAAGTTCTCTACTTGTCTCTGCAATTCAACCATATGATTTGGTGTCATCTAGCAAGCTCTCATATTTGGAATGGTAGCACCAGGAATGAAATCAATTTGTTGTTGTACATTTTACATTTGTGGTAATCCATCTAGTTCCTACTTAAACACCTTAGGAAATTTCTCCTTCAAGCCTAGCACTTCTATAGGAAATTCAAGAAACACATCATCATGGTTAGTAGCAATTGTTTTCATAACAAAAAAATCAAAATCAATTTCGTTATGTTTATTAATGTATGCCTGCTATTATAGAAGGATTAAGTAGGTGTTAAGTGAGCTTTGCTACCTCACTTGTTCAACTATCATAGGAATCAAATTATGAATACCATAATATCTAACTACACTCCCTACATTTTTTGCTCCATCAAACTAAGCACCATTGTCAAAATTCCAAGGTTTACTAAGAATTATATCAACATAATCTATTGGAAGAATATCACACTTTACTACCTCATGAAAACCTCAAATTTTAAATCTTAAAGTTTACTATTTCCTCACCTCTTAGGCAAAGTCTCTAGACAACCAATGTACTTTATAAGGTCTTGGATGAGGATAAGTTACCAAACATAATCTAGTAATTTCTTAGAAGAAATAACATTTTCTTTGGCTTCCTCATCAATTAAAACTATAATCCAATCCCCATTAAGAAAACATCTGGCCACAATTTGAAACAACAATTTTCTATAAGGGTGATCCCCTATATTTACATTACTCCATGATTGCACCNTTCTATAAGGGTGATCCCCTATATTTACATTACTCCATGATTGCACTAGAATTTAATTCCAAAACATCCTTAATTTTTGGAACACTATGATTACCCCTCAAAATATCTTGGCTTGATGTCTCTTCCACCTTCATTGTTTGCACATCCTTGTCCTTGGATTCTTAGTGAAGTGGACAATCTCCTTGTATTTCCATTCTCCACACTTGAATTACTACATTTTTGATGAGCTACTTCCTTGGCCCTTGCCTCCTTTGCCTTGGTCCTTCTTGGCTTTTCCCTTCTCATTGCCTCTTTTAGCCTTCTTGTCTAGCCTATCCTCCTTGTATTTATATTTCAACTTGAATTCCTTCTAATATCTAGATCCCTTCTCATTCCCCTTAGAAGTTTGTTTTCTCCTATTTCTAAATCCACTTAATTTTTCTCAGCCTTGGCTGACAAATTATAAACCTCATCAAGAGTTTTTGGCTAATAAAAATACAAACCCTACTAGTATGCCGTTTTGAGACCTCCTACAAAGATTGAAGCCTATTCATACTTCTTCTAGTTTACCTTAGCTTGCTGAAATAGATCACAAAATTTGATGTAGAATTATTTAACATCCTTATCATCTTATCTTAGGAATTTTAACTTTATAATGGCTTCTTGTCTATGATAAAATTGTTGAAATTTTCTCTTTTACCTATATTCCATTAGATCCTAATGTGACCATTTTGTCTTTCATAAGTCTAGGACTCCTTTTCAAACCAAGTAGAAGCCATACCTTCTAATTTGGATTCAGAAATAGGTATCCTTAAGTTATTTAGAACTCTTTCAACTGGAAATGCTTCACAAGTGCCTTTCACTAACTTGCAAAAGAATTGATATCATCTACATCATTGAAGGTCTTCAACTCTATGTATGGAAGTCTAACAACATTTTTGAATGCTCTAGTAAGCCTTGTCTCATCTTCCTCATTAAGCATGCCTAAAGAAAAGTATTAAACACCATTCTAGCCCTTGGATTTCTCATTTTAGGAATAGAATTAGCTCCCATTGAAATCCTTGGCTGATGGCTTCCTACAATCCCATAGCTAGATTGTCCATTCTCTTCATCTGTTCCATTTCCACATAGTTGTGAAACTTCCTCATCTGAACATATATTCTCTTTCCCTACACATGTTTGGATATGACTAGAATTTTCATTTCTATCTACCTTTGCACTCATTTCTTCTAACCAAGCAACCATCATCTAGAAGAAAAAACTCATGCTCTCCATGTCTCACTTCAAGGCTTGCACCAATTTCTTCTTGGGTGTGATATCAAATTGACAAAATCCTCAACCAAAACCAAAGAAATAATTAACACAAATCTAAGCTTTGATACAAATTACACTAGAGTAGGTTCACTCCACAAATAAGTCACCTTCACGTACTAGATCTAGAAATTATGCAAGGATAAAATGTTTTGCTAGAAAATAAGAAAACTAGCTATCTTTAATTAATTTATTAGAAGATTACAACTATTTTTTTCAAAATCGACAAACATCCACAAACTTGTCACACTCAAATGATATTGTAGAGAATGAGGCTTTATAGCCACATAATGGCTATTCTTAATGCAAGACACAACCAATAAAGAATCTCTTCCACAACCTAGAACTGAGATCTCAACTCACAAGTAAGATACAAGAAAATAGAATACAAAGACTAACACACCACAAGTTAATCTTGGAGTTGCAATCACCAATTGTAGTCACTTGATGTGCTCACACACTCTCTCTTTCTTAGCTCTCCACTCTCAAGAGCTCTATCTTACTCATTTCTAACAATGGTGAAAATACAATAATATTTATCACACATTAGAAGACAAAAAACTAAGAAACCTTTACTCAACTCAACTTAAGACTCTTTGGATGTTTTCCAAGTCTTCTCACTTTCTCTCTAGTTGTTTCCATCCTTTTCTATCATATTTTGCTTATTTCTGAAAATGAGATGTGTGTTTTGGGAAGTTTCCCCATTCGTACCAGTTGTCTTTGACCTTGGCAAGATGTCTTTGTGTCAACCCAACTCTTAGGAAGGATGCTTACTATTTTTCCTAGACATATCCTCTAATTACAAAGACATTTCCATAACAAGAAATATGGCTTGCTTGAGATCTCGCATTTGCAATGGAGAAATCTCGTTCAAGATATTTCATGTTCTAGGAAGACATCTTCTTCTTGGATGAGATGCCTAGCCTAAGATGCCAGTTCAAATAGTAAGACATCTACTTTAAACTCCATACTTCTTCAATCACTCCTAAGCCTCAGCTAAGATGTCTTGTAGCCCTCCAAGATGTCTCTCCTATCTCCAAAACCTACAAAATAAAGATGTAGGAAAGAACAAGAGAATTAGAAGAGGGGTCCCTACATCATCTTTCTTGGAAAAATTTCTATTAATGTAATCCTTTCATTTCATTTAACTTTTCAACATAAAAACCAAGCAGCTTCTTTATTGATTCCATGTGTATCTCTAATTTGTAGTCAACTTCTACTATCACCACTACATGTCTTCTTGATTTATGACTACTATGTATAGACATTTCTTAATGCACATATATTCTAGACAATCACTACATGTAAAAATAGTAGTTCTTTTAAGAGTTCATACCTTTTGGAGATAGTTTCAGCTCATATCAATGTACATTATGCATGGAAATATTTGCTTCTACACAATGTCATGGTTTTTCTTCTTAGTAATATTCAAGACAAGATTCCTAATGCACAACTTAGAATTAATGGTGCTAAGCCATGCTATTTCCATGATAATTGACAATTCACTTTTATTATTCTCTATATTGATCACTATAAAATCTATCAAGTAGGACCATCCTCTAATGATGGTCACCACATTATCTATTTATGCCAAAGGAATAATGATTAATTGATCTATAGGCTTTAGTTTGATATTTTTCTTTTTTCATGGATGATAGGTTCTATGTTTTGTACATTTCTTGGGAAATAAGGTTTACACCATAACTTGAATCTAGTAGAGCTTTGCATAATAGTGCGCAAATAGATTCATAGACTTTTTAGATCCATTATTTCTATAGAAGAGCTCTTGCTTAATCTAATTAATGAATGCATGGGTAATCATTGTAAATTTCAAATTAGTCTCTTGAATAATAGCTATTGTTCACCTAGTTGAGATACTAAAAGGTAGTTGGGTGATGATTGGAGTTGTAATCTATAGTTCTTACACTTGTTAAAGTTAGCTAGCAAGTCTACTAACTTCATTAAAAAGCATAAAAAATTTCTCAAAGAAGGAGTGGTTCTTAAGCTTATGCTTAGGGCTAATAGCACTATCATCCACCTAGAAATGAACAATGCATGTGACATTCTTTTTTTATGGTTATATTGACAACTTGTCTTGCATAGGCAGTGGTGGCACAAGTGGAAGCAGATATGAGTGCTGAGCAAAGTGTGAAGATTAACGAGATGCATAGGATGGTAACTTAGAATATGAAGTTGTGTGTCTATAATGTTTAGGAAAGTAAAATAGGGTAAAAGAGCATGAGTAGTAGGATGATTTAATGAGATAGATTTTTAAACATAGTAATCATATGAATCTTGTTGGAAGTAAGGGTATTATTATCTTGGGAGTGGCATACCCCATAAATTTGGATTTATTATTGCTAATGATGTTATTGTTAAGGTTGAGGAGGTATCTTAGATAGTACTACTATTGATGGCATTGTTCATAGTTTCTTTGATGATAAGACAATTTTCTTAGCATTTACTTCTTGGAAAACTTGGAGTTTAATGCATATACCTCTAATTCTTGTAGTAAGGAGATAATGTGTGACATGATAGGAAAAATAATATTTGGATATTTATAGTTGCAAATATCACATCAATCATCCTCCTTTAATTCTTAATTTTCAAGCTCTTCTACTATAGTAGCAACTTTACCCTTCTACAAATACATATTCTTGTCTACCTCTTTCTTCTTCTTTTTTTCCTAGTCGCTCTCATCTTTTGCCCTCTCTTTGTATTTCTTCATGATTTTTAAGATTGATGTAAATTCCTCATCCACTTAATTCCACATTTTATTGACCTTTGCTACAATTTTGATATAGATTTATGCATTGGCAAGGCCTTTTGTTGAACCATTACATCCAAAGAAGGGATGGGTTCCTATTATACTCTTTAGTTCTCTCCCTCATTTGAGCTCTTGTTATTCTTTTACTACTTGCTCAATTAGCCTCTCAATTTGATGGACCCTTAATTCTAATGATCTTCCTTGGGAATAGATTCCAAGGGTCTTACTAGTTTTATTTCTCAACCTATCTATTATATGGCATAGCTATTATTTCTATGAGAAGCCATGGTCTAGGCATTAGTGCAATAAGGAATAGTAAGTACTCAAGGCCTTATCAAGAGATTCATTAGTTGCTTGCTTCTATCATTAAATCTTCTTTCTTAGATGGGACACTCTAGAATAGGTTTGGTACTTCTCATTGAAGCACTTGAGCATTATTTTCTACTAGTGTATAGAATTAAGGTCTAGTAAATTGTACCAACTATCTTCCTCCTTGATGAGCGTTCTTAGAAATAGCTTTAGCTTTTGTAATTTTCTCTTAATATTTCATAATGCATAGACATTATGAAGAGCTTGTAGATGATTCTACAGATCTACATTGTAACATTCCTTAAATTTAGGAATATTGTTTATGTGTAGAGACAATTGATGTGGCTCTATTTTTTATGTTTATTGAGAAGTCTTATTGCCTCACTAATCTTAATCATGCTTTTTATTGTTAATAATGGTTCATCATATTTGTTTGGCATGTTAAAATCATCATCATGATCATTATCTCTACTTGATTAATCATGATGGTATGTTTTTCTTTTCCTTTTGTGCCTCTTTTCCTATCTTTTATCTTGATCACTATCTCTAGGTGTCTTATGATTTCTCCTAGAATTCTCATCAAGTTGTTTATCTAGGTTCCTATCTAGGGCTCTTCCCCTTTAACCACATTCATCTAAATCAAAGCTTGAAGAAGAAGAAGAAGAAGATAATAAACTAAGAGAACCATATCAACTTAGCCTCTTCCATTAACAATCTAGCATAGACAAGGCCTTTGTTGGTTGATAGAATCTAGATATGTTTTCTTCACTACAATAACTTTTCATAAGATGATCAAGTCCAAGCTTCAGGAGTCCTACTTAAAGCATGGATTGAGCTACTCTATTTCGTGAGAGCACAATCTGGCCTTGCAAGTCCATTTAATAGAATTATTTATCCTAATGAAACATGAAAGTACAGTAAGAAAGATAAGGGTCATGGTGGACATAATAGATCCTCACTTATAATGATACACATCAATCTTCATTATCATCATTTTTTTCATTCCCCCTGCAAAAATTCTTGATTATGATGAGTTATTAGATTTATAAGAAGCATGCATGGTTCAATTAGTGTGTATGACTTAATTAATCTTAAATACTTTTAAAAATAAATTCTTAAAGATTTAATAAGAATTGTGTGTAATACTAACTAACTAAACTAAACCACTAGCATTATCCCCAGTAACGGTGGAAAATGATGTGCAATAAGTATGCCCCATACTCGACCATATATTGCACAAGTATTGTAGTAGATTGTGTCATAATTTGTCGATGATGTAGCAATAACATTTAGTCTCATTAAGTAATTGTAGATCATTATTTGCTTTGTCTTCTCACCTAAACTAATAATGAAGACATCACATTTGTGACATAGATAGAACCACAATATAGTTTAAATATAGGTTTCAAGCGATAATCCTTTTTTCTTAAATACAAAATTGGTGCTCCTAGTGAAGGCACTTTTTATCTACTATGTTAAGTTATTAATTTGGAAAGTATATGGTTTGTTTTGAATGCATGATGATGATGATATATATGAGAATGTATCCCATCTATATATATATATATCTAAACAAACTTGAATGAGCAAAGTAGAGATTTGAATCCTAACGGCCTATACTTAGGATTGTTAGTTATTTTAAAAGATCAGCAAATGTCAAGATAACTTATTTTTAATTAATGTTTAAAAGAGAAGTAGGTAGCAAAGACACACCTACTTAGTTTTTATAAATTAAATTTCGATTTAAAATCAAAAGCTTAATTTAAGATAATAGCTATAGAGAGTGTATTTTGTAATAACCTATAATCTTGGTGAAAGTATTTTTTACTAAAAAAATTGTTATAAATACTGAAAATAAAAATTATAAATAAACAAGTTATATTACTTTAGTAATCGTATGATGGGGACATCTAATTGGAAACCATTACCCTTTTCTCTACATTTTATTTGTTATATGTGGAATTTAATTAAACAATTATTTTTATTCACATGGTGGTATGTTAAGTGGTGTTCCAAGCATCATTATAGATGAATGATGCATTAAGTAGAGACTTGCCATCGGATTGGTAAATAAATTTGATGTATATTTGAATTACTTTAATAAAGGAGACCAAAATAAATATAATTCAATGCATAATCATGTACATTAGGAAATAATAATAATAAAAAAATAACTCTAATGATTGTTTCTATTAAATTTGTAGAAACTAGTCGTGAGTGCATGTTCTTTCCCTCTAAGTACGTTATTTTGTTCTTTCAAAGGTGGTCCTACCCTACTAAAAGTAGAACTCTCCGTTCTTTTTAAAATTTATTTTTTAAATTCAATATTTTAAGGTTTTTAAGTAATAATTTACTAGATATCATGCAAGGTTAAAGATATAAAACCAACGGTGTGAATTAAATTTTTACGAGATATCGAGTTTTGAAAAAGCACTTACAAGGCAAAAACGATTCACTCCGAAGTGTCAGAAAATTGATACGTGTTGATATAAAATTTGAATAGCAGAGAGAGCCATGAAACTGCGCTGCCTGGTTTACACATTTTTTTTAATCGGCAACGAAAATACCGCTTTCATTCTTCCAACCTACCAATGTTTTACCAAAATTGGACACTCAGTGTTAAACCACGTTAAACCATAATCGAGATTTCCCTGCTACCAACTGCACATGACCAGGCTTTCGTTTTTCATTGTCCAATAAATATTTCAAATGCACGATTTTATATTCATAGTATTCTCCTCATTGTGCGGGCTTTGATTGATGAACATTGAACCCTTTGATTGATGATGCATAAATACTTGCAGGGTTGCTACTGCTGCTGCCGCCTGTGATGGCCTTTCGAGGATTTTCCGGTCTTCTGCTCAATTCAATTCAAAGAATGGAAATTCATGTAAAATAGAACCTGCATGTTCCTGGATTGTTACTGCAAGATATATGACATTGGACTAACGCCGGTGGATGGTCCAAATTCAAACACTCCCTTAACAACCGCATGCCACAAATGCGATTCTTTCGTTGGTGCATTTCTTATTTGTTTCATTCATTCACACGTGCTTATGTTAGCAACTAAAATATATAATGATTTAAAAGATAGGTTTGAGGTGAATAATACCTTTAAAAAAATAATAGTTTAGTCAAGTCATTAACCTCAAAAAGAATAACGCTCTGGTGGGAAGCTAGTCAACCGGATTATCCCATCAAAAATTCTATATGGTATTAAATGTACCATGTGGTACCCACTAACTAACGTCCTTTATGCATTACTTAATGCATGAAAATGGCCACCATGCACACTAATTTTATGGGTTAGTTAATGTATGAAAGTGGCCACCATGCCCACTAACGTGTTTTATGGGTTAGTTTATGCATGAAAGTGGCCACAATACCACTAACCCATTTTTATGAGTTAACACATCAAGGTGGTTTAACGCATTTTTTACACATTGGCATTGAGTCTCTTATGGTAATCGATTTCGTGGCTTAGAAATTTATTTTTAGATGAAAGAACAAAGGTACCACAAATTATAGCAAGATTGCAGTTACGGTCTCTTTGGTCTCTTTCACAGAGGCTTAAAGATTGCATACACCATCATTGTAGAGTGCTCATGTGAAAGAAGAATTAGAACACTGAATTTAATCTGAGGCATCAATGGTTGGAGGTAAATTCCATTTGCTCAAAAATTGTGCATTTTTAGTTATTTATACATATGAATTTCTTGTGCCATTTGCTTTTGCATTTTGTACTTTGATTACTTGTGCCATTTGATTTTCTGCATAATTATTTTCTTACATTTGGTATCGGAGCATTAGATCTCTCTTGATGGGGGTTTTGAAGATGGTGTAATCTAGAAACAACATTTTCTTTTTAAATATTTCTATGCTTTGTAGTTTGATGAATATAGTTCACTTTTGGTTTCTGCCCTGTGAAAGAGATTTCACTCTCTCATTTTGTTGCATTCTTCTTCACTATAAAACTAGAGAATAGAAACCATTACTACTATGGTAATGAGGATATTTTCTTTTGTTGTTTTGGAGAGGTGGTCTAGTTGTACTGTCTGCAATTTTTTTCATGCGACAATTTGCTATCTGGCCTACATTACTTTGTTGTTATGTAAATGTTTTCAAAGGTTGAGCAAGATTTGGTTTAACTTGAGTGGTCTTAAAGGTAAGATGTTTATTCCCTTTACGCATAGTTGGATTTTGTCAATTATGTATGCACTTTTTTCATTTCAGCTTGCATAGCTAGCATTCATCATTGTTATTATGATTTATAATGTTTTTTCATGTCAACCAATGAATTAGCATCATTCTATAAAGTTTTCTTTTGGCACTTTGGCCTCCACCTAGGCACCTTAAGCTAGAATAATTGAATAAATTATGTTTATTCCATGTTGAATTGGGTAATTAATCAATTTTATGGACATTTTTGTATATGTATGCATCATTTTCTGCATATGAATTATAACAAGTGAGAGATATAATTTTGTATAAGTAGAGAGTAGCCACAACATCTTTAATTATGCAAAATTATGTACAAAGAGTTTTTGGATCACATATGGTATAAAACATTAAAAATTGTGATTAATCATATGCAATATGATAAATTTTATCCCACATGATTTTTTATTGTATTTAATATGACTAATTAGGATGATATGTTAAATTATTTTTCTTAATTTACTCATAGGGATTAAAAAAAGAATATAATTTAATAGTTTCATTGTAAGGATATATGAATATGTTTAAATTAAAATTTGGCCCATAGGAAATTTTATGTCATTTGATTCATATTTTTCATGATTTACATTGGTAAACATGTCTTATGGTATTTCAACCTCAAATTTAGTGACATAATCATGTTTGATTATGTAGTTATACAACCTGTAAGCTATTCTAATTTTAAATATGACATTCCTAAATAAAAGGGTGATAATTATAAGATGTGGAAGGAGAGAATTCTTTTTCATTTAGGTTGGATGGACATTGAGTATGCTATCTAGAAGGTTAAACCACTTGTTGTTATAGCAATTAGCTATTTAGATGATATTGGTAATTATGAAAAATGGGATCGATCTAATTGCCTTTGTGTCATGTTCATAAAAACCAAGATCTCAGCTGATATGCGTGGTTCATTGGAACAGTATGATAATGTGTGCACCTTGTTAAAGGCCATTGATAAAAAATTTGAGTCATCAGACAAGGTGTTGGCCAATACCTTGATAATGAAGTTCTCATTCATGAAGCTCATTGAAATTCATGGTGTGTGTGAGCACATTATGCAAATGAGGGATATAGTGGCTCAACTCAAAACACTTAAGGTTGAGATGTTAGAATCTTTCCTTGTGTACCACCATAGTATAGACCCTTTAAACACGCTACCACCATAGTATAGACCCTTTAAGATTTCTTATAACACACATAAGGACAAATGGTCAATCAATGAACTAATGACCATGTGTGTGCAAGAAGAGGGAAGACTTGCTATGAAAGCAAAAGAGAGTGTGCATCTGGTTACACAAGGAAAGAATAAAGGACTAGCCAAAGGCAAGTGGAACATCAAATTGCTTGCACAAGTTGATATTAAGAAAGAATCTAGATGTTTTTTTCTACAAAAAGAAAGGACACATAAAGAAGGATTGTTCTAAATATTATAAATGGCTTGAAAAGAATGGTACTCAACTCTCGCTTGTTTGTTTTGAATCTAATATGGTTGATGTTGGCCATGACACATGCTGAATTGATTCTAGTTCTATAATCCATGTTACCAATTCCCTACAAGGGGTGAAAAACCTAAGGAAGCTAGTGGGAAGTGAGTCATGCATCTATTTAGGCAACAAGATGTGCTCACATGTGGAGGCAATCGAAATGTGCCTTTTTGTTTTAAGCAGTGGTTTTATTTTAGAATTGGAAAAGACATTTTATATTCCAAGTTTTTCAAGGAATTTAATTTCTATTTCAAGGCTTGTATCATTAGCATTTTTCTTTAAATTTTTAGATAGTATATTCAGTTTATTTTATAGATCTAAACTTATTAGAAATGATACATTGATACATGGTCTTTTCAAAATTAATTTACAAAATGAAACTTTTTATACTTCTATGCATGTTCATGCTGGCATTAAGAGATGTGTTATGAATGATGAATCCTCTATCTTGTGGCATCATAGATTAGGACATATCTCTATTGAAAGAATAAAGAGATTAGTAAATGATAGAGTACTTAGTACTTTGAATTTTACTGACTTTGACACTTGTGTGGACTACAAAAAGGGAAAGCAAATCAATATGTCAAAGAAAGGTGTCAAGAGGAGTTCATACATATTAAAGATCATACATAAAGATATTTGTAGTCTAGATATGGATGCATATGTTCAAAAGTATTTTATTACCTTTATTGATGATTACTTACAATATATATATCTCTACCTGCTTCATAACAAGAGCGAAGCTTTAGATGCCTTTAAGGTGTTTAAGGCTGAAGTAGAGAAACAATGTAGTATGCAAATAAAGATAGTGAGATCTAATAGAGGTGGTGAATACTATGTTAGATATACTGATGATGGACAAGCACCTGGTCCATTTGCTAAGTTTCTTCAAGAGCATGGAATTGTTTCTAGTACACTATGCCTAGTTCTCTAGACCAGAATGGCATGGTAGAAAGAACAAACTGAACATTATTAGACATGGTGCAGAGTAGGCTTAGTGGCTCCAAGCTTCCCAAGTCCTTGTCAACTAAAGCTCTCAAGACAACACTGTATATATTAAACCGAGTTCCAACTAAGGTTGCCTTAAAGACACCATTTGAACTATGGAAAGGTTGGAAATTGAGTTTGTGACATATACACATTTGGGGATGCCTGTTTAAAGTAAGAGTCTACAATCCACAAGAGAAGAAGCTAGACCCAAGTACCATAAGTGGGTATTTCATTTGATATACTAAATGGTCTGAGGGATATAGATTTTATTGCCCATCACATACTACTAGGTTTGTGGAATCAAGGGATGCTAAATTTCTTGAGAATGACTTGATTAGTAGGAGTAGTAGATATTGGAACATTATTCTTGAGATAGATCATATAGATAGTCAATCCACTATTTCAAATGATACACTAATTGTTATGCACAATACATCTAAAGCATAAATATTTACTAAATAACAACCAGTCATTGAAGTTCCACAAATTGTTGATCAAGAAGTAGTAGATCTAGCTGAACAATAGATACCAAAACCTGTTGAATAGCCTATTGAACATCATGATCCTCAAGAGAATGATGAACCAACATTAAGAAGATCTACTAGAGTAAGGCAATCAGTGATTCCTAGTGACTATATGATTTATCTATAGCATTATGACTACAACATAGGAGCTGAAAATGATCCCAAAATGTTTTTACAAGCTATGAGTTGTAAGGAATCTAACTTGTGGTATCATGCCATGAAAGATGAAATTAACTCTATGTCATCTGATGGAGTTTGGGATCTTGTCAAGCTACCTAATTGTGTAAAATCCATTAGATGCAAATGGGTCTTCAAGACTAAGAAAGACTCATTGGGAAATATTGAAGGATATAAGGCCAGACCTGTTGCTAAATGGTTCACTTAGAAAGAGGGAATAGATTACAAGGAGACCTTTTCTCCTATATCTAAGAAGGACTCCCTTTGTGTTATCATGACATTGGTTACTCATTTTGATCTTTCATTACATCAAATGGATGTGAAAAGAGCATTCCTTAATGGTGATCTAGATGAAGAGGTTTATATGAAACAACCTAAAGGATTTTTGTTTAGTGATGGTGAAAAATTGGTATGGAAGCTCAAGAAATCCATATATGGATTGAAATAGGCCTCCCATCAAATGGTACTTAAAATTCCATGATATAATCACTTCATTTGATTTTGAAGAAAACATCATGGATCAATGTATATACCAAAAGGTTAGTGGGAGCAAAATTTATTTCCTTCTTCTATATGTGGATGATATCATTCTTACAACCAATAATAGTGGATTTTTATATTAGGTGAAACATTTTCTCTCTAAGAATTTTGACATGAAGGATATGGGTAAGGCATCTTATGTTATTGGCTATAGATCCATAGGGATAGATCTAGATGTATTCTGAGACTGTCATAGAAAACCTATATCAATAAAGTTTTAGAGAGGTTTGAGATGAAATATTTTTCACTAAGTATAGCATCCATTGTGAAGGGTGACAGGTTCAATTTGAATCAATTCCCTAGGAATGATTTAGAGAAAAGTGAGATGAGCAACATTTCGTATGCTTCAGCTGTTGGAAGCCTTATGTATGCTCAAGTATACACAAGACCTGACATTGCATTTGCTATGGGAATGTTGGGTAGATATTAGAGTAATCCAGGTATTGAGCACTGGAGGGTTGCAAAGAAAATGATGAGGTACCTTCAAGGTACAAAAGACTACAGGCTTATGTATAAACGAATTGACTCCTTAGAGGTGACTAGCTACTCTAACTCAGACTTTGTTGGTTGTGTTGATTCATGGAAATCAACATTTGCTTATGTTTTTATGCTAGTTGAAGCAGCTATATCTTGGAGGAGTGGAAAGAAAACCTTGATTGCTACTTCCACCAGGGAGGTAGAGTTCATTTCTTGTTTTGAGAATACTTCACATGATGTATGGCTAAAGAGTTTCATATTAGGGCTTAAAATTGTGGCTTCTATATCTAGGCTATTAAGAATGTTTTGTGACAATTTAGTTGTTTTCTTTATGACTAAGAATAATAAGAGTGGTAGTCAATGTAAATACATAGACATCAAGTACTTAGCCATAAGGCAATGCATTAAGGAAAACAAAGTGGTCATTGTCCATATAAGCATTGCATTTATGATATCTAATCCTTTGACAAAAGGAATGCCATCAAAGTCATTTAAGGATCATGTAGTCTAGATGGGACTTGGTTCCATAATGTAATTTTTTGTACGTACAACTTACAATCTTAATGAAGCTCTTATTCAGTTGTGCTATTTTCTCATTTGATTTTTGCATATAGTTATTAGAGAAAATACACATATGGTAGGACCTAGAATGAACATTTGGTTTATTCATAAAGTTAAGTTACCGTATAAGATATTACATTTGAAAGATGATACATTATAATACATGGAAAATAATACTCACATTAAGAACTATCAACATGATTCATGCATTCATTTCTTTAACTATAAACCTAATTAAATATGGAGACCAACTAGGTAATTGTAGCATGCATTACCCACTAACGTGCTTTATGCATTAGTTAATGCATGAATGTAGACACCCTACCCACTAATGCATTTTATGGATTAGTTAATGCATGAAAGTAGACACCATGCCCACTAACATGTTTTTATGAATTAGTTAATGCATGAAAGTGGCCACCATACCCACTAACACATTTTTATAAGTTGGTTAATGTATCAAGGTGGTTTTCAAATCTACTAGCATGTTTTTTATGCATTGGCATTGGGTCTCTTATGATAACTAATTCTGTGGCCTATAAATTTGTTCTTGATGAGAGTACAAAGGTACCATGAATCATAGCAAGATTGTAGTTTCGGTCCCTTTCATGGACACTTGAAGATTGCATACACCATCGTTGTAGAGTACCTGTGTGAAAGAAGAATCAGAATATTGAATTTAATTTAAGGCATCAATGGCTGGAGGTTATTTCCATTTGCTCAAAAATTATGCATTTCTAGTTATTTATGCATGTAAATTTCTTGTGCCATTTCCTTCTGCATTCTATACTTTGATTACTTGTGCCATCTGGTTTTCTACAAAATTATTTTCTTACATTAAAATCAAATTATCTAAAGAAGAATAAAATATAATTAAGCTCTATTATCGTGTAGGTGTTGAGTTTGAGAGCTAATTATTTCAAGAGCTACATGTGTGCAGGAAAATATGTTGTAGCTAGAGAATAATGGTAAATAAGAGTGCATTGTAAGTTTTCAAACTATTGTACTTGTAGCTATAGAATAGTTGTAGTTGTAGTAAATTTTTTTGTAGAAAAAGTTTTATGAGGAGCTGATTAAGTATGACAAGTAGAACAAGGCTCAAGAGTTGTAATGGAATATACTTACAATACTTTGTGGGACATTTTGCACCTATGCCAAAGTACAAGTTATTTTCTTGAATTCTTAGCACCAATTTTATGTCAAAAAGTGGATATAATGATGAGGTCCTAGTTGTCATGTTGTATGTAATTCACAATATGGAAAAGAAAAATAATCTTAATGGTACACACTATAATTTATAAATTATTATGAATCATGTTACTAAACATGTGTATTTGAGTTTTTCCTTTGGGGTTTTATTTACAATGCTTATCATGAGGGTAAATGTATTCATTCTAGTTATTAAGGTTGAAGATCCTAAATATCTACCCTATGATGGGGCTACCCTTTGGTGCATTAACCTTCATTCTATAGAGAAACATGTTCCACTATTAGTAGTCAACAAAAAAAGGGAGAAAACCATGAAATTCAATTAACATGAAAGATGGTGCACAATATAAACGCAATGAAAAATATAAGTGCTCAACAACTTTGTAGATAGAAGCATCTAATTGAAAAGATGAAGGCCAAGGAATCAATTGATTATTTTAATTACAATGTTAGCATAAATTTTTCTTTTAATATTGAGAAACTTGATACTAGATAAGAGGCTACTACTATTTCTCCTTCAAATAGTTTAGAGGAAGAAAAACAAGTTGGTCCTAGTCATGCCATAAGATCTACCTCAAAGGATGGTGTAGAGAACAATGATTGAAATGATGAAAAGAAGGAAAACTAAGTACTCCTTAGTATCTTTTTTGTCCTTATTATTGCTTTTTCCTTTTTGCCTTGCATTTTTTTATGTTTTCTTATGCTTTGATTAGTCTAGTTTTGGTTGACCTTTGGTCATTTTTGATAGACTAAAATTTATTACATTGTAAAAATGCTTTATGTATTTTAATTTAATCTTAATATCATAGAAATATTATTATTATGCTTAATTTTAGTTTACTTTATGCATCCTTGCTCTTATTGGCATGTTTATATTTTATAGATTTTGTAGTTAATATAATGTTTTGTATATATATCTCATTACATGGTAGAAGCTTTCTAGCTGATATCTTAGCATACTTATTTTTTGCTCCAAGCTTACATAATAGGCTATAGTGTATTTAAAGTTTTATGATGTTTAGACATATGTCTAGAAAATTTTATAATATTAATTTTAATGATTGCTTATTATTTATGTATACTCATTAACATTGATGTAGGCTCTTATAGTTGTACATTCTTCTTTTATGCATATGAGTTATATTTGGACTAATTTACTCTTCTTATAATGTATAATCTATAGAATACTTTCAGTTTGTGGGCTATTGATATCAAAGATTTATTTAATTTATTTCAGTGTATACCTTTAGCCCTTATTCTTTTATACCTTTTCAACTCTTAGTCTTTTGATCATTTAACTGACTTCTCTTCAAGGACATTGTTGTCCCTTGGAAGTGCCATTGCCTTTTTGGAGTTGAACAAATAAGGGCGAGATAACAAAGGAATATCATATGCTTAGGGGAGCCTAAGGATTCATACAACTACTCATTTAGATTTATTTGTAGCTTCCCACTAGGTGTGTTTAAAGTGTTTGTTCATCTTTCCTAAGAGGCATTTTTATTTCTAATCTTGATGATTCTATGTGTTTTTCATTTCTAAATAGAAGGAGCTTGTTGATTAAATTATTGTTTTAATAATTTGGAATGAAAAAAATTACTTTGAAGTTAAAATTTTCAATTGTAAACTTAATCAACTTAGAGCAAGGTTTACCAACCTAAATGGTAGAGAAATTTAGAGATAGAACAATATGCCAATTTTAAGGTCAAATGACCTGAGCTGAAGAAAATAAAAATAACAAAAAAAATGCATACTCCCAATGTTAACCAATTTCCTGATAGGTCTTTTGACCTGATCTTGGATAAAGATCATCAGAAAAAGAAGAAGAAGTACATACTTTTGAGATTAGCCAAGCATATTAATGATTGACATACATGAGATGATTTGATATGAGAAGTTGAACAAATACAAAACATCCAATTCAAGAAGGATATCTAAGCAAAGAGTTGTTGGTTTTTAGATTTTACCCATTAGCTTAACAAGCCATATCATAGGTCAACCTATTAGATAGTTAGATTGAACAACCTCCTTTAAGATCAACCTATTGAGGAAGTAATCATAAAAAAAATTAAAAAGTATAAAAAATTCCCTCAAACATTGTGAAAGAAATCAGAGATAAATATTTGAGTACAACCAATTTTCTATCAAAGTGAAACATTTCTCCATGGATGACCATAGATTTTTGGACATTGGTATCAAGGTGGAGATGAATCATTAGGTAAAGATCAATATTTTAATAGTAGTGAGTAAGACTGAACTAGGTTTTACGAAGTATGAAAGAGTAAGAAAGAAATTTGAATAGAAATATCCCATTATATCTTTTTACGCTATTATTTTTGTATCCTTTGCATATTTCTACTTATATCGAATGTAATCTAATTTACTTTCAAATTGCTGAGCATCATTGTCAAATTTTCTTTAAGCTTTAAATTTAGGTTTGAGAATTCCCCCTTGAGAATCCTATTTGTAAGAAAGGGAGATTGGAAAGCCTTGAAAACAATTTTTACCTAAAGAAGTTGGAATGGAACCTAAGGAAAGAGGATATTTGGATAACCCCTACAAAGTGAACTAGGTCAAAGTCAAATCCCTGTAAAACTTTATGTGCACCATTTTTTACTTTTTGCATTTCATATTTGCTCTTAGATTATAATCACTTTAATTTTATTATATTTAAACAATTTTCAAGTATATTTGAGTTATGGAACTATTGTAGTTGTTTTAAATTTTTTGAGACACCCTATTCACCCTCCCTTACTCCTCCTTTTGGGGTGTGCTTTTTGATCCACACTAAGTAGATCTAGAATTTTAGAGATTTTTTCTAGCAATTTGAAATAATTTAGTTTTAGAATTTATGTTTCTTAATCAAGGGAATTTGTAATCATGTTAAAGTATGCTCTTATTGATGTATTTATGTTCAATTAAACCTCCAATTTTAAGAGTTGTACAACCTTTATTCATTTGAAAATATATGTTGTAGATGTGAGCACTTTGATTTAGGTTTCTCAACCCNAAATATATGTTGTAGATGTGAGCACTTTGATTTAGGTTTCTCAACCTAAATAATGGTGAATTTCATGTTATGTTGCTTTTCCTTTCTTTATAAATTCATTATGTATGAATTTGAATGTAAACTCCCTTTAAATTTTCCTTACATGGCTCTCATTCTAAGTTTCTATTACAGATCTGAGTTTCCATAATTATAATGAGCCCATATGAAGTCAAATTTGTCCAAGGTCACATGTATTTGTAGGTATGTTTTAATGAAAATCTTAGGATATCAATTTCTATCATACATAGAGATATTAGATTATATAGGCCTACACAAAAGATGAAAAACTATAGGCTCATTACTAAATCCCTTTAATGATTTTTGATGATATGTTTCAAGTGTATTGATTTTTATCACTAAATCAATGTAGTGAGATATGATTTTTCTTAAAAAAAAACAATTGCAAGCATTTTGATTTCAATCAATGCAATGACATTTGATGATAATAAAGATGTTGATTCTAGTGACTCACAGTAATGTCAAGTGATAAGCCTTGAAACAAATGGAGATTTAACATATTGATTTCAACCATTAGAAGAAACATTTAATGATAAAAATGTATTTTAGCTGTTATAAGCCACTAATCTACTAATGTTTGTTGATATCTCCAGACTTAATTTTTTATGAATTTTTCAAACTAATCTAAGGTTAGGCACTAGATTCTATAATAAAACACATCTTTTGATGTACCTACTCTAATAATCTGAAGTAGTCGAACTTTCTACAATGAGGGAGCTTTTGACCTTGAATTGTTACTTCTATTTGTTCAATGTTTATGCTATTATTAAACTTGCATTTCATATATTGTATCTTACTTCTACTAATTTGTTAACCTTTCAATTTTAGAGCATGTGTCTAATTCTCTATTTTAGAAGTAGTATTTTCTAGAGCTATATCCACCAATATAATATCATAATTTGGCATCCTAAATATTTTCCAAAATTATAATAGGTTTCACCTATACAATTGATAATTGATAACCATACATTAGTTTTTCCTTTTTACCTTCTAACACATACCTCCTATACATTATGGTTACAACATCAATGATGCTAGATTACCATGGGTGGATGATTCAAGTTCAAACAATCATGTAAAAATTTCATGCCACAAATGTGATTCTTTCATTTTTATAATTAAAATATAATAAAATAATTACAAAATAATATTTTAGCAAATTCATAAACTTGAATCTCTCTTAGAGAAATTGTAAAAGATATATAAAGATAAAGAAGTTTACTAGAAACAAAGATCCAAAATAAATTAGCTAAAAGGGAAAGATTGTTGTAACACCCATGTTCCCAACCCCTTGAATTATGCTTACTTATCTTTCATGGATCTAATATTGTATTCACTTCCATTATATCTTTATATAGACATATTTAAGCTTTTAAGGATTGGATCTCATAATCTTCTTCTAGATATTTTATTTATGTATGTTTTTTATAAATTATAAATTATTTGAATAAATATTCTTTTTCTAATTTTATTTTTAGAAACTTCTAGTATATTTCATAAAAATATAATTTTATTTAATGTTTGGATTTATTTTTAAAAGTATTACTTAGTATTTTCTTACTAATAATAGGTTGTTAGGATGGTAGTGCATGCTAAGAATTGGTAATTTAACATTTTTGGAAAAATATAATGCTTTTCTAAAAATTTCATAAAGCTTTATTCATTTTATTTTGCAAGTGGACTTGGACATTCTAATATTTATTGAACTCTTGTTAAGATTTTCTAAGTTTTTCACAATTTATTAATCAATTATACTACCATTGACTAATGCTTTACTACCATCCTAGAAATCCTAGAATTATGTATAAGGCTAGGGTTATGTTGTATTCATTTACTATTTCCTTTAAATCAATCTCTCTTTCATTGGTGAATCCTAGTTTGCATTGGTATTTCAATGGATTCTGATCTTATCTGTTTTGAATCGTGTAAGTCAATGAAGGTAGAGAAACTAGTTTTAGGCTTGATATATCATTATAAACTTGATGTGTTATAATTTGAAAATTGTAATCTCTTTTTTTAAGCAAATTTTGATATTAATATAATGTTTTTAATGTTTACTTTGTAATTTTTTTTAATCACATGCTAACCCTATTTTTTCTCATGATTTTTATGCATATTTGGTGGTATCTCTTATCATCATGACTCTTGATATGTTTGTCATAATTAGTGCTGAAGTTATTGCTAGAGATCATAACCAGTGGTAATGTCATAATTTGCAAGCACAACTAAATCAATTTTTATGATTTTGAAAAAAATTCAAACCTAAGCCAATATTCATATTTTTCATAAGCATGTGCTCATCAAAATTCATGGTTAGGTCTTGTTCTAGACGATGACTTGACCACAAGTTATGATTAGATGAAAATGTGCAACAGTGAGTATTTTGGTACATTGTGATATTATGGCTTTAACCACAACCTAATTACAAGTTGTGGTCTATCTCTCATTCCTAACCATAAGTTTTGATCAATTGGTAGTTTGTGGTGTTCTCCTCTATTATGTTAGTTTTGTGTCCTTTAATCCACCATGACCTCTCAAATGTCAACTCATGCATTGTCTACTATTTTGACTTCCTAATGATGCATTAGTCAATATCAATGACTAGGCATTACGAGGAGTCTAGATTGGTCTCTAGTATCTAATCCACATCACCTATGATTATACCTCAATTGTGTGGTCTTTGTATGAATGCATAGACAATATAAAGCATAGCATTAGATGATTGTTCACAAACTTTGGTAATCAAAAAGCATTACGAAAGACCTAGTTTGCCACCAAGACTTACTCACATCACTTATGATTTTTCATAGGGTAGATTCCTTAGTTTCATGATTCAAAATCATAGAAATAAGTGGATCATAAGGTTTTATTTCCAGATTTGACTCATCCAAGATTAGGTGAGGCTAGTTAACTAGTTCTTATAAAAAATCTTTGACTACATCCAAGATTGGTGAGGCTTGGCCAACTAGTCCTTGAGAAGTATTAAACACTAGAAAAATTACAAATATTTAATTAAATTTATATTTTACATTATGGTTTTTAGCTTTCATTATGGACTTTAATATTATGGATCTTGAGATGATCCTTTTGTGCAACATGTGGCTTCATGATATAACTTGGTCTTTTTGCAACAAGTTGGTTGGTTTTACTAGAATATTTCCAATCATTCTTGCATTTTTGTATGAATATTTATGTTGTAGAAACTATAAGATTAATGGCTATCAAAGCTTTAATCAATTATTCTATTTATTTATTTTCAGTTATTATTTTCTTTGAGATCTTATGAGTTGTGGATCATGGTGTATTGGAATAGATGTACTAATGTTGATAGTTTTTAACTCTTTTTAGGTCCTAAATCATGTTATATTTTACAAGATTTATATAAATTTACTTGGATAAAATAATTGAGTACAAAGAGTCACCCATAGAAGGGGACAATGTGAAGCATTTTAAACTTCCACAAAATAGAACAGAGGTTCTATTGGACTCAACTAATGGATCCAAGATGCCACAAAAACACAATGTCCATTTCCCTACTTATCTATACTTGTACTTTATTTATAACTATATGATTCAAGTGTAATACAGTACATGATCATTCCTAGGTAGGTGCCACTACCAAAGAAGGATAAGAATGAAGAGGAAGTAAAAGATACAAAGAAGGATGAGCCAAAACCTATGCCAACTATATATTGAATCACTTATAGTCTAATTTTTTTATTTACTATTTTCTTACTATTCCTGTACCCCTATGGGATTTTTGGATTATTTTGGATGATTTCTTAACCTCCAACTTCATTTTTTTCTTATGTATGTTAATGATCTTCTAGGTTGATCTTGACCTTGAGCTTCTGCTTTCCTAGGCCAAACTGGATTTATTTGTTTTATTTTTAATTATTATTTTTATTAATAAAATTCATGATCTTTATTTTGAAAAATTAATAAACCTTAAGGATAATACTTTTCCTTAAACCTAGTTAATTGGATCATCCAATTAAAAAATTTGTATTGATGAGTGACCTAGTAGACCTTACATCCAATCATACAAATCACTAAGCATTCATATGTGATCTAGTTAAATTCCATGGACTTATAGCCTTCTAAGTACATTATTCTCTAGGAAGTGAAACTAACCATTACAATCCTTATCTTCTAAATTACACTTGTGAAATGAAAATGTATGGTTCAATGCAACTAAGGCATATGATTTTTGTCATTTTTATGTTTTATGTTCTAAGCCACCTAAGAATAAAGAATAGATAATTAAAGATATTTAATTGCTAATTTAATCTAACTAGCTAATATTTAACTAATCCTAGCATAAGCATCTATCCTCACTTACCATACACATCCTAAACACATTTAATGCTACTGGATTACTAAACGTTAAGCGTTACTAGCATTACCAAGCATCAAGTGTATGCTCAAAGTCGTTGTACTTATGTGATTAATTTATCACAATATAATCTAGCTTAATTTAGCTTAATTTATTACTTAATTAATTATTTAATTACTTAAATCATTAAAGGAAATTACATAAAATACTAAATGCATAAAGGAAATAATTAACCTATTTCAAAGTGTTGTGAGGTTTATTAGAAAGCTTGTCTTTATTACCACACACACTACTATGCTAAGGTATAATAGTGCTTGAATAAAGATTCATACACTCTTTAACTTCTACTATGGGCACTTAGAAAAATATTTTAACTCCTAAGAAAGAAAACTATAACAACTCTACTATAACTATGAGACTTATTGTCATGAATGTGATCATAAATGTGACTAGTGAGTATGTATTTATAGGTGAAAATAGATACTGCATAGATGAGGCCACATCAATGCATCAAATCCCATGTCAATGCGATCACATCAATGTGGTCACGTCAATGGGATTACATCGATGATGCCTCATCAATGTAACCCTTGACACAACTCATATTACGCCCATGATTGAATGAAAACTCATCCCTAAGTGAACAAAAGGGGAAACAAGTTGCTTACAAAATTTTGGGAAGTTATGGGATTATTGACTAACTACTGATACACACAAACACAACACAACACACATGAGCAAACACTAAGTTCCCTAGTGTATGAAACTACAATCATTACAAAATTTTGGTATTCAAGGCAACAAAATTAAACACTAGGACCAAAATAAAAAACACAACTCCTCTAATAGTCTAAAGATGATGAAGAAGCTCAAATGGTCCTAGGAAATGGAGGTCCCTGAGGCTTTGAAGGATCCTCTCATACTTTAGGTGCATGCAATGGTTGAGGCAGTTGTGTTTGGCCTATAGTAGCTACAGCCTCTAGTGGAGGATGAAAGACATCTAATAGTGCCTTCATCTTCTTCTCCTTACCCTTGGGATCATGCATGGTCTACATAGCATTACTAATTTGGATTGACATGGGAACATCCCAAGGATAGGGCATTGTTGGGAATAGCTCCTTCATGTTGACAAACGAGGTAGCAAAAAGTTTACGTTCAACATCAAATGCCTTGAGAGCATTCTACAATTCCTGGTACTTTTGGTTAAGTTCTTAGCAATGGATATTTGATTAGTGAATTATGTCTTGAGAGCCTCAAGTTCAACATTAGTAATCTCAAGCTTTTTCTTGGTCTCCTTATGGGTTTTAAACTTTTCCTTATAGAACAAGTAGGAGCTGACCACTTTCTTCTCCAATTCTAACCATAGCCATCTAACAGTCAGCATTTCTAGGTTTGCATAATGGAGATTGGCAAGCTTCATATAGTCCATCATCTCCTTGATTTGCAACTCCTTCATGAAAATTTTTTCTTTGTTATAGTCATTGAGCCCATCAAAGATGGGTTGCCAAACATTACCTCCTTCCTTGAACTACTAGAGGGCATCATCAACTTTTATCTTCATAATTTGAATGTGTTTTTTATTGATATCTTTTTGTAGACTCACCTAATCTTTATAGTGATTTTTGACTCTTTCAAATTTGAGAGCCTCATTTTTCCAAGTAGCTATCTCTATCGTAGATTATTGATGACCAACCTAGACTTCCTATATGGAGAGATTTCTATTTTTGGGTATCAATCTTCTTAGTTCAATGTTTAGTTTGGCTATATGCTCCTGCTATTGATGGATGAAATCTAATATCTATTGTTTTTCCATATCAACATTCCGTAGGTGATGATTCTCTTCGGTCAGAAGCACATTCTCGTGGAAAGTTTGGTCCAATACCTTTTGAATATTATGCATTGTGGCATTGGCCAAGGACTAATTAAAGACAACCATCTTCTTAGCATCCTCAATCTTTCTGAACTTATCTTGAAGCTATTTGAAAGCTTCATCATTTTTTAATGTAGGGTTGAGAAATGCAGGATCAGTAAGATGGGCTCTTAATTCAGCAACCTTCATAGCCAAGCACTAGTTTTGTACATGGGCTATTTTAACTTGCCCCTCCAATATAATGTAGTTTCCCTTTTCTTCTAGTAGCTCTGACTGGGTTGTAGTGATTGTATCTAGAAGATCGAAGATATTTAGAATTAGTTTTCTAATTTCCACCAGTTGATCCAAAAACTCCTCATGCTAGGCTATGCTCAATCTACCACTAACTATTTCTATGAATGTCTGAACATCTCTAAGGGTAGAAATGTCTAGTACAAGAACTGTAGGTGCATTCAATGCTTCAAAAATTCTATTCGCAACCATCTCTGCTATTGTCTCCGACCCATTTTGTTGCATCACCAATATAGTTTTTCCCTTGCCCTCCTCTAGACACATTGAAAAAGTAGTAGCATTCCTAGAGATTTCTGGAAATTGTTGCTATTTCTAGAGAGGTACCATTATCTCTCAAGTGTCAAGATTTGATCTCATAGATAGCTACATTCTTTAGTTTGAGAAAATTGGTCCACCTACCTCCATTTAACTAATTATTTAAGCCACTTTGTTGAAGTGACTCATCACTAAGTGATACACAATTGGGTTGCCACCACTCATGCTTGTTCACTACTCTTGCTCTCCCAAGAGCTACTCTCAGATCTTGCACATGTGCTAGCCTCTAGCATTGTTTCATGAGTGGGTGGTAGAGGTGGTGGTTGCTACTACTTCTTATTTTCCTCTAGGTTTGCGTGTGTGGAGATCTCTACAAAATTTCTTTCAATATCAGGCAACCCAAGGGCTTGTGCAATGGCCTCCATTGAGTAGGACACTTGAATATCCTTGATTTTCATAGTGGCTCCTTCTTGCCTACCATTCTAGAAGAGATATGTCTCTTCCATGTACCATTACCCATTGGAAGTGATGATTAGCCACATGGAAGAGTTCTATAACTACATATTGTCTTCTACTAGATCATGTTCTAAGAATGGTCCAAAGTTTAATTCTTGGAGAAGTAAATGTTGGATGTTACAAGCCTTGATCTAATCAATATAGGCTTAAGTCAATGTGACCTCAAGTCTTGGCACTCTTCTTGGAACCTCATCTTGAGGAGATTTTTTAGTTATAGCCACTTCTTTGGGAATCTATTAGATAGATTCCACTTCAAGATCCTCTCGAAGAGGTCCCATCATATGAGTTTCTGCTACCTATTCTTGGGCTTATTCTTGTTAATCTCTTCTAGCTCTAGGTCATTTGTCCCTTGGTTGGGATGGTTCTCCTTCTTGTGGGTGTTTCGGTCTAAGTGCCATCTATAATCACAACATGACCAAGGATTAGCACTTAATGCATAACTTTAAAACATTTGGAATACCTTATCTCTTGAGGTAGTTACACTTGGCTAAGTTGTGATCATGGTTGGTTTGATTATTTTAACATTATTTTTTTATTATTTGATTAAATAAGTTACCAAAGTATGTTGGAAGGGTTTAACATTCATTACTTAGTATTTTAATATTATTGATTTGTTAAACCCATGGGGGAGTTAAAATTTTTTTGAAAAATTTAATCATTAAAAACCTAAGGTTTGTGGCCCATGACGTAGAGCATACCTTCAGAAGCTATAGGACTAAAGAATGGAGTAAATCAAACAAATGGTTTGAAAGTTACTAGCTCTGGAAGCTTTTGAGCTCTGAAAAATTTCAAAATCTTCCCTTATGTTTGAAGAAAATGGCAAAAAATTCCTAAGTGGTGAGTGCTATATATAGAATTTTTCCCATGCATCGATTGAACCTCTTCAACTGGGCCTAGTTGATGTGGTTAGCTGCATCGACTGGGCCTAGTCGATGCAACTATTGACCATAGTTTGACCAAGTTAAAATTCAAAAAATACAAGAATTTTTTGATCAAAATTGCAATCAAATGGAAGCCCAAGAAGCCAAGAACACAATGAGATGCATGAAGAGGGCTTGATATTTCATAATAGACATAGATTGATTGAAGAAATTCCTTAAGGAGCACATAGTTGGATGCAATTGATGGGGAATGTAAAAGATTTGATTGCCAAAATGCCTAAGGATAAGGGAGTTAATGAACCCAACTAAGAGACATGTAAGTGGATCATTCCCATAGTAGGTTGATACCCTTTTTATCCTTGCATAACATCAACTAAAAAGTCCATGGGCTCCATAATTAATTAATGGTTACAAAAAGGTAAGTACCGAATCTGGAAGAATCCATTTAGGAATTTTAACACATTAAACTAAGACATTAAGCAAAACATGAAAACAAACAATGAGGTAATTTATGAAAAGTATTGATGGATGAGAGAGAAAGTGGAATGGAATTCCTAATTGTAGTCACATGAAGTTTCTTGTTGATGTTATGGTTAAATGACCTAATAAATTTCATCCTTAGTCTAGATCAAAGCCAACCACTTTTAGTCACTTCACATCACCACTCTAAGACTAGACCATTTATTCAAACACAAGAATTCTCCCATAGATCAAACACCATTCCTTATTAGAGAAGAAAAGAGAAGCAAGAAGTGAGAAAGGGCCTTAGTTAGAGGGGATCTTAAAGCATGGGTAACATGTCTTTCTAGTCCCATAATGAGTGCTTGTATCTTGTTATTTTTTCTAAGGTATGTTCTTTGAATTTCTATCATGTTTTTCTTTGTGGATTTTATGATTTTATAGATTTTTGGGATAGGAACCACATTATGCACAGACTTATTCAACTTCGTATTATTTGTTAATATGGAACGGTAAGAAATCCATTAAAACACTTATGCACTTGAGTGAGTAAAGAGGTACACAGAGTACCAAGTCCCTTTGAAGTTACATCTTTTCCAAACCTTTGAATCTTTCCCAAGTTTGAAAACTACCAAGGTCACAATTTTGTTAAAGTTTCATAATGAAAAAGGGACCTCATATTTCAAAAAAAAGGAAAACCATAGGGTTTGTGAATGGGTGGATGACATGGACTCACTTCCTATTTCATGAAAAAAAAACTTTATCTTAGTCATCAATCATCAAAATTCAAAAATAGAAACCAAACATTAGCAATCAAAAACATTTGATACAAAGCACCATTGGCAAACAACTATAGCATCATTGTGTCCTATTGAAAAAAAAAAGAAATTTTATTAGAAAACAAGGAAAATTCACACCAAAATAAAGGAACATATAAAAGAAATTATAAAATATTGAAGAAAAAGAAAACATACTAATGGTTTGTTAAAATAAAAATTTGGAAAAATAACAGTGTAAAACAAAAAAGTATAAAAATAAAGAAACTGTAAAACAAAAAGGTAGAAAACTTGAAGAGCCATTTTAATGATTAGCATTGTTGGCCATCTCCTCCATGAGTGAGTTAGAAGGAGGAGATATAAAAAATTGAGGTTGTCTGTCCAAGGAGGTGTTGATTTCACTAGCTTGCTTGGACTTGTGGAAAGGTTTAACTTGTTGCATGTTGATCAATTTTTTCTTGTTTGAGCTCTTAGGTTTGTAGATCAACATGATCCCAGAAGAAAAGGTTTCATAAATGATGTAAGGCCCTTTCCACAATGTTTAGAACTTAGTTAATTAAGGTACAAGTGTGGGGTTCCAATAGAGGACCTTATCTCCAAATTGAAATTTTACCTTTCATATTCTAAGGTCATGGAATTTTTTATTGAATAGCTTCTACACTTCATTCAATGATAGGGCTATAACTATATTCTCATCTAGCACATTAAGGTTGATCAATCTTTCTTTTTGTTCTAGGCTAAGGTCAAGGTCAAGGTTACAAGCTATTGAAAGTGTAGGGAACTCAAACTAGATAGGAGAAGTTGGTAATTTTTCATACACTAGCTCATAGGGAGAGTAGCCTATAGGGAGTTTCCATGTGAAGTGGTAGGTCCAAAGGGCATCATTCAGTTTCATGCTCTAGTCTCTCATATATTTGCTAATTGTTAGGTTTAAGATATCATTAATCTCCCTATTAGTAACCTCTACTTGACTGTTGGCTTGGGGGGTGGTAGGATGTTGTTAGTTTCTATTCAACCCCCAAGCATTGCATGAGCTTGCAAAACGTAGCACCTGTAAACTGAGTACCATTGTTAGAAATTAGTGCATGTGCTACTCCAAACCTATTTATAACATTTTGTTGTACAAATCATGTAGCAGTGGAAGATTTATAGTTGGTGACAACTACTACTCCTACCCATTTGGTACAATAGTCAATAGTGACAATTATGTACATATTTCTATTTGACATGGGCATGATGGGATCCATGAAGTCTATGCCCTAAATGTCAAATGATTCTAGTGGTTGGATCCACTATTGAGGTCCCTCCATTCAAGAAATCATCCCACCAGCTTATTAACACTATTCACAAGAGCAAACAAATTGGTGAGTGTCCTTGAAGATTATTAGCCAGTAATACCCTATCATCATGATCTTAATGGTTGTGTATCTCCCTACATAGTAGGCCCCATAAGGGTCTTGGAGAATGCGTAGTTGAGTAGTATTAGGAACATAGTAATGAACCAAGCCATTAGCACACACCTTGTAAAGGTATCCATTGATTTCCATGAAGTGTTTAACCTGATGATGAAACTATTATTTCCTTCAATGATCCAAGTCTTGTGGCATCTTCTAAGTAAGAAGATAAGTGAAAATGTCATCATATCATTTTGGTTCAGTGGCCACTTATTCATTTATTGCATTGGCAAAGAAAAATTCATCAAAAATTGATCAAAAAGCATGCTCTCCTCCACTTTGTTGTCCCATCATAACGGAGACAAGTGGTCAACAATCACATTCTCGATCTGTCATTGTAAGATCGAACTCTTGTAAGATCACTAGCCACCGTGTGACATGGGGGCTCATCATTGGATTGTTCATGAGGAAATGAATGGCACTATGATCCATGTGCACAAACACCTTGTACCTAAGCACATAGTGTTTGAACTTCTCCATGGCATACACCATTTTCATCAACTCTTTTTTTGTTGTGGTGTAGTTTAGATGTGCATCTACAATGCTTTGGCTTAAGCAATGGAAGTAATAAGGATGTTTTTGATCATCCAATTGTGTAATAATGTCTTCCAAAGCATAGTTCAATGCATTCATCATGATGTGAAATGATCTAGAGTAGTCTAGTGCTCATAGAATTAGAGTCTCTACAAGCTTCTCCTTAAGCTACTAGAATGCCTTTTCACACTTATTGGTTCATATGAACAAAGCATCTTTCTTTGTGAGCTTGACCAATAGTTTAGAAATCTTAAAGAAATTCTCTATGAATCATCGATAGTAGCTAGTGTGTCCAAGGAATGACTAGACATCTTTAATGGTTGTTGATTGGTGGGTTATTCCTTGGGTGACCTTAATCTTTTTAGGGTCCACATTGATTTTTTCTTGAGAAATTCTACGGCCAAGCACAATGCCCTCTTGGACCATTAGATGGATTTTCTACCAATTAAGCTAAAGATTGGTCTCCACACATCTTTTAAGCACTTGCTCAAGGTAGTCCAAGGCTTGCTCAAATGTAGTGTCATAGGTGAAGAATTCATACATGAAGACTTCCATCCCACTATCAATTTGCTACTAAAAATGCTCAAGACTAAGCGTTGGAAAGTTGCAAGGGCATTTTACAAACCAAAGGACATCTTATGATATGCAAAAGTACCAGAAGGAGTTGTGAATGTTGTTTTGGCCTGATCCTTGAGCATGATCTAAATTTGGTTATAGCCACTATAACCATCCAAAAAGCTATAATAGCAATGCCCAGAAATAGTATCCAACATCTGGTCCACAAATGACAACGAAAAATGATCTTTGAACATCACCATGTTCAATAGTGTGACATCAATATAGACCTACCAGTTGCCACATTTCTTTGGAATAATTACAAGTGGGCTAACCCACTTTCTATCTAAAATTAGATAGATGAACCCCACCTTGAGGAGTTGTTCAATTTTCTCTTTGATGATTTTCTTTAAATTAGGAATTAGTCATCATTGTAGCTATCTCTTTTGCTTCATGGTTAGATTGGTATAGATGCAATTCTGGCATACTTGACGATCAATCCCTATGAGTTTAAGATAAGACCAAGCAAAGGTTGTTGGCCATTTGTTGACCACCATTAACAACATTGTTTTTTGCAAAGGAGAAAGGTTGGCATTGAATATTACCACCTTGTCATTTTTCAAAAATTCATATTTCATTCCAATAGGTAGAGTTTTCAACTCTAAGGGCTCCTATTTAAAATTATCAAAGATTTCTAGCTCTTTTGAATTGATATCATCAGGTTCATTATTGGAGAGTTGGTGATGAACTTACTTTAGTACATCCATGCCTTCAACATAGGCATAAGTTAGGATCTTACTAGATTAAATGCAAAGTGTTCCACTTTCAAAATTAACTATCAACCAGTGGGTGTCCTCCTATTTTATGGCTGCTACATACAAGCACTTTTGGATTTTAGATTAATCTACACATTGTTTGCATGCTTTGATTGATGTGATTTCGATAGATCAAATTTTCTACATGTAGTTACACTTGGTATTGTTGTATGTGATGCATGGAACTCTCTTCATCTTAATCTTTCTACATTTTCCTTGGAAATCTATAGGGAAATATCTCTACTACCCATTTGCACATCAATAGTGCTCAACCAAGCCATTCCCATATTTATTGGAAAGTCCCCCTTGTAATTGTCAACCTTGATCACCAGGAAATCAATGACCACGCAGAGATACTGGTCACAAAGTCCTTCACTAATCACAAGGGGATAGTAATGGATTAATCTACTAATTCTAAATGAATGTTGCTCTTCTTGAGAGGAGGTAGGTTCTAAGCTATGTACATTTCAAGAGAAATCAGATTGACACCAAAGACTAAATCAAGAAGAGCCTTTCATGGATCATTTCTAGCAACCTACAAGAAGATGAGAGGACTGCTAGGATTAGCCATTTTTCTAGGAAGGTTGGCAACCTTGATCTAATTAGATACAATGTGCGTTAACATAACTATATGAATCTTGAGAGGCATTTGGTTTGAAGGGCTCTCGAAAGGAATGGATGTAGAGGATGAAGGAGACATAGGGTGACTAGCCACATGAGTTGATGAGGAATTTGTAGGGCTATTGGTTTGGAAGAATGACTTTTTATAGGATCTAGTTTCTGGACCACTCAGTTGAGGAATTGGTTGTAAGTTAACAACCCTGGTATCATTACATTGTTGCAGTTGTGTAGGAATTTTTCTTTGCAATAATGGAGCATGTGGTAATTAGGTTGAGGATGGAGGGACATGTGCTAAAGGATGAGAAGGGTTATAAGGATATGGGTATTTCCATCTAGGAGATGGAGAATGAGTTCTGTAGTACTCTAGAGGGTAGTGGTGATGGTAGAAGGAAGTGTGATCGGAAGACTCATGTGGAGACATAGGATGCTGAACATAGTACCCATATGGATCAAGTTGTCTGTAAGGATACTACTACCTTAGTGGTTGAATCCCCCATGATTATGGATGTTGCCATTGATGGTACTACTTGTATAGTTGTGGTGGAGCTCCACTTGGATAATAAGGTTGTTGTTGCTACTAGAATTTCCTTGGCTTACCTTGAGGATAAGGCAACCTTTTGGGTGCATGCATTTGTGCTAGTATTGGATTTAGAGCATACACCCCATATTTATGTAAGTATGACACAACATAGCAACATCCCTTAGGATGTTCATATTGGTAGATGTCACACCCACCACCATCATCTAATTTTGACTCCACAACCTCTTCTTCTGCAGTAGCCTTACCCTTATACCTTTGGTTGGCACATTTAGCTTTCTTTCTTCTACTATGGTCATGATCACTACCTTACTCTTTGGATTATTCTATAATTTTCAAAGAAGTTTGAAATTTTTCATCTAAAGATTTCCACATTTAGTCAACCTTAGATAAAATTTTAGACATATTTTTGAATTGGGAAGATTTTTTGCTACATGACTTCATCAAGTAGTGCCTCTTCCTCATTGTCACAAAATTGGACCTTCCTTTTTTTGATAGAAGGGTCCCAATTATACTCCTCAACACTTTTCCGTTTGCTCAACTCACCTTTTTTTTTGCAACCTGCTTAATTAGTCTTTGAATCTTATGGATCCTTAGTTTTGATAGTCTCCCTTGGGCATAGACCCCAAGGGTTCTTCTTTTTTTTGATCAAAGCCCATCTATGATATCAAAAAGCTACTCTCACTGAGAATAATCATGTCCATGAAATTTTTGCAAAGGGAATAATGCCTACCCATGGTTGTGTCCAAGGGTTCATGTATTCCTTATCACCAACCTTGGATTTGCTTTCTCAAATTGGACACTATGGAGTAGGTTTGATATTTGTAATTGAACAACTTAAGCATCGTACTCCATTTGTGAAATAGGCTCTTAAAATAGAAAACTTGGCTCTCAAAATGATTGATTATTAGGAATTGAGAAAGGTGTCTAGGGCATTTAAAGAAGAGAGGAGGTAGTTCGTAGCTTGATATGTTAAATCTAATAAGATGTTTCCACAGCTACCATGCCTATGGGAAGTACCAATGTCATCAAACATTGTATAATTTTCATGGATAATACATGATCCTAGGTCAGAGGAAGAGAAGCCTTAAGCACTTCTTAACTATTTCCAATTCTAGAAGCCTAATGAAAAAGAAAAGAAGCCAATGGAGGAGCCACCACCACTAGGAACTTTAAGACTACATCGAGCCCTTTCATTTCATTTTGTTTTATTTTGTTTACTGTTAGTTGTGTTCATCCTGCTATGCGTGAAAATTTTATGAAATATCACTCAAACATCAATGTGGCATTTAGAGTCAATTAGTCATGTCATAGTTTGAGTATACCTCCCAATTTTGTAAGGAACTCTATCCTTCTTTTTTTTTTAACTTGAGGACAAGTTTCTAGTTAGCCATGGGGGTATGATAAAACCTATTTTTGATAAGCCAAGATATTGTGTCTATGATATTACATCCACGATATCATATCTACAACATCATAGCTCTACATACATCATCATTGATGTGATGTAATAGGTCCTGGTCACTCCTATAAATACCAACACTTGGTCTCACCAACAAAAAATACTTATTTCAACCTTAGGGAAACTCTTGTAGTTTATTTTTGTATTTTACACTTAGTGATAGGGTGAATGCCCATAGTGTGATGTTGAATAGTTGAACATAATCTTTATTCAAGTAGATTAGTTCATGAACAACAATAAAGATCAAGATTGTTTTCCACCATTATGTCATCTACTTAGTTTCTTTGTTTTACTTAGCTAATTTCATTACTTAGTATAATTTTCATTTTCTTCATATGCTTACTTCAGGTTATTTTTTTATCTTTCTCAAGCACTTTACCTTTCCATGCTCATTAGTAAGGTAGAATGAGTACACCTAGTTTCAAGTCTATAAGTGTAATTATTTGGTAATCCTATTAGTATTATTACTTGGTTCTCTTAGTAGCATAACACTTGGCAACATAGTAATGGTTACATAAGCCAAAGATATGTATGATAAGTTAGGAATGACTATTCATCGCCAAAGGATAGAATAAATTTACATTTCTATTATCACTTAGATTTAGACCTTATTCTCATTTTCATTATGGTTGCACATAGGAGTAACATGAGCCAACAACATCAAGATATCATATGCCTCACTTAAAGTTAAACCATAAACTTTCACTTCACTAACTCCAAGTGGTAATACAATGATCATGAATCAATTATCAACTTCTAGCATACTTATATTGTCCATCCACATATTATAGTCTAGTGATGCGTGTGCACTCATGACTTGTATGGTGGAGTGTTGGGATATCCTAACACATATCAAATAGTTTCATGATGGAGTTCTATGACTTAATAAATGAAATATTTATGAGTACATTCTTTAATCTACTCCTAACCAAGTTCACAAATTGGTAAAATAAATAGTATTTTAAAAACTTTGGGAAAATGTAGAAGGGAAAAAATTTTCTATTTGAATAGTATTAGGGTAGGCCTTTGCCCTTAATTCAAAGGCAAACTATTTATCTACTGCTATTACTCATTATTTATGAGGCACAATTAACAAACCACTAATAGAATATCATCATCTTAGAGTTAAAACATACATGTGGCTTAAAATTCCTTGTGAACAAAAAATATGCTCACTATACAATATAAATAGCATTGAAGATGAATACCATATTTTGCTGCAATGTCATACACTAGCACATTCAACATGGATGAGATATTACAATTACAAATTTGATTGATTTATTTCAAATATTATTAAGAATACTATTACTTTCTTATTGATATTTTCACAAACTCATAGTATGTAACAATAAGGTGTTAGCCTAGTGGTCTAGATCTTGGCCTAGTAATTCCAAATCACAAGTTTAATTCTACTAGGTAGCACTAAGTTATAAACTTCTATAAATCTTGGGGTGTACCTATGTTTCACTTATTTTGAGTTCTAACACCACCCCCACCTCCCCCTCCCCTACCATGCCCTAATAGAAAACTCATATTATGTATATTTCTACTATCCAATAGATCCAAAGGGTCTACCAAGCTACTATAATTATATATTTTGTTTCATTATCCTATACAAATTGTGAAGATTTTGAAAGATATAAATACACTTAAAGATAATAAATTGAGCAATTCAATGCAACTTATGTTACTAACTTTATTATGGTGAAACAAAAATACCTACTACCACTTTATTTGTTATTTTCAATGATAAGCTAGAAAAATATTGTTCTAAAAGGACAACTACAATAAACCAATGGTTGATGATCCTAGTGACCTCATTGAGATGGCTTAATGCTAGATGGTAAACCAATTACTCTTCACCACTTGTCAAACCTTGTTGTTATTGTTGTAGTAATTGTTCACATAGTTTTCTAATTCTTTTGGTAGCTACACACCCTTCTAGTGTGCTTTTCCTAGTACATGGTAATGGTGGTTGCTCCTCTTCTTGTAGCTTCACAACTTCTTTATCCTTCATCTCCTACCAAGATGTAGAAGAAGCATTGTAGAGCATATCATTTGCATAGCATGCTATGCCTCCCATTCTACAGAGTTTGCTAATGAGGCATGGAAAGGGAACTATGTTTCTTTTTCACTCATTTTCTTTGAAATGCTTATCTATCTCCAAGTAGATGAGCTAAGGAAGTTTGAAATAGAATTTACCACTTAGAGTAGTGCATGCATAGGCAGAGAAGGCTATGACCTTACTAGGCCTTACTATGGGGTTTAGCTGATAGGCCTCTATCTTGAAATATGCATGCTCTACCTTGGTTAGTGCATCATACTCCTTGTTGTCCACCCCATAGCAATGCTAGATGCACTCTTTCTTGGTTTCATAGTCTACCTAGGTGGATATCACCACCAAAGTTTCCCTTGTATTGGGCAAGCCAAGGGCCTCGACAATGGCTTCAACTTAGTAGGAATTGTTGATATCTTTGATTTTAACCATCACATCTCCCTATCAATTGCTCCAAAATAAGTAAGTCTCCCCCATGTATCATTCTCCACTTGAGAAGAGAATGAATAACATGGGAGAGACTTGTAGTTGTGTGTAGTCTTCCTTAGGTTCTAGTTCCAAGAAGGATCTAAAGTTGAGTTCTTGGAGAACCAAACTCTTGACCTTCTTGGATTGGATGTCTTCAAGGTAGGCCTATATTAATGTGACCTCTAGATTGGGTCTTGCCCTTGGTGCCTCATCTTACCTCAATTGGCCAATTTTAGCAATGGGATCTATTGAATAGATTCCAATTTGGAATCCTCTTGAAGAGGTCCTATCACATGAGTTACTTCAACTTCCTATTCTTGGAGTTGTTGTTACTATTGCTAGATCCTTCCTCCTCGTGGTCGCTTCTCCCTTGGTTGTGATGGTCCTCCTATTGGTGCTCCCCTCTTTGATGCCATCTATGATCACAAATGTAACCAAGCATGAGTAATTAATGTATAACCCTTAGATCTCTCTTTTTAATACCTCTCTCATTTGGTTAAGTTATACTTAGATTTTTTTTTTATTTTTGTAGGTTTATTATTTTATTCATTAGCTAACAGAGTTTGTTTATGAGGTTTAATTGATGTAGATGGGAGTTTTAATATTATTTTAATTGTTAGACCTTGGGGGTTATAAAAATTTCTAAAAAAGTTTTCATCATAAACTAGGGGATTGGAAAACAAGGTTTGTGGCCCCAACGATGGAAAGCTTACCTTTGGTAACTAGGGGATTGGAAAACAAGGTTAATTGGACAAGAAGTATGGAAGTTAAGGTGCTTGAAAGGTTTTTGGGTTCTAAAAATGGTAAAACATCTCTTTGCATTTGGAAGTAAATGTGAAAATTGTTGAGTGTTGATGCATATTTATAGGTTTTTTATGATGCATCAATGGGTATGTGTTCATGCATTAGGTTGCATTGATAGGGATGCATCGATGTAGTCATTTGTAACAATTTTTCACATATGGAAAACTAAGTGTTGGGGATGAGTTTTAAGATGAAATTAGAGTCAAAAGGAAGCTAGAAAAGTCTAGAATTATGGAAAATCATGGAATAGGATATGAAACTGATTTTAGGATTTGGAGAAAATTTTACATGCCAAGGATGAAAAAACTAGATGTTTATTTGGTAAAATAATGGAATTAAATGCAAGATAACTAAGGGACAAGAAGTTTAATGGAACCAAACCAAAGAGTATGTAAGTGGGTCCTCCCCATAGCAACCTCATGCATTAATGCCCTTACATTCTTTCAAAATTAGGGATCCATAGGCATCCATAATGATTAATGGTCATGGATCATAAAAAATCAAATCCACGTAAGTGATCATAAAAGAATTAGGACATACCAAAAGAGACACATTAATTAACTATCATAGGAGATAGTGACGTGATGGATGGCATGAGTCTAAATGATGGGAGTATGTGTGTGTGTGTGTGTGATAATGAAGTCTCACATCATAGTCATAGGAATTCCTTGTAGAATGTGTGGTCAGTGTGACCTAATATCGTTCCATCCTTAGTTAGAACCAAGCCTCTCCTCGTCCACTAATTTTGCATTGGCACATTTAGATTGTTTGATCCCCAGAGGTTATGACCACTCCCAAAGATTATCCATTATTCCAAAGAGGTAAGAAAAGAGAAGCAAGAAGTGAGAAAGTGTCTTATTTAGAGAGGTTCCTTCATGCATGGGTAGCATGTCTTTCCAACCCCATAACTAGTTCTTGTAGCCCATTATTTTGTCTAAGGGATGTGCTTTGAATTTACATGTTTTTTTATTCTTCATTTTTTTTAATGGGAACCACACCATGAAAAGACATTCTTCTTGTTAATGGTAGACATTATGAATAGTGATAGATTAATGAGAATACCCATACCACTCAAAAAGATAGTCAAGAACAAAAGGTGGCAAGTTCCCTTGATGCCACACCTTTATCTATTCCACTTGATTCATTCTAAGTCCATTAAGTATTAAGATCACATATTCTTTTATAAGTTGTAATTAAGAAAGAATCTCATGATTCTAAGACAAAAGAACTCCATGGAGTTGAGTGGAATGGGTGGATGATGGTGTAAGAACACCTCTTCCAATTCCCTTGCTCTACCCTACATACTATGTATCGTTTTGTGATGATTTTGTTGAGGATCATTCTTGGATGTTTTCGCATGTTTGAAGGCATTTTTGGCTTACTTTGATGAGTTTAGGGGGTTCTGGGATCTATTGGAACTTATTAGGAAGCATCTAGAGGCTCCTAACATCAAAAGGAGTACTTTTATTTTTGGTACCTTCAGAATACACATTTCCCTAGAAAGATAGATGTGTTCCTAGATACATCTTTCCAAAGATGTCTTCCCTAAAGAGCAGATGCCTACCAAAAATAGTAGACATCTCTCCCAGAAGCAGGGCTTTCACAGTAGACGTTCTAGCAAAGCTAGAGATGATCCAAATGCATGGGAAAACTTTTGAAAACACCAATCTAATTTGGAAAATAGCCAAAGAAAGATGGAAAAAGCTAGGGAGAAGGTGAGAAGACTTGGAAAACATCTAAAGAATCTTAAGTTTAGTTGAGGAAAGGTTTTTAGGATTTTTACCTTTTGGTTGCTTATAAATATTGATGTAATTCACCATTGTTAGTGTCATAGTGCCAAGTGCTGAAGTGCAAACACTAAAGGCCAAAAATCCTAATAGAGGGCAAGAGAGAGAGCTCTTGAGGGAAGAGAGCTTGTGTAAGAAGAGAGATTTTGTAAGGAAGGAGAGCTTGTGTAGAAAAGTTGAGTGGAAGGCAAGGGAGAGCACTTGAGAGAGGCAATCTCTTATAAGTGTATTGTCTTGAGCTTGGGCTCTATTATGAGCACTTGAGGATTAAGAGAGGACAAGTGTAGCCTCTAGGATCCTTGGGAGAGTTGTGACTTGAGCTTGGCTCCTCATATTTGATGTATTTTCTATGTATTTTGAGAATTACCTTAATAAAAGGAGATTTTCTCTATTTTATTCTATTGTTCTTACTTTCTAAGCTAAATTTTTTTGGAATTTTTGGATTGGTCCTATTGGGATCTATTGAGATGAAACCCCCTACACCATATTGGTATCAGAGTAAAGATTTAGAGGTTTTCAAACTTTTATGTTGAAGCTTGGTGTTTTCTTTGAATGAAAGGAACATCGTTGTGGATATGTTTGTATTTTCTTTTGGATATGATTCTTGTTTCTTTAGGTATTGGTCTAAAGAATAACACATATCAAGAGGTTAGACAAGAGCTTCAAGAGTTTAAGGACTACTTTAAAGCTTTTGTGATTGAAATGCAAGAAGTTCTTACTAAAGTAAAGGTCCACAAGCATCAAGATTTTGCAGATAATTGAAAAATGGATATGGATAATTTCAAGACTAACATGGGAAATATTTTTGAGGATAATTGATATAATATCTTCTAGCCATCAAGAAGAAAAGGAATATGAAAGGTTTGATGAAGTAGAGATCAATGAGAAAAGGAGTTTTCAAGTATCTCTTATTGAGCAAAGGAGTGCTCAATACTCAAAGGTTTCAAGGGAGGAAACCAAGAGCTTCATAAAAGGAACCAAGAGATCTTCAAAGTTGAAGATGATGTATGTTGCTAATCAAGGAGAGTTCCTACCTCATGAGTCATGGGAGGTGAAGGATCAAAGTCAAGAGAGTGGCAAAGATCAAGGAACTTCTTCGAGGAGGATCAAGGGCTGCACTAGAAGGTATGATACTCATTATTTTTGCAATTTCTATACACCTTGTAGTAAGGGAAAGGCAATTCTAAGTCACGTTGATACTATCTAATGGGAGAGAGGTGAGTCTTCTAGCCAAGGTATGTGGAAGAATGATTGCTTTAAAAAGGTATGTGGGAGAGAGGTGAGTCTTCTAGCTTTTTGATGATTCCTTTGAAGAGAATCCATTGGAATTGGGAACTCTTATTTGGGATCTTGAATCTTCAATCTTTGATGAGATTGGACAGCCACATATTGAAGATCAAGTTGAACCAAAGATGGGTGAGAGAAGCCATGAAAAGGTAAGTAAGAGTGAGCTTGACCTTGTTGATGGTTGTAATGTCTCTCATGTTGAAGCTAGTGTGATGGATTCTAGTTTTTCACTTAAGCTTGGTAGTCATTTATTTAATGATAATGATGATCATCATGATCATTTTGGTGATTTTGATGAGATTGAGAGTCATATTTTGACTTTTGATGCCATTGTTAGTGAGAGGAAGACTAATAATGGTAATTTGTTTAATCATTATGGCTATTGGAATAGTCATTGTGAAGGTCATTATTGATGTAAGTGAAGGAATTGATAATGATATGATTTTCTAGAATTTGGAGATGCTTGCTCTTTGATTATGGAAATGATAAATACCAAGAAGAAGCTAAGTGGTAGTCTTCCAAATACCAAGAAGAAGAAGGTGAAGAAGAGGAAAAAGAAAGAAAGAAAGGATGTTGAATTAATAAAGTCTAATCCTTTTTCTATTTCGTATTCTCTATATGTTGTAGATTTGTGTCATCATGGGAATGCAAGGGAAGCTCAAAACCAAAACCTCCAATGAGACTTATTCTCATTTTTTTAATGCATGGACTCATGATTATTGTCATGGACTTGAGTCATGGGGGCATGGTGCCTTCTAGCTTATGAATGGTCATGAAACATGACATTTTTAAGGGTGGGAGAGTTGGTGTGGGAACACCTCTTTCGATTCCCTTGCTCTACCATACATACTATGTGTCTTTTCGTGATGATTTTTTTGAGGATGATTCTTGGATGTTTTGGCATATTTCGACGTATTTTTGTCTTACATTAATGGGTTTAGGAGGTTCTAGAATCTATGGAGACTTGTTGGAAGGCATCTAAAGGCTCATGGCATCAAAAGGACCACTTTTTCTTTGTGGTACTTTCAAAAGATAAATTTTCCCAAAAAAGATAGATGTCTCCCCTAAAGAGTAGAAGTCTACCAAAAATAGTATATGTCTCTCCTAAAAGCAAGGCTTTCATAGTAGACATCCTAGTAAAGCCAAAGATGACCTAGATGCATGGAGCAACTTCTAAAAATGTCATTCCAATTTGAGAAATAGCCAAAGTAAGATGAAAATAGCCAGGGAGAAGGTGATAAGACTTGGGAAACATCTAAAAAACCTCAAGTTGAGTTGAGGAAAGGTTTCTAGGATTTTTACCTTCTAGTTGCTTATAAATATTGATGGAATTCACCATTGTTAGTGTCATAGTGCTAAGTGCTAAAGTGCCAAGTGCCAACATGCAAACATTGAAGGCCAAGCATCCTAATAGAGGGCATAAGAGAGAGGTCTTGAGGGAAGAGAGCTCTTGCAAGAAGAGATCTTGTGCAAGGAAGGAGAGCTTGTGCAAGAAGAGAGTTTGTGTAGGATAATTGAATGAAAGGCAAGGAGAGCACTTGAGAGAGGTTAGGAAAATCTCTTATAAGTGTATTATCTTGATCTTGGCTCCTCATATTTGATGTATTTTCTATGTATTTTGAGAACTATCTTCATATCAGAATATTTTCTCTATTTGATTCTATTGTTCTTACTTTTTAAGGTAAATCTACTTGGAAGTTGTGGTTTAGGTCCTATTGAAATCTATTGAGGTGCAATCCCTTACACCAAAGGATGTGAGCTCACTATCTGATACCATAAGAAAATCAGTGTTCCATTAATCAATTTCATAAATCAAAGATGAAATCTAGTTATTAAGAAATAATGTATCCATGAAATATAGTTCAATTGAACTTTCAACAATTAGTAGTCATATTAAGCACCAATGTCCTGATGGATAATAAAGAAGAAAACACATGTAAGGAAATTTAAACAATGAAAAATATATAAAATAAATTTTAAAACACTCAAGAAAATGGAAAGCATATAAAGAACAGTGTAAAAAAATTGAAAAACTAAGAATCCATTACAAGATCTTAGTATGGATGGCCCTGTTCCCCATCATTGAGTTGGAAGAAGAAGATCTAAAAAATTGAACATGCATGGCCATCGATGGAGGTGTTGTTGCCACTGTTTACATTAATTCCATGAAAGGTTTCACTTATTACATGTTGAATAGTAATCATTTGTCTAGGCTAGAAGGGTGGTAAATTGTCATGGCCCTAGATGGAAAAGTTGCATGGATAATATAAGGTCCTTCCCATATCATTTGATATTTTTTGTGTTGAGGTACATGAATGAGATTGTAGTAGAGAACCTTATCTCTTGGTTGAAATTTAAATTTTCTTATTTTGAGGTCATGACATTGTTTTTTGTGTGCCTTGTGTACTTCATTCAAGGATAGGGCTAGTAATCAATTTTCATCTAGTGTGTTTAAGTTCATTAATCATTCTCATTAGGCAAGACTCAAGTCAAGGTCAAGTTCACAAGCTATTGAAAGTGTATAGAGCTCTATTTAGATAGGAAAATTTTGGAGCTTTCCATAAACTAACTCACAAGGAGAATAACTATTACGAAGTTTCCTTGTTGACCAATAATCCCAAAGAGCATCATTTTTTTGGCATTCCAATTGTTCCTATACTTACTAACTATACATGTTAGTATCTTAGTTATTTTTTTATTAGTGACCTTGGCTTGACCATTGGCTTGGGGATGGTATGGAGTTATGAGTTTGTGTACTACCTCCAAGCATTACATAAGTTTCCAAAAAGTGGCACCTATAAAATGTGTTTCATTATTGGAAATTAGTTCCCTTGGCACACCAAGAATATTTTCCACATTTTGTTTTACAAACCATGCCACCATAGAGGATGAATAGTTAGTGATGATAGCAACTTCAACCCACTTAGTGGAATAGTCAACAATAACAATGATATATGACTTTTCATTGGACATATGGTTGATTGGCCGCATGAAGTTAATGCCCCAAAGATCAAAAGGCTCCAAGGATTGAATCCACTATTGGGGCCCTTCCATTCATGCAATTATCCCTCTATCTCTTTAGCATCTATCATAGGAATGGAAGAACTAATGGACATCCTCAAAGATCATCGACCAATAATATCTTGCCATGATGATTTTGATGGTCGTCCTCCTCCCAACATAGCAACCCTCATAAGGACCTTCATGAGCATCCTAAAGGAATCAAAGTTAATCAACATCAAGTACACACCATTGTACTAGGTCATCAACACAACTCTTGTAGAGGTTGCCTTTGATTTCCATATAGTGTTTGACTTGATGAAGAAAGTGTTATTTTTCCTACTATCCCATTCATGTGGCATCTCCTAAGTGAGTAGGTAGGAGAGGATGTGATCATACTAGTTGGAATTCTTAGGAATTTGGACTATAATAGCTCTGGCAAAAATGAGTTCATCTAGAAATGGATTAGATAATTGTCCTTCATCATTTTTGTTGTTTCATTGTAACCAAGACAAGTGATCAACAACCACATTCTCCATCCACTTCCTTTCAACCATAGTAAGGTTAAAATCCTAAAGAATCATTAGCNTTTCTATGCACACAAACCATAATGCTATCTAGTTCCTCATGAACAAATCAATGGTGAGACACCATGTCATACAATGGCTAATGATTCTTTAGGATTTTAACCTTACTATGGTTGAAAGGAAGTGGATCGAGAATGTGGTTTTTGATCACTTGTCTTGGTTACAATGATACAAAAAAAATGATGAAGGATAATTATCTAATCCATTTCTAGATGAACTCATTTTTGCCAGAGCTATTATAGTCCAAATTCCTAAGAATTCCAACTAGTATGATCACATCCTCTCCTACCTACTCACTTAGGAGATGCCACATGAATGGGATAGTAGGAAAAATAACACTTTCTTCATCAAGTCNATACACCACTGCCATGAGCTCCTTTTTAGTGATGTAGTTTAATCATGCATCCACAATGCTTCAGCTTGCACAATGGATGTAATAGAAACATTTTTGATCATCTAGTTATGTAAGCACAACTTCCAAAGCATAATTAGCTGCATCAATCATAATGTGGAATGGCTTGGACTAGTTAGGGGCCTATAGAATTGGTGTTTCTATGAGCTTCTATTTTAATTGTTGGAATACATTTTTGCATTCCTAGGTTTGGTTGAAAGGTGCATCCTTCTTTGTTAGCTCCTTCAATGGCTTAGTGATTTTCAAAAAGTTCTCGATGAAGTGCGTATAATAACTAGTGTGGCCAAGGAATGACCTTACATCTTTCACTATTTTAAGTTACCTAATGATTTCTTGGATAACCTATACTTTTTGGATCTACCTCGATCCCTTTGCTAGAAATTCTATGCTTCAAGACAATGCCTTCTTGGACCATCAAATGCCTCTTTTGCTAGTTGAGCCTAAATGGTCTCCACACATCCTTGAAGTACTTTCTCAAGGCAATCCAAGGTTTGCTCAAATATAGCCTCATGGGTAGAAAAGTCATCCATGAAGACTTCTACCTCACTACCAATTTGTTGTTCAAAAATGCTAAGAACCAATTATTGAAATGTAGCAAGGACATTGCATAGGCCAAGGGGTATATTCCTATATGCAAACGTCCCCTAGGAACTTGTGAGTGTAGTTTTGGCCTAGTTTTATATTGTTATTTAAATTTGGTTATAGCCAATATAATCATTCAAGAAACTATGATAGCAATGTCATACTAGATTATTTAACTTTGTCACAAGAAAATAAATAAATAACTATGCTCATAATGTTCATTCAAAAACTAAGCTTTTTCAAGGGAGTTACTAAATGGTTAGATTTTGTCCTAGAAATTAATAATTATGGTCATAATAGTAGGCTAATATAAGAACTTGTTTATGGAAATTTCAAATTTGTTTGACTGTATCAAAAAAATTATCAATTATGATCAGAACACAAAAACCAAAAAAAAATTTAAATTTGTGTATAATAACAAAAACTAACACAAAATTTCAAGATGAACAATTACTATGATAAGAAGTAACATTTGCTTTGATTTCTTTTTTCAATATGAAAATAATAGTAGGAGTTTAATTCTAAATGAATCACATTTTGAGATTTCATTAATTCAAAAATCAAAAAGATTCTTTCAGTAAATATATACTATAAACATAGATTTAAACTAGTGGATAACTTCAGTTGTGATGAGTTAATTAAGGTTAATAATTTTTTTGTTTGAAATATTTTAATATCTACTAATGACATGTTCTTAATAGCAAAAATTGAAGCTCAAATAAAATAAAATATCTATTTGTAGATCATTGTAATGTTGTTTCAAAAATGAAAATAATTTCCAAAACCAAAATGATAATATGTAGTACCAAATCCTATAAAGATGATTTTTATATTGGTTATTCTTCCTTCGTGGAAGTATTAAGTATTGCATTTTCATATAATTATTTATAG
>MNCI01013396.1:53675-82725 GCA_015680685.1 Gnetum montanum | reverse complement strand
ATTTGATGGTATCCACTCTTTAAATGAATTTTGCTAAAAATCTCTACATTGTTAAGGACATCAAGGATATCATCCATCCCTAGAATAGGAAACTTGTACCTCACTATTATCCTATTCAATGCCCTAGCATCAATGCACATCCTTCACTCATCACTATTCTTCTTTAGCACTAGCACCACTAGAATTGTAGAATGTGAAATGGATTCCCTCATGAAGCCATTTGCATGTAACACCTCTACTTGCCTTTGTAATTTAGCCCTCTAATTTGGTGCTATCTAATAAGCTATCTTCTTTGGAATGGTAGCATTATGAATGAAATCAATTTGATCCATCTAGTTCCCTCTTGAACATCTTGGGAAATTTCTCCATTAAGCCTATTATATTTGTAGGAAGTTTAATCATCACATCATCATGGTTAGCAGCAACTATTATCATAAGAACAAAACCAAAATCGGTTTCATCATGTTTCTTAATGTATTTCCTCTATCCTAGAAGGACTAAGGAAGTGCTAATTGAGCTTTGCTATTTCACTTGTTCAGCCATCATAGGAATCAAATCATGGATTCCTTTAGGTCTAGCTATGCTCCATATATTTCTTGATCCATCAAACTGAGCACCATTGTCAAAATTTCAAGATCTACTAAGAATTACATTAGCAAAATCTATTGAAAGCACATCACACTTCACTACATTATGAAAACCTTCAATTTTAAATCTCAAAGTACATTATTCCCTCACTTCTTGGGAAAAATATTTAGGCAACCAATGCACTTTATAAGGTTTCAAATGAGGATTACTTACCAAACCCAATCAAGAAATTTCCCTAGAAGAAATAACATTTTCTTTGGGCTCTCCTATTAATCAAAACATGAATCCACTTCTCACTAAGCAAACATCTAGCTCCAATCCAAAACAAAAATCTTCTATTAGGAGTGATCTCCTCTATTTACATTCCCCATGCATGCATAAGAATTTAATTTAGAAACATTTTCAATTTTTGGAGCATTAGGATTACCTCATTGAAGACCTTATCATGATCTCTCTTCCACCTCCATGATTTGCACATCCTTGCCCTTGGTTGTCTTGTGAAGTGAACATTTCCATTGCTTGTGTTCCCATTCTACATACTGAAAGCACTAGGATTTTGATGAGCTATTGCCTTAACCCTTGCTTCCTTTGACTTGGTCCTTCTTCGCTTTGTCCTTCTCATCATATATTTTAGTCTTCTTGTCTTCACTGCCCTCCTTATCTTTAGATTTGGACTTGAATCCATTCTTAGATCTAGATCCATTCTCCTTCCCCTTGAACGTTTGTTTGCTCCTATTTCCAAATTCACCTAATTTTTTCTTAGCCTTGAGTGTTAAACCATAACCCTCATCAAGAGTTTATGGCTCATAAAAAGACAAATCCTGCTAGTATGTCATTTTAAGACCTTAAAATATTTGAAACATACTCATACTCCTCCCAATTTACCTTATCTTAGTTAAATAGATACAAAATTTGATGTAGAATTCTTTAACATCCTTGTTACCTTGTCCTAGGAATTTTAACTTCATAATGGTTTCTTGTCTCTAATGAGACTATGCAAAATTTCTCTTCAACATATATGTCATTAGATCCCAATCATTGATGGGTTAACCATTTCATCTTTCATAACCTTGGGACTCCTTTTTCCACCAAGTAGAAGTCATACCTTCTAGTCTAGCTTTAGCAATAGTTATCCTTAAGTTATTCAATACCTCTTCCAACTACAAATGCTTCTTAAGTAACTTTAGCCAACTTGAAAAAGCATTGGTGCCATCTACACCTTTGAAAGTCTTCAACTTTATGTACGAAATTCTAGTAACATTTTTGAATACTTTAGCAAGCCTTGCCTCATCTTCCTTGTCACATTTTCCTAAAGAAGAATCACTTACATAAGCTAGGATTGAGATCTCAACTCATAAGTAAGACACAAGAGAGTATAATACAAAGATCAACATACCACATGTTGATCTTGGAACTACAATCACCAATTGCACTCACTCAATGTGTTTACCCAATCTCTCTTGCTTAGCTCTCCACTCTCAAGCACTCTTTCTAACTCATTGTTTAACAATGATGAAAATACAATAATATCTATCACAATCTAGAAGATAAGAAACCTAGAAACCTTTTCACAACTCAACTTGAGGATCTTTAGATGGTTTCCAAGTCTTCTTGCCTAATCCCTAGCTTTTTCTATCTTTTTCCAACATATTCCAGCTATTTCCCAAATTAAGATAGGTTTTTTGAAAGGTTTCCCCATTTGTACAGGTCATCTCTAACATTGGGAATATGTCTCTATGTCAATGCAACTCTTAGATAATAAGTTTATTATTTTTTACATATGTCTCCTCCAATTTCCAAGATTTCTTCACAATTACTAAGACATCTTACTTGAGATGTTTTATTTGCAGTGGAGGCATCTCATCTAAGACATCTCATGTTCTAGAGAGAAGTCTCCCTTGAGACATATTCTTCTTAGTTGAGATGTCTCACTTGAGACATCAGTTAAAATAGCAAGACCTTTAGCTAAATTGCAGACACCTCTTGTCACTCCTAGGCCTTAACTAAGACATCTTCTAGTACTCAAAAATGTCTCTCTAATGTTTGAAACCTCCAAAACGTACACATAGAAAAGAACAAGGGAATTAGAAGAGGTCTTCCTACATCATCTTTCTTGGAAAAATTTCTACCAATGTAATCCTTTTATTTCATTCATTTTATCAACATAAAAACTAGTGAGTTTCTTTATTAATTCCATATTTATCTCTAATTTTTATTTCACTTCTGCTATAAGCCACTACATGTCTTCTTGTTTTGTGGATATTATGTACAAACATTTTTCTATGCACATATATTCTAAAGAATTACTACCTATAGAAATAGTAGTTCTTTTAAGGCTTCATACCTTTTGCACATAGTTACACATCATATCACTGTACATTATGCATGGAACTCTTTACTTCTATACAATATCATGCATGTTATTCTTCGTAATATCCAAGATAATATTTCTAATTTTCAATTTAGTATTAATGGTGATAAGCCATGCTAATTCCATGATGATTAAAAATTCACTTTTATTATTCTCTAGATGGATCACTAGAAAATATACCAAGTAAGACTATCCACTAATGGTGATCACCAAATTATCTATCTTCCCCAAAGGAATAATGATTAATTGTTTATAAGCTTTAGTTTGATAATTTTCCCTTTCATCGATGACAAGTTCTAAGCTTTATACATTTCTTGGAAAATAAAATTCATACCATAACTTGAATCTGGTAGAGCTTTACATGGTGTATTTTCCACAATTTGCAAATAGATTTATGCACTTTCTTGATCCATTATTTCTTTAGAAGAGCTATTTCTTAATCTAATTAATGAATGCATGGGTAAGCATGATAACGTTTAAATTAGTCTCTTGAATAATAACTATTGTTGGCCTAGTTGAGATACTAAAATATAGTTGGATGATGATTGGAGTTGTAATCTATAGTTCTTGCACTTGTTAAAGTAAGTTGGCAATTCTACTAGCTCCATTAACAAGCATGAAAAATTTCTTGAAGAAGGAGTGCTTCCTAGGCTTATGCTTAGGGCGACTAGCACTATCATCCACCTAGAAATGAATAATGCATGTGACATTATTTTTGTGTGGTTGCATTGTCAACTTGTCATGCTTAGGCAATGGTGGCATAAGTGGAAGAGAATATGAGAGTGATGTGCAAAGTGTGAAGATTGATAAGACGCATAGGATAGTAACTTAGAATATGAAGTTGTGGATCTATGATGTTTAGGAATGTAAAAAAGGATAAAAGAGCATGAATAGTAGGATCATTTAATGAGATAGCTTTTTGAACATAGTAATCATATGAATCTCATTGGTAGTAAGGGTACTATTATCTTGGTAGTGGAACACCCCACAACTATGATTTTTTTATTGCTAATAATGTTACTTTTACTCAGGAGGCATCTTACTTAGATAGTACTAGTGTTGGTGGGAACATCCATAGTTTCTTTGAGGATAAGGCAATTTCCTTGGCATTTGCCTCTTGGAAAACTTGGATTTTAATAAATATGCCTCTAATTATTGTAGTAAGAAGATCATGTGTGACATGATAAGGAAAATATATCACATTGATCTTCCTCCTTTGAGTTTGAATTAGCAAGCTCTTCTACTATAGCAGCTTTACCCTTATCACATAAGGATCTTGATGGACATAAGAGATCCTCACTTGTAACGATATGCATCAATCATCATTGGCATCATTTTTTTCATTGCCCCCTATAGAATTTCTTGATTATGATGGGTTGTTAGATTTTTAAGAAGCATGCATGATTCAATTAGTGTGTATAACTTCATTAATATTAACTACTTTAAAAAATAAATTGTTAAAGCTTTAATAAGAATTATGTGTAATGCTAACTAACTAAACTAAACTACTAACATTATCCCCACTAATGGTGGTAAATGATGAGCAACAAGTATGTCCCATGCTCCACCATACATTGTACAAGTGTTGTAGTAGCTTGTGTCATAATCTATGGATGAAATAGCAATAGCATTTAGTCTCATTCAATAATTCTATATCAATGTCTTCTCAGTCTTCTTACCTAAACTAATAATTGGAGATATTGCATTAATGACATAGATGGGAGCATAATATAATATAAATATAGGTTTCAAGTGATAATTCTTTTTTCTTAAATACAAAGTTAGTACTCTTATTGAAGGCATCCTTTATCTACTATGATAAGTTATTAATTTTGAAAGTAAAAGGTTTATTTTGAAAGCATGATGATGATGATATATATGAGAATGTTTCCCATCTATATATATATATATATATAAAGAAACTCAAATGAGCAAAGTAGAAAATTGAATCCTACCAGCCTATATTTAGGATTGCTATTTATTTTAAAAGATAAGTAAATGCTAATATAACTCTACTTAATTTTAATTAATGTTTAAAAGAGAAGTAGGTACCAAAGACACACTTACTTATTTTTCATAAATTAAATTTGGATTTTAAATCAAAAGGTTATTTAAAGATAATTGATATAGGAAAGTGGATTTTCTAATAGCTTGTAGTCTTGGTGCAAGTATTTTTTACTAAAAGAAATATTTATTATAAATGCTTAAAAAGAAAACTATAAATAAAAAAGTTATATAATTTTAGTAATAGTATGATCGGGACATCTAACCAAAAACCATTACCCTTTTCTCTACATTTTATTTGTTATATGTGGTTTTTAATTAAACAATTATGTTTATTCAGGTGGTGCTCTGTTAAGCAAGGTTGCAGCATCATTATAGATGCACAATGCATTAAGCACAGACTTTCCATAGGATTAGCAATTAAATTTGATGTACATTTGAATTACTTTGATTAAGTTGAATTAGTGAAGGGGAGACCAAAACAAAGATAATTCAATGCATGATTATGCACATCAAAAAATAAAAGTAGATAAATAGCTCCCATAATTGTTTCTTGTTTGTTGCATTAAATTTCTAGAAAATAATCGTGAGTGTGCAGGTTCTTTCCCTCTACTCAAATTATTTTGTTCTTTGAAAAATGGTTTCTCATACATCAATCATCTCACCCATGAGTTTCCAGGTAAAGAAGGCTCATTACCGGCTGAAGAGACAAATAGGGCGGTCCTATCCTAGTAAAAGTAGAACTCTTTGTTCTTTTTAAAATTTATCTTTCCAATATTTCAAGATTTGTAGGTAATAATTTACTAAAATCATGCAACAAAATTTCCCGGTTATAGATATAGAACCAACGGTGTGAATTAAATTTTTATGAGATATCGAGTTTTAAAAAAGCACTTACAAGGATACTATGACTGTGAAGTGTCAGAAAATAGATACGTGTCGATATAAAATTTGCAGAGCAGAGAGAGAAAGTAGCGTTGACTTGAACTTCGAAGACGATGTGTTCACACATATTCTAAACCGTCAACGAAAATACCGGTTTGATTCTTACAACCGAGGTTGACGCGAATGTTTTACCAAAATCGGAGACTTAAACCATAATCGAGAATTCCCTGCCCCCAACTGCATTGGACCAGGCTTTCGTTTTTCATTGTCTAATAAATATTTCAAATAAACAACTCCATATTCATAGTATTTTGTGAGGATACATTTTTAAATTATCATAAGATTTTGTATTCCTCAGCCATGGATTTTTCAACTTCTATAAAGTGTTAATTCTAAGGGTTTATTTTTAAATAAGAATTATAAATAAACACTAGAATTTTTAATATATAAATTAAAGAGTCTTTTCCTTTGTACTTTAGGAGATTGCTGGCTATTTCATATATTTCTTTAACCACGATATCAAAATTGTTCAAAATGTGAAGAATGACTTCTGTTCTTAAAACCTAAGGTAGATTCCTCCATATTTTGTAACTAATATTGCCTTCTATTTTTAATTAAAAGTTTATTTCTTTCAATTACAAAATTGCAGGGAATTTACTTTGAAGTTTAAGAAGAAATCTTTGCTTATAACAAAAAGTAAAATATAATATTTCAGTATCTTCATTCTTTCAATAAAATGTAGCTGGGAAAATTCAGTTTCTCATATAATTGATAGTATTGAGGCTTAATTTTTTATCTTTAATTTGTTAAAAATTAATTGAAAAAACTGAACCATGTTATATATGATTTCTACATTAAAATGGTTCATGTTATATCTGATGCATACTAAAATAAGAAAAATGAATTCGAAACCAAAATAAGTGTTAATAGGAAACAATGAGATGGTGCCCATCATTCAAAGAAATAGAGGGAATATATATTGAAAGGGTAAAGCCATAGATGTTGATGTGATGCAATCAGATGTTGCCCATGACTCCCAAAAGGGAGGATGATATTTATTGAAAGAAATGAAGCCGTTGACCAAGGTAATGGTATTACTAGTGGTTGGATTACAAGAATTTAAAACATGAAAGGAAGAATGCTCATGGACGGCATAATATCATTATGGTCATGCATGTGAACTCTGACGCTAGCTCATCCTGGCTACTCATAGCGGTGGCCTACAGGGAGAGCCTGGACTTGGACTTGGCACACAGCCGTGTCCATTGCAGCAGCGCGAGGGTCCGCTGGGCGGAGCACTTTGCACCTCTGCCCTTGCCCACTTCTTCATCATATGCATATGCATAGCCTTATTATTATTGCTGCTGCTGCTAATGCCAGCACCTTCACCAATTTGAGCTGCACATATCAACATCATGATCAGCATTGAACCAGTTACCATTCTTACGTTCATGCTTGAGATCACATGTAAAGACCAAGGATACTACAAACAGGATTTGTATTTGCAATAATATTAGCTCAATCAGAAATGAATCAAAGAAACGACAAGATAAGTTTGGGATGAATACTCGAGCCTCTGATTGATGATGTATAAATAGTTGCACGGTTTCTTGTCTCTGCTGCCGTCTGTGATGGTCTTTTGTTGATTTTCCAGTCTTCTGCGCAATTCAATTCAAAGAATGGAAATTCATGTAGAATAGGACCTACCTGCTCCTCCATTTATATACAAGGTTGGACTAACGTTGGTGGGTGGAACTGCATGCCACAAATGCGATTCGTTGGTGGGTGGAACTGCATGCCACAAATGCGATTCTTTCGTTTGCGCATTAGTTATCTGTTTCATTCAATAGGGTTGATGTTAGCAACTAAAATATATAATGATCTTAAACAGAGGTTAAGGTGAACAAAACCATTAAAAATTCACAGCTTCGTCAAGTCAATAACCTTACAAGGATAACACTCCTCCGAAGCTAGTCAACCGGATCATCTCATCAAAAATTCCATACCTTATTAAAATCAATTTATCTGAAAAATAAAAAGATAATTAAGCTCTATTATTTTCTAGGCTTTGAGTTTGAGAACTATTTGTTTCTGGAGCTGCATGTGTGCACGAAAATATGTTGCAGCCAGAGAGCAATTGTAGACGACCGCGCATAGTTTTCGAGCTCTTGTGCCTGAGGCTACAGAGTTGCAGTAATTGTTGCCGTAAATTTTGAGATAAGAAAAGCTTTACAACTTACAGAGCTGATTAAGTGTGACAAATAGAATAGCTGTAATGGAATAGGCTTAGAATCCTACGCTATTACCTTCTTTTCGTATTCAGATGCATCTTATTACTATTATTGCGGTCGATGCTGCTTTCATCGATGTGATTCACGATGATGTTGTTAATGCAAGCACCCTCAGCCATTCCAGCTGCACATATCGATATCATTACCAGCACCGGTCACCATTTTCATGGTTACCATTACGGGTAGAAAGCAAGGATACTGCGAACAAGATGGATATTTGCATTTTGTAATAATATCAGCTTAATCAGAAAAGAATAGTTTGGGATGAAGACTCACGTTTGTGATGGATGGTGTACAAATACACTAATACTTGCATGGTCTTTAGAGGGTCTTTCATCTTGAGAGTAGGTAAAAGGAAACAATAATGTATGTGCTGATGCATAAATTTTGGTCACACCAACACCAGGAAAAAAAACTCGTTGTAGGAGACTATTACTTAGGGTGCCTCCATATGGGTACAAAACTGGGAATAGTCTTACGTGGAAAGGGTTACGTGGTTTCCTTAATACAAAGAGACGAGTGATTGGTTGGTCGATTAGAAACAGAAAAGAGTTCACTCATAAAACAAAACTATAAAATATAAAAGCTATAAAATTGCATAAAAGAAAAGAAAACATTGAAATAATAATTTTTTGATAAAGAAAAACACTAAAATATGCTATTTTTTTTTTGAAAAGAAAAATAAATGTATAAAATTGCAATACTTATAAAATTAAAAGGAAAAACAGTAAAATGCAGGATTTTAGGAAAATAAACTTAAAATTGCATAATCAAATAAAACCACCTTACCTTACCCAGGACTAATTTAAGGACCACTAAAGCATAAATTTGAAAATGGGATTTGAAACAAGGATTTAAAGAAAAACAAGGAAAAAGATTAAAGAAAAATGGGTGATGAGACTTGAAAGTTTTCAAAAAAAGAATTTCTAAAAACAAGAAATAAAGGGCTCTAAAATTCTTTAAAAGATTTTTTAAGACAATGGTTGAAAACAAAAATTTTAAATAAAACAAGTTTGAAATAAGGAAAATGAAATTTTTGAAAATTAAAGATAAGGACTGGAAAAAGACAAAAAATAAATATGTTAGAAAATGGTATAACAATAGCTAGAAAAATGATAAGAAAAGCTAATAAACAAAAGTGGGACAAAGGCCCTCCTTCTAGTGCCAAAAAAGGTGTTGATGCATAAATTTTGGTTATACCAACACTAGAAAAGAAAACTCATTTTAGGAGACTATTGCCTAGGGAGCTTCCCGTATGGGTACGAAAACCCGAGAATAGTCTTAGCTGGAGAGGGTTACTTGACCTTTTGCAAATAATAATCTAGAAGAAAATCTAGAATTTAAATTAAATAACTATCTTCAATACAATAGATAATTAAAAGAACTAAATTTTTCCTGTTCCCACTGATGTTGTTGGTCCATGACTGCCAATGGTATCCACTACTGGGCAAGAAGACCACGATCACCATGAGAGAGGGAGAGAGAGAGAGGGAGAGAGAGAGAGAGAGAGAGACTTCCCACTACAGTCCGCACAGGGCAGCAACTACAATTCTTAAAGCCTTCCACCGTCTACCACATTTTGTGCACCATCGCAGAGAGGAAGATCATCCACCCTTGTTTACACAACTAAGATAAGCTCCTGCCATCGCCGAGAAGACCCGCAAGGATCCGATTTTGAGCCACTAGCTCCTGCCTTGGACCCTCCTTGAAGATCAACTAGAAGCCTGTAAAGAAAAGAAAAGAAAAGAGGAAACTGTTGCTTAGTAGAGAGGAAGCTGCCTCTTTAGACTGATAAGCAGAGCCTATTTATAGGACTCCTTCTCCCATAAGCTACAATTTCCTCTTTCCTTTTCTTTTCTGTATAGGCTTTTAGTTGATCTTTGAGGTGGGTCTAAGGCAAGAGCCAACGACTCAAAATCAGATCCTTGCGGGTCTTCTCAACAATGGCAAGAGCTTGTCTCGGTGGTGTAGACATGGGTGGATAATCTTTCTCTTTGCAGTGATGCACAAAAGGTATTAGGTTTTAAGGATTGCAGTTGCTGCCTTGTGCGGATTGCAGTGGGTAGTCTTTCTCTCTCTCTTCCTCTCTCGTGGCGATCGCGATCTTTCTGCCCAGCAATAGATACCATCAGCAGTCACGGACCAGCAACATCAATAGGACCAGGAAAAATTTAGGTCTTTTAATTATCTATTATATTGAAGACAATTATTTAATTTAAATTCTAGATTTCCTTCTAGTTTATTATTTGCAAAAAGCCACGTAGCCCTCTCCAATGAGACTATTCCTAGGTTTCTGTACCCATACGGGAGGCACCCTAGGCAATAGTCTCCTAAACGAGTTTTTTTTCCTAGTGCTAGTGTGACCAAAATTTATGCATCAATAGTATGGATTTTGCTAGTTATTGTTAACTTATGTTAATTGTAATAATATCTATAATAAGTTACTAAATGAAACAATTCTTATTAAACTATCACAAACTATAATTAAGGGCAATAAGAAAAGTGCCTAATGGTAGGCACTACATTGACCTAGGATGTGGAATCTCATTTTTCTCAATTTTCTTTTCCTTTATGTTTGTAACTTGAGGAAATATTAGAAATTGGAAATCCATATCATAGGTTAAGGCCAATCTAGGGCCAAAGACAAGGCACATTCAATATTGTCCTTCACCAAAATTTAGAGTGTTTTAATACAAAACTTTTCTTATTGTAATTTACTATAGAGATCATTGCAACTAACAACCTCAATTGGTAACAACTAAAACAAGTTGGCAACATAAATATTTTCTAAAGGTATAATAATTGCTAACTAGACAATTGGCAATTGCCAACAATAGGTTATTATTTTCTTTTTTCCATTTAACACTACCCTCAACTATGCATACATTTAGTAATGCTCAAGTTGCTACTACTTTTAGGTTAAGTACCTTCTTTTCTCTTTAATGGTCATTTCCTCAAGGTGGTCCTCTATAGCTACCCATCTTTTTATTATTGATGTAGAATTTCTTTCACATAATCTACATTATAATCTTTGAAGGAATATAATTAAAGGAATTTTAGTTTATAATCAAGTAATTGCTTAACATGCACTTTGTAGATTATTCTTTTTTTATAATCAATAATTTGCTACAACATATCGATATCCTTTTAGATAAAATCATGTTCTCTATTATTTACCATAATGGAAATATTGGTGAGTGGGCTATTGTCAAGCCTTGAAAAAGTTTGAATAAAGCTTCTACCTTCAATATTCTAGGAATACTTCTTTTTAATTTTTTTAAGCCTAATCTTACTATTTTGTGGACTTGTGTACATTTGTGCTAAGAGGAGTTGCACAAGTATTAGCTTCTATCATGCCAAAATGCTTAAGCATTTGCTAAACATACTTTGTTTGTGAAATGAAGGTTCCATCCATGAGTTGTTGAATATGTAGACCTAGAAAATGAGATAACTCTCCTGTCATAGACATTTCAAACTTTGATTTCATAGCTTCAACAAATTCTTTGCTCAAACTTGAGTTTGTTCCTCCAAACATTACATCATTAACATAAATCTAAGCAACTAAAAACCTTGTATTATCCTTTTTAATATAAAGGGTACTTTCCAGAGGGACTCTCAAATACTTGTGCTCATCTAAATATGAATCAAGATTAGCATACCACATCCTAGGGGGGGTTTTTAAAACCATATAAAGCTTTGTGTAGTAGATACACATGATTTGGTCTTTTAGTGTAAATAAATCCTTTTGGTTGTTTTATATACACTATCTCTTTTATTTCTCCATTTGGAAATGCAAATTTCACATCCACTTGGTAGAGCTTAAACCCTTGATAATATGCAAAAGCTAACAACATTCTAATGAATTCTAATCTTGCAATTGTAGCAAATGTATCTTGATAATTAAGCCCTTTTATATGTGCAAAGCCTTTTACTACTAATCTTGTCATATTTTGGGTTACTTTCCCATGCTCATTTAGTTTGTTTGTAAAGATCTAGTTAGTTTCAATGACATTAGCTTCTTTCAACCATTGGACAAGCTCCCAAGTATTGTTCTTTATAATTTTCGTCATCTCTTCATCCATGGCATTCTTTCAATCCTTACTACCTAGAGCTTTCCTAACAATTATAGGAATGGGAAAAGCAAGACAACATACTAATAAGTCATTATATGTTGTTTCAGCTATATTCTTCCTTGTTCTTTGTCTAATAGGTGTTCTAAGAATATCTACCATGGATCTGAACCTCTGTATTCTTCTTCTCAAGACATCATTAGGTTTAGCCTCTTATTCGATTTTTGCCTCATCCATGAAAACTAGTTGTTCTTCTTCAATCTCATCATCTTGTTCAAATGTCAAAACATCATCATCATTTTCTTCATCATCTACATTCATATCTTCCTCAACCACATTATTAGTATCTTCTGATAATTCATCAATCTTAATATGAGTTATTTCAACAATATTTAATTTTTTTAAATTTAGACAATGATAACATTTTAAAAAACTAGAATATCCAATAAACAAACCATCTTTACTATATATATCAAGCTTGTGAACATTATTTTTATTCTTAATATAGCACTTACTATCAAAAATTTTGAAATATTAAACATTATCCATTTTATGATACCACATTTGATAAGGAGGCTTACCATTATCAAGTCTTACCAAACATCTATTAATAATGTACACAATTTTTTTGGCTATCTTATTCCATAGGTATTTTGGTGCCAAACATCTATTGATGATGTACACAATTATTTTTGCTATCTCATTCCATAGGTACTTTGGCACATTCTTCTTATTCATCATTGATTGAATCATCTTGAGTATGGTTCTATCATTTTGTTCTACAACATCATTTTGCTTAGGTGTTTTAGTTGATGAGAATTATCTCTTGATATATGAATCTATGCATAGCTCCTAAAACTCATTTAAGGCAAACTCATTTCCATTATCAATCCTAATAGCGTTGATTTTAAACCCTATTTTAGTTTCAACAATACTTTTAAATGCCTTAAAACGTTTAAATACATTAGACTTTTTCTCAATAGATATTAGCCATGACATTCTAGTATAATCATCAAAAATAAGAGAAATATTTATTGCCATTAAAACTAGCTACATCGAAAGGGCAATAGACATCCATATGTAGTAATTCAAGTTTATTTTTACAATGAAAGTTCATTGGCTTAAAGGTACCTCTAGTTTGCTTATCATGTTGGCATGAATAACATACCTCTTCCAAATGACTTACCTAAGGAATGCATTTAACACTTTAAGCCTTGATGAAAGCTTGTATGTTTCATGAACTCAAATTTCCTAGTCTTTTGTGCCATAACATGTTGATACTCATCTCAGAACTAAGAGTTAGACATTAAGGTTTCTCATTTATAGAATATAAATTATTTCCTACTCGAGTAATATAGGATTTTAAAAAATTTTCTTTATTATCTAATACACATTTCTCATTCATGAAATATATATTATAACCTTCTCTTGAAAATTACCCTAAGCTTAACAAGTTATAAGGCAAACCATCAAAAAAATAAATATTGTGAACTTCAAGAAAATTATCATGAATTTTCACTAAGCCAATACCTCTTACCATATATTTATCTTTATCATTGAATCTTAATTTTTCTTTTTTAAAGAGTTTTAGTATGATGAATTTTGATCTATCACCAATCATATGTTAACAACATTCACTATTAAGAAATCATGTCTCAAGGCTACAAGAGCTCTTTAAGGCTAACGGTAAAAGGAAATATCTTCTATTGATTGGTATCCAAATTTGTTTTCTTGTTTTGTTATTTCTTGGAAAATTCTTAGAAGCATGGAAATAATGCATATTTTTATAACAGGAATAGTTTCTAGTTCTACAATATCTTGATTTATGACCTAGTATTCCACAATTAAACAAATATCCTTGCAGGAAATTAGTTATCATTCTTAGCCCATAGTTGCTTATTGGAATTCTTGAAGTAGAAATAATTCCCTTACTTATTTGTAAGTTGATGGTTCATTACTATGGAGGTTGTGTTTGGACATTTATCTTTTGAGTTAATACTTTTATTGAAGATGACATCTTTGCAGATTCAAACTCTTAGCCAATATCCCTCTTGTCATTCCTTAACCATTCATTCTTGATAATACCCTTAAGTTGTTTAGAGATACTAGTAAACCTACTAAATAAATCAGATGTTATTTGAGTAGCCTTATCTTTCATGTCCCTCTTTAGCAATGACACCTCCTCTTTTAGCTTTAACTTTTCTTGTAAAGCTAATTCAAGCTTCATCTTATAACTCTTCATTTCTTGCTTCCTTTCTTTTAAAAATTTATTCAGTTTCTTATTAACTTTGACTATCATCTCCAATTACTTCATTAGTCCTTATAGATCAATATCCTTAGTTTCTTCATATTCAATTTCAACTTTATGTATTGAGTTTGGTCCATCTTCATCTTCATTTAAACCTACAGTCTCAATAGTATTAGAAGTTCCTTGCTCATTTGGATTAGTACACATAAAGCTTTTAAAATCATCATCTGAATCATAATCTTTAATCATGGATGGAAAAGAAAATAAGTCTTATGTAACAATATCAATATCATTAGCTATTATATTAGCATAAGCAAAATAAGCAAAAACAAAAACCCTTGTCAATGTTCTCATCTTTTGTACTAATTTCTAAATGCTCTAATTGATTTTGTATTGCAACTAATTAAGCTTTTAATTTATCAAACCTATATAGAGTGTTCTTTGGCCTAAACTTGGTCATATGATTTTTTTTTCTTCATCTTTCTTCTTCCTTGGGCATTTAGCAATCATATGACCTATTTCTTTACAATAATAATAGGAAAAAGATATTGTTAGCATCTTACCGACCTTCACCTTTTTGATCCTTCTAATATTTTTGGAAAGATTATCAATCTCCTTTTCATAATTTGAATTTGATATTGATAGTTCCTCCTTATGTTTTTATTAGCTTAAGTTCTTAAGGTAATTTGCTCCTAATTGCTAGAAAAAGTAGTTCCTCTTCTAAATTTGAAGGCTAAATGAATATTATAGAACTTAGCTACTATCAATTTAGAGAGATATTTTTCCACTTTTATGCATGAAACCTTGGCTTTGAATCTACCAGGTAAACAAATAAAATGTTCAACCAAATTATATATATCAACTTTTCTTCATTAATCATGGTCATCTCACTAATAATTTCATCTACTTGGCTAAAGAATTTGCTAATATTTTCATTCTCTTCCATCCTCAAGTCATTAAAATGTGCTCTTAAGGTCAGCAGATTAGACTTCTTCACTTTGTCATCGCCTTCACAAATATGTTAAAGATGCTGCCAGATTTCTTTAGCTAATGGAAGATGCATAATCTTCATACACACTACTCTATCCCAACCATAGATCAAAGAATTCATAGCTTAGGCATCATATATAGCATTGTTAATCCCTCTATTGACTACCTTCTAAATATCATCACCATGAGTTAGAAGGTATGTCTTCATTTGGAACTTCCACAGAGGGTAATCTAAGCCATCAAACCAATGAGCTTTGTTAGATGAGAGTCCCTGATTCTATGCCATGTTTAGGAAAATGAAAAACTATAACACAGAATGTTAAGTTAAGAGGTATTAACCATGCTCTAATATCAATTACTATTTCCTGCATGTAGCTAAAGGCATTGAGAAGACACTAAGAAGAGGGGTGGTGGTGAAGGAGGGCCTTATAAAAATTCAATTTAAATAAAGACTAGCACAAAGGCTAGAAGAAAGCCCCAAATAAACTTAATATAGAAAATGGAGTACCTATGCAAAATAGTAAATGGACATCAAGATTTTAAGATGGTTTAGCTACTAGATTTCTTGACCTACATTCACCATAAAACTCTTCCTAGACTCTAGTTGGCAAATTAATTCTATTAGTAAAAAGAAATTTACAAGGCTTATTTTATAGTCCTAGACTAAGCACAAACCCAAACTCAAAGTCACAAAAAATAGCTTTCACAACATAACAGAAGATGAAACACTTTGCCTTGTTCCAAACATAGAGACATAAGAGATTTTCAAGCATCCTAAGAAAATAAAATAGAGCTTTTACAATAAAGAAATAGAGAGAAGAAGAGGAGGAGAAGCACATAAGAAGAAATTTTAGTTCAAGATCAAGTCCAAAACTAGAATTACTGAGCTGAGCCAAGTAGCTTCAATTTATAGCCATCATTCTTTCTTGTCATTTTCAGGGTCGTTCTTTTAGCCAAGTAGCTTTAATTTATAGCCATCATTCTTTCTAGTAATTTTCAAAGTTTTTCTTTTAACCATTTTCAATTTGCTGAAGAAGCACATGAGAAGTAAGCTATAACCATTACCAATCCATTAAGGAGTAACTGAAGAAGAAGAAGTTATAATTGTTACATCTAAGCTTCCATTACTACAACTGGTACGAGCTTTATGTGAGCATTAATAGCTTAGCATACAAAGAAGAAATTTATTATCTCATCTTGGCCCTAACAGCTCCTTCCTATATATATAACAAGCTCTACTAATATTGGAGATAATGGCTCTTTTAACTTCAACCAAAAATCCCTATTTTCATTAATGGAAATTAACTTGCTTTGTAGTAATAAAAACTCTAGCTTTTTTGTATAATATCCCCTTTCAATATAAGCTTAGAATGCCCTATTTTTTTTGGTAGATGTGTCATGAACTTTTAAGGTGTAGCTTGTACAAATCAAAACTTGGTTCTAAAATTTGGTTCTATAGTTTTTTACACATAGGCTTACATGGAACCAAAACTATAGGCTTACATGGAAAAGCTTGTTTGTGCTAAGTTATTAAAAGAAAAGCTTTTGTGGAAGAGCTATTTTTGTAAATCTAAAATAATATGAGCTATCTTTATAAAGAAAAAAGAAACAGCTAAACTAGAAGAGCCAATTTAGTCAAGCTAAGAACAATGGGAAAATAATTCTTCAAACCAAATTTATGTATTGTTGTGGCCAAAAACACTTCCTGATAAAAGCTAAGTTAAGAGCTTAAATCCACGTGAAAAAAAAAACTCCACTATAAAGCCAAAACCAATCACCAAGCTCAAAACACACAACTGTAGGAACACAATATTCATTTTTCTACCTATCTATAATTGTACTTCATTTATAACTATATGATTCAAGAGCAAATCCAATAGGTGATCATCCCCAAGTTAATGCCATCACCAAAGAAGGACAAGGATGAAGAGGAAGCAAAAGATACAAAAAAGGATCAACCAAAACCTATGCTAACTATAGACTGAATCACTCATAGTATAATTTCTTTATTTACTATTTTCTCACTATTCCTCTTCCCCTATGGGCTTTATTGATTATTTTGAATGGTTTTTTAACCTTCAACTTCCTTTTTACTTATGTATGTTCATCTGCTAGGTTGATCTTAACCTTGAACTTGTGTGGCCCTAGGCCAAATTGGTTTTGTTTGTTTTATTTTTGCTTTTTGTCTTTGTTAATAAAATTCATGATCTTTCTTTAAAAAAAGTCATAAACCTTGAGGATAATACCTTTCCTTGAACCTAGTTAACTGGATCATCCAATCAAAAATTTTGTATCAATATGATATTAAAATCAAATTATCATATAATTAATGTCCATTATTCAATTAATAAGTTGAGAACAAATTATGAATGCATATTATTACTAAAATCACAAAAATATTAATGAAGCATAAATTTTAAAAATAAATTTTATGCAAAAGTCAAAGATATGCAATTGAATAAACCAAAGAAACCTTCCTCAACATAGGCTGGTAAAATCCATAAAAATCAATTCAACTCATAATAGAAAAAAAAAATTTGTGAAAGTGTACCTTGATTTTTTTCATTTTCAGTTGTATATTTTGGTAATTATTTAGAAAATATTAAATTTAGAAAAATTCAATTTTTATCTTATTTTAACCAAAAGTAAATAATGTTTAGCAATTTTATAAGCTAGTTTAAATTACCATAATCTAGCATTATTATGAATCATTTAGTTACCTTAAAATATTATATTTAAAAAGTAAAGGACCAATAATTGTAAAGAGACAAATATAATATGATATTATGCTTCTTGAAATAGAGATGATGTTATTAGTGGGTAAAACTATTTGTCAAGTTATAGACTACACTCTTGTACTTTAAAAAAGTGATTATGGAAACTCATAATAAAGGATGGCTTCATGATGGATTTCTATGATTTAATAAATGAAATATTTGTGAATACATTCTTTAATCTACTTCTAACAAAGTTCATGAATTCATAAAATAAATAATATTTTAAAAACTTTTGGAAAATGTACAAAGAAAAAAATATTTCTCTTTGAATAATATTACAGGAGGCTTTTGGCCTTAATTCAAAGGAAAACTATTTATCCACTATTATTATTCATCATTTACAATGCACAATTAGTAAAACACAAATGGAATATCATCATCTTAGAGTTAAAACATACAAGTGGCTCAAAATTCCTTATGAACAACAAATATGTTGACTATATATAAATAGTATTGAAGATGAATACCATATTTTCTTGCAATGTCATGAACTAGAGCACATTCAACATAAGTGAGATATTACAATTACAAATTTGATTGATTTATTTCAAATATTATCAAGAAACTTATAACTTTCCTATTGATGTTTTCAAAAACTCATATTATGTAACAATGAGGTGTTAGCCTAGTGGTATAGGTATTTGCTTGATAGCCTTAGGTCACAGGGTCAATTCTACCAGGCAATACTGAGTTATAAACTTCTATAAATCTTTGGGTGTACCTATGTTTCACTTATTTCTAGTTCCAACACACCCAAGTTCATGCCTCCCCCCTTCCAAGTAAAACAAATTCATAGTATGTATATTTCTACTATCCAATAGATCTAGAAGGACTATGGAGATACTAAAATGTTATATTTAGTTTCATTATGCTATACAAATTCTAAATATTTTGAAAGATATAAATACACTTAAAGAAAAGAAATTGTGCAATTCAATGAAACTTATGTGTCTAAGTAACTTTATTATGATGAAACAAAAATACCTACTACCACTTTATTTGTCATTTTCATTGATGAGTAGTAATTTTTTTCTAAGAGGCCAACTATAATAAATCCTTAGAGGGTTTACCTTAGTCCTACTATATAAATTTCTTTCGATCATAAAGTCAAGGAGAAGCTTCTAGCCACCATAATTTCTTTCTTTTTTTATACATTAACACCAAAGAGGAGATTCCAAGAAAAATATAAATTGGTTAATAAAAGTAACTTTTTATCATTGCGATATCATAACAACAATATCATATCAAAGATATTGTAGCTACAATGTCATAGTCCATCCTACATCATTATTGATAAGATGTCTCGAGATCTATGAAGCCCTATAAATACAAGTTCTCTGGTGCATAATTGACAAATTTTTCATTTCACCCTTAGCTAGACTCTTGTAGTTTGTTTTTGTAGCTTTAGCAATAGAGTGAATGCCCATAGTGTGGTGTAGAGTACTTGTATGGTATCTTTATTTGAATGAAGTGGACTTAGGCTAGAATAAATTTACATTACTATCATTACTTAAGATTTAGATTGTTATTCTCAACTTTCATTATGTTTGTAACTAGGAGTAATTATAGCCTAACAACATCAACTAATCATATGCCTCACTAGGAGTTAAACCATGCACTTGAACTTCACTAACTCAAAGTGGAAAGACAACGATCTCAAACTTAATACCAATTACTAGCATAATTGCATTGTCCATCCATGGGTTACAATCTAGTAGCATGCTAGCACTCATGACTTGTATGGTAGGATGTTGGGATACTTCCACTGCTCATCATTATCATAGTTATCGAGGATGTGTCAATGTATGCTGAGTAATTAATCTTACAAAGTTCATTGTATCAAAAATCACAAAGTCTATCCTCATAATTTTAACTAATTTTAATAACACACACATAACTAAGCATCAATATGGCTTCAACAATTAAAGAAAAACTATCAACTATAGAAGAGTTGCAAAAGAGTAATGACAAAACACATGATGATGAAGACTGAAGTATGCCTATGTAAACATGAATCTCATAAACTTACACTAATCCTTATTACCCTCATTTTACATTCATCTTTTATCAAGATAAATAGGTAAAGTGGAGAGACTTTTAGGGCAACATCTTTTTGCCACTAGACATTCAACACCAACCATGCTTCAAATAGCCTTAAGGGGAATGAATCTGAACTATGCTCAAGAGGGGTACGATGTGACCAAACACATGACCTGATGCTACCAAATCATAGAGACACAAGTGTGAAGAGATCATACTATGGAGATAAATCATGTTAATAACAAGGGTAAGAAGGTCAATCCTAGTGTTGTCTTGGATGGAACTTGATGGCAATGCATTCTTAGTAGAAAAACTCCACCAGAATCATGAAACCGATTCACAAATGCCTATTATTCATCTAGAAGAAATGTCAAAGTACAACTACATTTAGCCCTCACAGAGACACCAAAAAGATAAGCATAGGATTCTAAACATAGATAGAACTCATGGCCTAGAGTTTCTGTGGGTTCACAAAGATATGAATTCCAAACTCATAGAAGAAGAACTAGTTGACATCATTATCCAATTGCCTCATCTCCTTCCTCATGATCATTAGTAGACTCTAATAGAAGGGAAAAAAAGTTTAGAGATCATGAAAGGAAGAGACATTAGGATCATGATAGGCATGAGTATCATCAAAGGCATCTTGATGAAGAAGATGATAAATATGAGCCACAAAGAAGTAGGAACAAATGTGAAGAGAGAGATCAATATGAGTACCAAAGGGAACATCACTACAATAGAGCATACGAACCCTATGACCACAAAGAGCCTATGTTTGCTACTCACAACATGATCAACATTAGGGAAGTAGTGTGCATTCCAACTAGGCATGTAAGGGATAGTCACATCAAGTGACTTAATATGAATAACATTTGTAAGTTTGAAGGAGGCTACAACATAGATCCACAACATCACCTTCAAGCATTTCATGATGCCTATGTCCTACAAAGTATTGAAAGTGACTAGCAAAAGCTCAAGTTTGTTTTTAGAACACTCATTAAAAAATAAAAAATCTCATATAGACNAAAAAAGCTCATATAGATCATTGGAACCTGAATTAATCAAAAGGTACAATACCATGCTTCAACTCTTCAATGACAAATCCCAAACTTACTCTAGGGTGTCCAATCTCAGAAAGTAGATCCAAGGTTGAAAGCAAGGGACACATGAATCCCTTGATTCAACAATGGGTATATACTACTCTCTTCTACATAGATGCCTAAGCCATGCATTTTTGCAAAGGGAGGAGCTTAGGCACATTGTTAATGGATTAAGGAATAAAACTAGAGAAACCCTTGGGGTCTATGCCCAAGGAAGACCATCGAAGATGACTACTCATCAAATTCATAGGCTAATTCACCAAGTGGCAAAGAAGGAAGATGTGTTGAAAAAGAGAGAATTAGTCAAGGAATATAATCAAGATTCATCTATTAGAAAAAAAAATTTACGAATGTGTGATAAACAAGAGAAAGAAACCTTGGAAGAGGTGATCTAGAAGAAAACTCTACTGATTCAAAAATATGTCAATGATATAGCGACTAAAGTAGAAAATATATGGGACTTAGTAGACAAAGATTTTGCTATAGCTTTGAAAATTATAGAAGAAAGAATTAAATAGTTCTTCAATAAGGGAAAGGATAGGAAAAAGAAAAGAGACTATGGACATGAAAACTATAAGCAGAAAGGTTCAATGGAACAAAGTACTAACTTAAGCTTAGAAGCTGAGGAAGGGTAAAAAGTGTGCTAATATGAACATCCTAAGGGATGTTGTACTATGATGGTCCACTTGCAAGAATTAGGGTCATATGCACTTAATCCAAGATTCGTTTAAAAGCAAATGCCAAAATGGTTACATTACCCTCAAGGTAACTATAGAAAGACATTCTAACTAACTTATTATCCAGGTGGAGCTTATCAACAACTACAAGAGCAATATCAGCAACAGTGACAACAACCACAAGTATGGGCAATGCCACCACCGAGGTAGTGGTATCCGTATTGGTAGCTAGAGCTTTATGGATATTATGTGTAGCATCTGATATCTCTAGGAAATGTAATAATTCAAACTTCTCAATATTATCCATGTGAGTATTATAGATTACGACTCCAAGGATGGATTCCAATCCATACATACATCAACTAGTGGCTAGTCTATTAAGTCAACCTTCTAATCCTTTACCATTCATGACACCACCAATAATGCAAGGAATTTGTCATCACAACCACAATAAAAGAATGCAATGAAGGAAATCAACATGTAAGAGGAAGTAATCATGAATGAACTTGAAGCCTAGAAATGACAGTTCTTTTAAGGAAGTCCAAAAAAGGTTTGAAGGATAAGAATCTCATCTACTTCAATCTCATCCACAGACACTCCTCTAAGAAACACTAAGCTTCTATCAAATTCTAATTCAAAGCTAATAACCATCATGCTCACTTAGACCATTGTACATTGGATAAATGTAGAAGCACTTCCCTAGAAAAGAACAAACTTGGGAAGTCCCTTGGTGTACCTCCAAATAGTAGGTCATAAACCATGCAAGGCTCTACTTTATTTTAGGTCAAAGGCAAACCTGATATCATAAGACATGTATAAGGCCTAGAATCTTACATCATTGAAGAAAAGTAACTTTTGGCTAGAGCTTACAGACTAGTTGATCATAGTTCTACTAGGACAAGTAGATGATGTGATCACAAAAATTAGTGGCTGGTATTATCTTACTGATTTCTTATTCATTCATGTGGGAAAAAATAAGGGAGAGTTGCCTATTATTATGGGAAGAGCTTGGCTTAGCACCGTGGATGCTAAGCTTGCAACTAGAGACTTGTCCTTGGAAATTTCCAAGGAGGATGAAGCTAGAATTTTTCAATGACGTAGAGTTCCATGTATTATGAACAATGTTAATGGGTGAAATTTCTTGTAGAAAATATGGATAGTTAAACAAGATAATAACACAACATGCAAAAGATGTGTTCAAGAAGTGTGTGTGTAGACATGCCTATAGGCAATGGTCACTAAACAAGAAGGCATCTGGTCATTGGTTACAAATGAAGAAAAAAAATAAAAAATATACGAGGAATCAACAACTCAAATTATGAGCACGTATGTGGAAGAAAAATACAAGCTAGAGTAGTTAAGAAGAAGGCACCCTTATCTACATTTAGGCCAAAAAGAAGAAATTGAATGGGGATAGCTTGAGATCCCAAAAAAATTGGATCCAAAACCATTGGAGTTAAAGGTCTTATCAATAACACTAGAATATGCTTTTCAAAATAACAAAAATGTAGTCATCATCAATGCTAACCTGGATAAAGAACAAAACAAGAGATTATTAAAAGTAGTCAATAAATGGCCAATGATATTTTCCTGGTCTTATGATGAAAAAATGAGCATTGATCCTCAAATTTATCAACATCAAATATACATAAATCTAGTTGTTGAGCCACAACACCAACTACAGAGATGGTTGAATCATAAGCTTAAGGAGGAAGTAAAGAAAGTGTTGGGAAAATTACAAAAGGTAGGATTCATTTATCTCGTTGCAAATAATGAATGGATCAATCCCTTGGTAATTATTTCAAAGAAAGGGGGCAAGTGGAGAGTTTGTATTGATTTCTAATTATTAAACTTTGCAACATTCAAGATACATTTTCCTTTGTTGTTTGTTAATCAAGTCCTAGATACAATTGTAAGACACCAATACTATAGTTTTCTTGATGGATATAATGAATATAACTAGATCTACATAACACCAAAAGACCAAGAGAAGACAATGTTTACAAGTCTATGGAAAATGTTTGCTTATGTTATGACTAAAAACATCGATGGCTAGAATATCGAGGGGTTCATGGGTGCATAGACTAACCCTAAGTTCATGTGAGGGCCTATTGAAGGTAGAGACAAGGTTCCTTGAATGGTCTTGTTGACTGAATAGGAACTTATCAGATGTAACTGGGGTGTAGCATAGTTAGCTGCGATGTTGATGTAGAACGATGCTAAGTGTTCACATGATGTCAACAAGGTTAAGCGTAGTTAGGTTTCTTGGTGAAAAATGAAGGTGCCAATGTGTAGGGACCACTGCTTAGGCATGGCTATGCACTAAAATGGCAAAAAAGTGCAAGTAAAATGCTAAAAATGTAAAGAAAGAGAGAGAGAAATAGAACACCACCTCAAATGGGGTTGAGCATAGTTAACTCCAAGAGGGGTGAGAAGGTACATGATGTACAATAGGTGTAGTGGACAGCATAGTCACAGTCTGAAGGGTGTCTATCCATGAAGATTAACATTCTACCATGGTATTTTTGCTTGCCAGGTTGGCCACTGCGTTGTGCAGTGGGCTGTAGTGGTAGACTACGATGAGCTATAGTGATTTATGGATTTTCCTCTCTTTGGTTTGCTAGAATTCCTTTCTTGGTAACCCAAATGTGCCAATGCTTCAAATTTTTTCCAACCCCTAAAATGTTGAGATCAAGGTTATTTATAAGGCTAGGCTTAGCATGAAATGCGAAGGGACTGTCAAGTGGCAGAGGGGATGGTTGGAGCTCTGTTGTCATCCAACTACACTCTCCACTAAGGGTAGCAATGTTATGCATTGCTCTGTTCTACTAAACTTTGTGACACTGAGAGACAATGACTATGTTGCCAACTACATGTGCATGTGCTAAGAGGACTGCAATGTACTTGAAAAAATGCTACTTTTGAGACTATGCTCTAGGACTACGCTCTTCACTATCTTGTGTGGGGTTGAGTGTAGTTATAATTTTGTGGATAAAAGGGAATAAAAAAATGCATTTTGCTAACTATGCTTACTAGATATGAGTTGGAGCGNTGTGGATAAAAGGGAATAAAAAAATGCATTTTGCTAACTATGCTTACTAGATATGAGTTGGAGCAAAGCTAAATGCCAATGCTATGTTGTGGAGGCCTTTGGAGGCTATTCTAGCTAACTACGCTTGACTACTCTCTAGACTAAGGGAGAGCGTAGTCCAATACCTAGAAAACTTTTTGCTGAAAATGATCATGTGCTAACTACACTCTCCATGATAGGCTAACAACACTCCCAACTAGGGGTGAGCATAGTCCTAGCACTTGTCAAAACTTGTAGAAACTAGCTTCTAGTTGACTACTCTTGACTATGCTCTAGGCTGGTGGAGAGCATAGTTTTGACACTTAGAAAAATCTACAAGAACTTGGCCTTCATGTTGACTACACTTCACTACACTCTAGGGTAGTGGAGAGTGTAGTCTCGACACTTATAAAATTTTGTAGTGGCGGGTTTGACATTTAGAAAAATTTTCAAAACCAACCTTGGTATTGACTATGCTTGACTACACTCTAGGGCACTAGATAGCATAGTTTCAACACTTAGAAAAAATCTACAAAAATTGGTTTTGAGCTGACTATGGTCTCCACTGGGTTGACTATGCTCTAGGATAGCGAAGAGCATAGTCCTAGCACTTAGAAAAATTTGTAGAAAGTGGCCTCATGCTGACACTTAGACAAACTTGCAGTCAAGACACTATAGTCCAAATTTGGTGGTGTTACAACTTACAAGTAAATGTCTTTTGGTCTTTGCAATGCACTGCTATCCTTCAAAGACTAGTACTCAACATCTTTCAAAAATAAATAGATAATGGCATTGAGGTATTTATGGATGACTTTTCAACCTATGGATTAGATTTTAAATAAGCATTGGACCATTTAGAGTAGATATTGAAAAGATGTGTAGAGATAAATATGAAGCTCAACTAGAAGAAAAGCCATCTAATGGTCCAAGATGGGATCATACTAGGACATAAAGCCTCACAAAAGGAAATTGGGACAGATCCTAAGAAAATTAGAGTCATATAAAACATCATCTAAAAGCCACAAACTAGCAAGGATATTAGATTATTTATAGGTCACACAAGATATTTTAGAAGGTTTATAGAGAATTTTTAAAAAATTGCAAAATTATTGGTAGAACTAACCAATAAGGATGTACCATGTCAGTGGTCATAATCATGTGAAAAGGCATTTGACACTTTAAAACAAATGTTAATTGAAACATCAATCCTTCAGGCTCTGGATTGGTCTAAGTCATTTCATATCATGACATATGCTTTACATTATGCACTAGTTTTAGTACTAATGTAGCTAGATGACTAGAAAAGACCATATTACATACATTGTGCTAGTAGAAGCATCACTAAAGCACAACTTAATTACACCACCACAAAAAAGAAGCTCATGGAAGTAGTGTATGCACTAGAAAAATTTATACACTATGTGCATAGGTACCTAATTTATATCCATATAGTTCATAGTGCAAGACGAATCATAATGAATAAACCAATGGTAAGTACTAGGGTGATCAGATGGCTCGTCATATTATAAGAATTTGATATTACCATGGTTGATAAGAAAGGCAACGAAAATGTAGTAGCAAATCACTTGTCAAGGTTGAGATGGGAACCATAGGACCAATAAGAATCATTGTTAGATTAATTTCCTAATGCAAACATGTTCACAAAGGTCATAATGGCTATTGAATCAACATGAAATCCATGGACTTTTGATTACATAACTTAACTACACAAGAGCTTCTTATTGAGTGGTGTAAGAAAAAGAAAGAGTAATTCCATTACAAAGTCAAAAGATATATGGAGATAAATGGGAATCTTTACAAGATTTGCATTGATGAATTATTTCAATGGTGTGTACCAAAAGGCAATCAAATTAGTATCCTACACAATGCACATGAAGGACCATGCAATGATCATTACGTTGGGCATAGGTCAACACTTAACCTGATATGGTAGGCTACTTTTGGTCTACTCTATTCTAGGATGACCATAACTTCACCCAATCTTATGAAAGATGCCAGAAAGATGGAGGAATAATAGCCAAAAATGAAGGACCACAATAATGGATACAATCATTAGAACCATATGATATCTAGGGAATTGACTTCATGGGACCCATCATGCCAATGTTGAATGGGAAAGCCTACATCATAGTGACCATGGATTATTGTACAAAGTGGGTAGAGGCAGTTGTAGTTAAACATAATATAGCCAAAATAGCAACCAAATTTTTCCAAAAACATTGGTAAATCGATTCAAGGTACAAAGGATACCTATTTTAGACAATGGAACTCATTTTATCCATGCTACTTTTAAGAAGCTCATGCAGCAGCTCAAGGTAAACCATAAATTGATCACACAATATCATCTCCAAGCAAAAGATTAGGCTAAAGTAACTAACCACGATATTGCAAGGATATTAACTATGACAATTAGTCGATTTAGAAAGAATTAGAGCACCAAGCTAAATGATGCTCTATGAGTTTACAAAACCACATGGAAGCCACCCATTGGATACTCACCCTATGAGCTAGTTTATGATAAATTACCTACACTCCCAATCTAGGTAGAGCTCCAATGTCTAGCTACTACCAATAAAATAGATCTTGACCTAAGCTTAGACCAAAAAAATGACTCATGAACCTCAACCTGCTAGAGGAAAATAGGCTAGTAGCACTCATGAGTAATTCAATCCATAAGAAGTGCTCTAAGCATAGGCATGATGAACAAATATATCAAGTGTTGATGCAACTAGGTGATAAGGTCCTATACTACAATTCCAAGCATGTCGAACAAAAGGCTAAGTTTCAAACACCTTGGAAGTGATCATACATTGTCCAAGCCAGTTATCCATTTGGTGTCATGCACATTTACCATTCATCTAGTCCACATAAGTTCATCTTAGTGAATATCTAGTAGGTCAAGCCCAATTATGAACATCTTGATTCTATTGTGAATTCTACCTAGTCTTTCAATTTGTTCTCTACTTATTCAATTTTCTAGTTAACTAGTCCTAATCCTAGTTAAGGGGGTGTCCACCATAACACATAGAACTATATTTTTATTTTTCTTATTACTTTTTCATATTTTCTTGATAAATTTTCCTATATTCTTATATTTTCTAATTTCTTAATAATTTTCTCTTCTTTGACATTTCACTTCTTTTCCAATTTTTCATTCTTACTACCTTTCAATTGTTGATATCTTTTAAAATTTTTCTATACTTTTTCATTATTTCTCTTGTCCATATTCTTGGGAATTTTCAATAAAATATACAAAATAAAACAAGATGTAGTCCCAATAAGGTGAAGATTACTCTATGCTACCAATTCATAAAGGATTGGTTACCTATACATTAAGACCATGGCATCCATCCACTAATTCCAACAATAAGAGGTCCTTAGCATGGCCATAATGATATTCTTCTCATAATAAAACTAAGAATAAACTTGTTGTCATTATTCCTAGACAAAAAAGTGAATAACCAAGTCGGAATGAAAAGGGTGTGACATCAAGGGGACTTGTGGATTCTCTAGGATTATCATTTTGAGTTCTATCCTATTACTAAGAATCTATTATTCTCTTGAGTTCTAACAAAAAAATGGAAGTAAGAGTATAATAACTACTACCTTACCATGTCATTGTAAAGACATGTTACCCATGCCTGAAGGTAGTTCTCTAGTAAGGTCAATCTAGTAACATAAAATAAAAAGCATGGAATAAAATTTCTAAGATTCCACTAGAGAAATCTATTGCCCAGGCTTGAAGGTAGGTAGCTTCTTAGAAATCTAAAAACTAAAAAAGTGTGCTATTAATAAACTCCTTTCTTGAATAGTAGTGCCAAGTGGTAATACTCTTTACAATAGTGCTAGTCTTATGATTATAAGCCCTAGTGATGAAACAATGTGATGTTACTAGAAAGTGGTTTGGACTTGGTT
>MNCI01013396.1:39080-53277 GCA_015680685.1 Gnetum montanum | reverse complement strand
AATTTGAGCTAAAAAGCCTAGCTAAATCTTCCAATTAACCATATTAGCCAAACAAGAACACAATAAATGGGGAAATGAAAACTATAGAAGGTCATACTAATGAAGAATAGCACTTAGGGGATTTCTTTTCGAAATTTCTCTAACTCTACAATCATGCTACAATGGGAACTTGATTAAACAAAAAGTATAATAAGGGTAATGAACTAATAGGAACTAAGGTGAACACATTGGTAATCTTAAAATCTTGATAATTACATGTGGGCCCAAAAATAGCTAGAGTGGAACCCTCTCAAACAATAAGTAAGAGACCAAGAGGCTGTGGAAGAGGCCCAATGAGAGAACAAACACCATAAGCCAAGAATGCAGAGTAGGAGGCTTAATCATTTAGCATCCATCAACCCTTACTACTAAACACTCTACATAGGCAAAGGTAGAGGCTCCACTTAGATAATAATTGGGACAACATCTCATGTTGTCCAATGAATGCCTCTAGGTCATATAAGAGAAGTTTGTCATGTCGATGATTATCATGGAACTTAATTGTGGTTCATTCATGGAAGTTTCTCCAAAGGCTATGACAACACAACTTCAAGTATCTCCCTTATGGCTAACATTGTCCAATAGTAGTGAATGGTACTTATGAGAGACCATTCAATTTTGGCAACACAAACAAGATGATGCTATAGTAAGAATAGAAGTGGTCTCATTATCCTACTCTGTAGAGGCATTTGTCAAAACCCTATATATTCCAAATGAAGGGGCCGATGTTGCATAAATTTCAACAAGATCAAACATAGATGCTAAAAAGTTATGGTTGCAGAGGATGTATGGCAAAGAAGACAAAGATTATAGTGAGCTCTCAATAGAAGAAAATATCTATTTCAAGATTAGAATGTATCACCTATTCCCAACCAAATGGCTCAATCATATTTCAACATATGTAGCTTGAGGAAGTGCACTCCTGATGGGGAAATTCAATGCCAACATTGCTCATTTACTATTCCTAGAAATTCAAATGTAATTCAAGGAGAAAAAGGAAAACCAACACTACCATTTCCTTGCCTCATAAGGAAGTGGTGTAAGCAAATAGAAATTCTAGGTTACACTAGCAATGTTCCTAGAAATGTCCAAAATGATTCCTATGCTAAGATGTTCAAACCATTATCACCCATGAAAGATTAGCTAGAAAATATAGTAGGCATTGAGGGAGCTGTAGGTTCCACTCTTGCCAGTAACATTCTAGCTACCAGATAGTAACACCAAGTAGGACCTACGAGCCAGGTACTAGCTGAACAATAATAAAAAGTTTCACTACTACCATGACAAGACTATAGGTCATTAATGAGCCATCTATAATAGATTGCAAAAAAAATTAGCTGGGAAATAATGGAGAGTGCCAGTGTCTATAGAGTTAGTGAAATATTTATAAGATCCAAACCTTTGATGGATCTTATGAGTGAACAAGTCTCATTGCAGATAGGAGGAGAGGAAGATTAGGCATAACAAATCTTAGGGAATGCTGCATCATTCCAAGTCATGCTCAAAACTAGTGAAGATGTCGTAGTTATGGTTATGTAGAATGAAGATGTATCGGGAGCCAGAGAGATCATCACATATTACATCAGAGAATCATTCAATGTTCATGTTGTGCCTCTAGTTGATATCTTTGGAGCAAGAAATGCTTAAATGCTAGTTGGTATCTCAAAGAATCCTAACAAGCATGAACATGTGCTAGATGGACTACTATAGATAGACTAGGTCATGTAAGATCTATTTGATATCTCTAGTGATATCACTACAGTATAGTCTTATCTATAGTCTATCTATATCTCACAACAAATCTAGCATAATGAATGTATAATTACTAAGAACTAAAAAATATAGCTAGATTATTTGAAGAAGAGAGGAGGCAATTTGCAGCTTGGTACATAAAGACCAATAAAATGTTTTCATAGATGTCATGTCCATGGATGTACCAGCTCCATTAAACATTGGTCAATAGGCATGGATGGTACACTATCCAAGGATAGAAGAGAAGAAACTTCAGGCACTCCTTAATAGATATCAATTTCACAAGCTTAAAAGAAGCCAATGAAAGAGCCTCCACCACTAGGCACATAAGGCTACATTGAGCTACTTCATGTTTTATTATTTTTTTGTCATGTTACTATGTCATTTTGTAACACACCAATGCACCATTCAAAAATTCATGTAAATAGTCAATTATGTCAAGTTGAGTCTACCTCCAAATTTTGTAAGAAATTCTATCCTCACTTTGTTGTAACACAAGGATGAGTTTCCAATCAATTGTGGGGGTATGATAAAATCAATTTTTGAGCATTGCAATATCTTATCAACGATATTGTAGCTATCATGTTATAGTCCATCCTACATCATCATTAATGTAATGTCTTAGGATTTGTGAAATCTGATAAATACCAACACTTGGACACATAATCATTAACATTTTCATTCCACCCTTAGCTAGACTCTTGTAGTTTATTTTCATAGCTTTAGTAAGAGAGTAAATGTCTTACTGTGATGTAGGGTTGTTGTACAGAATCTTTATTTGAGTGAAGTGTACTTGGGCACAGTTCATGTTTGGAAATAAAGATTGAGACTACTTTTTGTCATTGCAACATCCATTTAGTTTTACTATTTTACTTAGCATAATTTCAATGTTTACTTAGTTAACTATTTATATTTTCAAAGTACTTTACTTATTCATTGGTAAAGTAGAATGAGTATGATTAATTTCAAGTGCATAAGTGTAATTGTTTGGTAGTCCCAATTGATGAATCATGTTTTATGTCAGCCACAATGTTTTGTATGTGACATCAAGGCCTTGATTAGATGTTTAACATCTAATGTCAGTGTATATACCGCAAGTCTATAAATACCATGCTTGGGCTCCCATTTTGAGTGAGTTTTAGTTTTCATTTTCAAGTCAAAGTAGCAAAGTTCTTGCTGTTTCTTCTTCCTATAGTTAGAATATTTTTTGAGTGCCTACAGAAGGAGTCTAAAGTGTGTACGATTCTTTGTTCAAGCACTAATGTACCTAGGCATAATAGTGTGATGGGAATAAAATGAACTCTTTTGAAAATCCTTGTAGCACTGGGAATAGGTTAATATTTTATTTATTACATTTTACTTTTTTTTCCTTTACTTTAATACACTTGATTCAGCAATTCATTTTTGGTTGTTAATGAACATGAGCATGACCACTTCAAGCATTCATATAGTACTTGGTAACCCAACAACACTTAAGATTTGGTAGCCCAGTAGTGCTATATGTGTTTAGGAAAGTGAGCGAATTACTTGTGTTAGGATAGCTAGGCAATAGATGCATTAGATATTTAATTACTCTACTCTTCATTCTTGTTGTAGGCAACTAAATCCATAAAATATAAAGTAAGAAAAATCATATACCTCAATTACACTTAAACCATACCCTTGAACTTCACAAGTGTAGTTGGTAAGACAATGAACATTCTCAACGTCATCTCACTTCCTAGAGAAACTAGTATATGAGATAACTATAGGTCCACAAAATTCAATCAGATCATGCATAATGCCTTAGTGATTTGCATGGTTGGGCATAGCGATACAAGGTGCAATTATGCTTCAAAATTATAAGAAGTAAGGTAAGCATCTATTCCTGCATGCAAACAGTGTGCGTTGAAAGCAAAAATTCAAAGGTGTCTATACACAACAACCACAAAATAGGAGGGCACCTAGTGGCTAACCACTGATTATGAAAGTAGTACACTTTACATGGAACTCACAAAGAGCTTGACATGTGAGTATGTCACAAGCATGGATGAACTCGAGCAAGTTCATCACTAACTCTTTGATGATAAAACTAATGATATCCACTGGGGAGAGTTGAAAATTCCTCATAAATTTAAGCTAGATCCCCTAGTACTAAAAATGTTACCAGCCAGAATGGAATACATGTTTTTGAAAAATAAGAAGCCAATTATAATCAATGGAAGATTTGCTCCAAAAAAAAAGAGAGGTAGTTGAAGGTAGCTGAAAGATGGTTAGTAAATTTTGCTTGGTCATATCCTGAACTCACAAGGATTGATCGTAGGATATGTTAGCATTACATTTACACCAACCTAACTATGAAGACAGAATGATAGTCATAGAGGTGGGTGAACCCCAAATTGAAGCAAATTATCAAGGAGGAAATCGGGAAACACCTCAAGGTGGGGTTCATCTGTCCCATTGTGGATAGTGAGTGGGTTAGCCCATTTATAATTGTGCCAAAGAAAGATGGAAATTGGTGGGTCTGCATCGACTTTAGGCTACTAAATATGGCAACATTCAAAGATCATTCTCTATCACCATTTGTTAACCAAGTTCTTGACACCATATCTGGGTATTGCTACTATAGTTTTCTAGATGGTTATACTGGCTATAACCAAATTCAAATTGCACTAAAAGACCAAGAAAAGACAACATTCATGAGTCCTTGGGGGACTTTTTCATATCACAAAATTCCATTTGGTCTATGAAATGCTCCTACCACATTCCAATGCCTAGTCCTAAGCATTTTTCAACAGTATATCTGTAGTGATGTGAAAGTCTTCATGGATGACTGCACTACCTATGGAGCTACATTTGACCAAGCCCTAGATCACCTTGAGTAAGTGCTAAAATGATGTGTTAAAACCAACTTATGACTCAATTGGAAAAAAAGTCACCTCATGGTCTAGGAGGGCATTGTACTAGGGCATAAAATCTCACAAGCAAGAATTGAGGTAGACCTTGAGAAAATAAGGATCATCTAGGGAATAACCTACTATTCAGAAATAATTAATGATGTTCAGTCATTCCTTGGAAATACTGGCTACTATTGGTGATTCATAGAGAATTTCTCTAAGATCATAAAATTTTTGGTCGAGCTAAGAAAGAAAGATGCTCCCTTTGTCTAGACCGCAAAATGTGAAAAAGCATTCCAGCAACTGAAAAAAAAAGCTTGTAGAAACTCCAATCCTACAAGCACCTGACTAGTCCAAACCATTTTTCATTATGACATACAAATCAAATTATGCCTTGGGAGANACCATTTTTCATTATGACATACAAATCAAATTATGCCTTGGGAGAAATTTTGATGTAGTTAGATGACAAGAAATAACCATAATACATCAACTATTCTAGTGAAAGCACGATGGATGCATAATTGAATTACACCACCATAGAGAAAGAATTAATGATTGTAGTGTTTGCTCTAGAAAAATTCAAGCACTATGTGCTTGGATATAAGGTGTTTGTACACACTAATCATAGTGCCATACACTTCCTAATGAACAAGCCAACAGTGAGCCCCCATGTCATCCATGGCTTGTGATCTTGTAGGAATTCGATCTTACAATGGTAGATTGAAAGGGCACTAAGAATGTGGTTGCTGATTACTTGTCTCAGTTGTGATGGAATGAAAAACAGGATGAAAGCCCATTATCTGATACGTTTTATAATGAAATCCTATTTGCTAGGGCTATAATTGAACAAATTCCCAATGATCCAAAATGGTATGATAACATTCTCACCTATCTTCTCACTCAAGAGATGCCACAAGGGTTACACCACTAAAAGAAATAGCAATTTGTTCACTAAGTAAAGTACTTCATGGAGATCAATGGACACCTCTACAAGGTGTGTGCCAATGGCCTAGTTCACTGGTGTGTCACTGATGCTAATCAACTATGCATTCTCCAAGATGCTCATGAAGGTCCTTGTAGAGGACACTATGTTGGGAGATGCATGGCCATTAAAATCCTGATGGTAGGGTAGTACTGGCCAACACTCTTCAGGGATGCTCACCATTTCTTCTAGTAGTAAATTCTCAACTACCAAACCCATATTCTCATCTTACAATGTGGCTATTCTTTTTCTGAATGTGTATGACTTAACTTTGGCTTGAGATTTATCACATGTTACCTAGTCCTTCTCTCTTTACAATTCTACTTGCTTAGTTATCAAGCATGTGAGCTCATCATTATTGAATTGGGCAAGAAACTCAAGAGTGATAAATCATATAGAGTTATTACATTTAACATAGAATTGGAAAATTTCTTCCTACATTTTTTATACATCCAATTTGGTAGATGGTCTTTACATAACAATAGCTTCTACTTTAGTATGATTAGCTCAAAGTGTGCGGTTGTGACATTGTAAAAATATTGAATAGTGTTTTTATGCTTTGTTTAATTTATGATAGTAAATCAAGCATTTACTTATGTTATGCTCTAGTTATGTCTACATGAATTCCTATATCTATCCTTGCAAAAATTTCTAATTTATTTAGTACAAAAATTAAGAACATGTACCACAGGAATGTTCAAGGTCTTACCACATTGTAAGATGAGAATATGGGTTTGGTAGCTAAGAATTGACTACTAAAGAAGACCAAGGAGATAGAAATTAAGTCTTATCTATGGGTTTGATGCTTGTTGGAATAAGAAGCAACTATTTAAGTCTTTTTATGATTTACAAAGAAAGGGATTAGTAGTTATATGAGGTATTTCAATATTAAGCATGACCACAAAGAGTAACATCTCTATAACTACTTTTACAAATGATGATGGAACCTTGCTTATGAGATATATAATGAAGTATTCTTCCTCTATGAAAATTGCATATGATCCATCATTTTGGATGTAATTACTTTATTTTAAGAGTTTCATCTTCTAATTGATTCAATAGAGGCTATGTTGGTTGAACTATTAGCATAAAAGGGTTTTAGGATTGCTTAATGTCACACAAATTTTAAAAGGAAAAATTATGGATTAAAAGGTGCTTACAAGGCCTTGTAGATGATTTTTAGGTATTAAAAATGCAAAATGCATATTTTGAAAAATTAACTAGTTTGTGATGCTTTAAAATAAAATAACATTTTAATTAGAGATAGAATAGAATTCTATTTTTCTTTGACAACTACATTATTATTGATTAATTTAAATTTTCAATCAATTCATGCTTTAAGTTCTATTGGTTGATTCTTCTAAAATTAATTTTGTTATGGCTAATTTGTAGGAATGGATGAATATAATCTTAGAAATGAATTCCCTCATTTGCTACCTAAAGAGACTATAAATTGTGCAATGGAGGGCTAAGAAGAATTACCATCAGTAGCAATGAAGAGAGTTAGCCAATGAAAGAGGAAAAGAGAAGAAGTTTGTTTCTCTTCTTTCTCTCTCTTTTTTTAATTCTCCCATATTATATCAATACACTAACCACAAAATCATAAATTAATCATGTTATAATCACCTAAGAGTATCTAATGTTCAAAGAAACATTCAAGCTATTAAGAAAAATCTAAATTTCCTAGACTATAAGGAGTTTGGTGCTAGGTGTTATTACTTTTTAAAAGGCCTTAAAAATTTTATGGAAGTTTATTTTATTTCCCTTTCCACATATGATGAATTGTATTTTGACATGCTCTAATATCAAAAATCTGATATCGAAGCCTCAATATCGAATACTTGATGTTGAAGCCCAAGACACAACATCGAATATCCAATATCATGGGGTATATGCTAGCCTATAAATATAGCACTTGGGCTCGCAATTTGGATATAGTTTTTTCATTAGTTGTTGTATAGAGTATCAAAGTTCTTGCAATTTAATCATTATAGAGTTAAAATATTTCTGAGTGCCCATAGCAGGAGTCTAAGTGTGTATGGACCTTTATTTGAGCACTGATGTACTTGATCGCAACAGTGTGATGGGAATAAAGATGAGCCATTTTGATAATCCTTGTAGCACTAAGAATAGATTAATGTTTTATTTAATTCATTTATTAACCATCCACTTTAATTTAATGCATTTTAATTAAGAAATTAATTTCCAATTGTTAATGAACATAAGCATGACCACTGTGAGCATACATGTAGTGCTTAGTAACTTAGAAACACTTAACATTTGGTAACCTAGCAGTGCTATATGTGTTCAATATGTGTCTAGAAAGTGGGAATGGGTACCTGTGTTAGGCTAGATTAGCAGTAGATTAATTACATATAAAATTCCTCTACCTTTCATTATTATTCTAGGTGATTAACCTTATAAAATACAAAATGATAAAAATCATATATCTCAGTTGCACTTAACCAGATACAAGTACCTCATGAGTGGAACTAAGAAGACAATGATCATTTCAATTAGATTTCACTTCTTTGAAATTGGTGTACTTAAGAACCTAAGGTCTATGAAATTTGACCGGATTACACATGAATGCTTATGATTCATATAGTTGGGTGTAGGGGTACCTCACTGCTCATCATTGGCGTTGCTGCTGGGGAATCTTTTAGTTGTTATGTGCATTATCTAGGATCTAGTAAAAGTTATTCAAAATCATTGGAAAATACCCTAGCATCATATCACACTTTAAAATAATGATAATAATATTTTGAAGCACACTAAATTTTTTTTCTCTAACATAAAATGTATTTTTCTCACAGGAGTGATTCTCTACCCAAGTTTCATGGAGCACATCAGTAGGTGCCCCAATAATATCAAGTGGTACATGTTCATCCTAATGAGTATATAACCAGTTTCACCTTCATCCTACATTAGGATGAACAACTATGCTGGTGTGACATGGAGGGAAACATTGTGTTGCTGCTTAATCAATTTGTTCCTGCAATGCTCCAACAAATGCTTATACAATGGGGTCTCCAAGAACTTCATTCTAAGTACATTTTCTAGGATAGTGACACCAAATATTATCATCCTTATGAGGCACAACATCTAAGGGATTGACAACTAGAATAATGTTATGAATCTGCAAAGAGAAAAGGATTTAACGATTCCCCATTTCTATTGTACCAAAAAGATGGTGGAGAATCATTCTCTAGGGGTTTTCTATTTAGTCAAATTCCTCTCTTTGACTTCATTGAAGGAGGTACAAATAGAACCTATAGTCCACAATTCACAATCTTGGTTCTAGTAAGAATGGATCTAATGATAAAGATGGATCCAAAGAGGCAAGTTATGGCAAGTATGGAATCAAGAAACAAGACCATGACTGTGGTTGTGATCACTAAAGAGGGGGTAGTAGGCACTATGATGAAGGGCGATCATCCCTTAGTATGATGTACGGTAGTTGTACAAAATCTTTATTTGAGTGAAGTGTACTTGGGCATAGTTCATATTTGGAAATAAAGATCAAGATTACTTCTCATCATTGCAACATCCATTTAGTTTTACTATTTAACTTAGCATAATTTCAATGTTTACTTAGTTAATTCTTTATATTTTCAAAGTACTTTACTTTACTTGTTCATTGGTAAAGCAGAATGAGTATGATTAGCTTTAAGTGCATAAGTGTAATTGTTTGGTAATACCAATTGATGAATCATGTTTTATGTCAACTACAATGTTGTGTACATGACGTCGACGTCTCGATCAAATTTTGAACATCTGATGTTAGGGTATATACCCTAAGTCTATGAATACCATGCCTGGGCTCCTATTTTAAGTGAGTTTTAGTTTTAGTTTTCAAGTCAAAGTAGCAAAGTTCTTGTCATTTCTTCTTCCTACAGTTACAATATTTTTTGAATGCCCATAAAAGGAGTCTAAAGTGTGTATGGTTTTTTGTTCAAGCACTTATGTACCTGAGCACAACAGTGTGATGGAAATAAAATGAACTCTCTTGAAAATCCTTGCAGCACTGAGAATAGCTTAATATTTTCTTCATTGCATTTTACTTTCTTATTCTTTACTTTAATACATTTGATTCAGCAATTCATTTTTGGTTGTTAATGAACATGAGCATGACCACTTCGAGCATTCATATAGTACTTGGTAACCTAGAAACACTTAACGTTTGGTAGTCCAGTAGTGCTATATGTGTTCAGGATCTGTTCAGGAAAGAGGGGTGGTTACTTGTGTTAGGCTAGCTAGGCAATAGATGCATTAGATCTTTAATTACTCTACTCTTCATTCTTGTTGTAGGGGACCAAATCCATAAAATATAAAGTAAGAAAAATCGTATACCTCAATTACACTTAAATCATACCCTTGAACTTCACAAGTGTAGTTGGGAAGACAATGAATGTTCTCAACACCATTTCACTTCCTAGAAAAACTAGTGTACGAGATAACTATAGGTCCATGGAATTGAACCAGATCATGCGTAACACCTTAGTGATTTGTATAGTTGGGTGTAGGGGTACCTCACCAGTCATCATTGGTGCCATTGCTAAGGAAGGGCATGGCTAAGCATCATAGATGCAAGAATTGGCATCAGAGATCTTTCCTTGAAAATCTCTAAGAAAAATGCATTTGAAAAGATCGAGAAGAAGAGAGTTCCATGCATCACATACACCAATACAAGGTGCAATTGTGTGCTAAAACTATGGGTAGTAAGGCAAGCATCTATTCCTAGATGCGAAAAGTGTGTGCTGGAAGTAGAAATTCAAAGGTGTATATAGGTAATAGCCACAAAATAGGAGGGTACCCAGTAGCTGATCGCTAATTGTGAAAGCAACACACTTTGCATGTAACCAACTAAGAGCCTGACATGTGAGTATGTCATGAGCATGGATGAACTTGAGAAATTTCATTACCAACTCTCCAATGATACAACTGATGATACCCATTGAGGAGAGTTGAAAATTCCTCATAAATTTAAGCAAGAGCCCCTAGAACTAAAAAATTTACCAGCTGTAATGGAATACATGTTTTTGAAAAATAAGAAGTTGGTTATAATCAATGTAAGACTTGCTCCAAAACAAAAAGAGATGTTGTTGAAGGTAGTTGAAAGATGGTCAATAGCTTTTGCTAGGATATGCTAGCATTGCATCTACACTAACCTAGACATGAACCCAAAATGATAGCCATAGATGTAATTGAACCCCAAATTGAAGTAAATTGTCAAGGAGAAAATTGAGCAACACCTCAAAGTGCGGTTCATCTATCCCATTGCAGATAGTGAGTGGTTCAGCCCATTTGTAATTGTGCCAAAGGAAGATGGCAAGTGGTGGGCTTGCATTAACTTTAGGCTACTGAATATGGTAACATTCAAAGATCATTTTCTGTTGCCATTTGTTGACGAAGTGCTCAACACCATATCTAGGCATTGCTACTACAGTCTTCTAGATGGTTGTAGTGGCTATAACCAAAATCAAATCACACCAAAACACTAAGCAAACACAACATTCACAAGTCCCTAGGGGATTTTTGCATATCACAAGATATCGTTTGGTCTATGCAATGCTCTACCACATTCCAATGCCTAGTCCTAAGCATTTTTCAATAGTAGATCCATACTGGTGTGAAAGTCTTCACGGATGACTTCTCCACCTATGGAGCTACATTTGAGCAAGCCCTAGATTGCCTTGAGCAAGTGCTAAAATAATGTGTTGAAACCAACTTGTGGCTCAATTGGTAGAAAAGTCAACTTATGGTCTAGAAGGGCATTGTACTAGGGCATAAAATCTCACAAGCAGGAATTAAGGTAGACCCTGAGAAAATAAGGGTCATCTAGGGAATAACCCACTAGCTAGAAATAGTTAAAGATGTTTGGTCATTCCTTGGACATATTGGCCCCTCCTGGTGATTCATAGAGAATTTCTCTAAGATCGTAAAACCATTGGTCACGCTAACAAAGAAAGATGCTTCCTTTGTCTATACCATAGAATGTGAGAAAGCATTCTAGCAACTAAAAGAAAAGCTTGTAGAAACTCTAATCCTACAAGCACTTGACTAGTCCAGAAGATTTTACATTATGAAAAACACATCAAATTATGCCTTGGGAGTTGTGTTGATGCAGTTAGATGACAAGAAATGACCATACTACATCCACTATGCTAGCTGAGGCATTGTGGATGCACAATTGAATTACACCACCATAGAGAAGGAATTGATTATTGTGGTATTTTCTCTAGAAAAATTCAGGCACTATGTGCTTGGATATAAGGTGTTTGTGCACACTGATCATAGTGCCATACACTTCCTAATGAACAAGTCAACAGTGAGCCCCCATGCCATTTGTGGTTGGTGATCTTGCAGGAATTCAATCTTACAATGGTATACTAAAAGGGCATTGAGAATGTGGTTTCTAATCACTTGTCTTAGTTGCAATGGAATGAAAAAGAGGACAAAATCCCATTATTTGATATATTTCCTAATGAACTCCTCTTTGCTGGGGCTACAACTGAACAAATGCCCAATGAGCAAAAATGGTATGATAAAATTCTCATCTATCTTCTCACTCAAGAGATGCCACAAGGGTTAGACCACTAGAAAAAACATCAGTTTCTTCACCATGTAAAGTACTTCATGGAGATCAATGGATGCCTCTACAAGGTATGTTCTAATGGCCTAGTTTACTAGTATGTCCCTAATGTTGATCAACTACACGTTCTCCAAGATGCTCATGAAGGTCCTTGTAGAGGACACTATGTTGGAAGATGCACAACCATTAAAATCCTGATAGTAGGGTACTACTAGCCAACACTATTCAAGGATGCTCACCATTTCATCTACTCTTGTGATCAATGCCAATGAGATGGTGGAATGATTGCTCAAATGGAGGAACCTCAATAATGGGATTCAACCATTAGAACCATTTGACATTTAGGTCATTTATTTCATGGGTCCTATCACATCCATGTTAAATGGAAAGGCATACATCATAGTTTTTATCAACTATTGTACGAAATGGGTAGAAGTAGCAACTGTCATGAATTGTACATCATCTATTGCTACTTGGTTTTTACAAAAAAATGTTGTAAATAGGTTTGGTGTGCCATGTGCATTAATTTCTGATAATGGAACTCACTTTATAGGAAATATCTTTTGGAAGCTCATGCAATGCTTGGGGGTTGAACATAAACTCACAACACCTTACCATCTCCAAGCTAATTGTCAAGCTAAGGTTACTAATAGGGAAATTACAAGGATACTAAGAAGAACTATTACCAAGTATAGGAAGGACTAGAGCACAAAACTGAATGATGTCCTTTTGGCCTACCGCTCAACTTGGAAACTTCCTATAGGTTACTCTCCCTATGAGCTTGTGTATGGCAAACTACCAATACTTCCTATTCAATCTAAACTTCGTACAAATTTCAATTGCTTGTAACCTTGACCTTGACTTAAGTCTAGCCCAAAAAAAAGACTCATGAATCTCAGTTTACTAAATGAAAACCAATTAATAGCCCTATCATCTAATGAGTTGCACAAGGCCTATAACAAAAAAGTATCATGAACTAAAAATTAGAAAAGTCCAATTTCAACTGGAAGATAAGGTTCTTTACTAGAACCCCACACATGTACCTCAACAAACCAAGTTCCAAATTTTTTGGAAAGGACCTTACATCATTTATGAAACTTTTCCTTATGGGGCCATGATGATCTATAAACCTAAGAGCCCAAACAAGAAAGAGTTAGTAAATATTCAACAAATCAAACCTTTCATGAGCATAGGCTAGCCAACACAATAAGCACCTCATCAAATGGATAACCATGCTCCATATTTTAGATCTCCTCCTCTCAACTTAGTCATGGGGGAGGTGGCCAACCATGCTAATCATTTAGGTGGCTCCTTAGTTATTCAACTTTTTTGTTTTAGACATTTTTTATTTTACAACTTTTTCTTTTACATATTATTTATTTTACATCTTTTTGTTTTTATGCTTTTAATGTTTTCTATTTTTTTTACACCACCAGTCTTACATTTGCTATTTCTAGAATATTTTACACTTTCTTTCATATTTTCTTATATTTGATGTGATTTTCTAACTTTTTGTTAATAAAGTGCCAAGTACATTGGTAATGCATTACTTGATGGTGGTACATACTATTTTTGTTATTTGATTTTTGGTGTCTAGTTTCTCGCTTTGAATTTCGTTATAGATAATTAGGATATGGTTTCTTTTTTATGCAACAAGAAATGAGTCCACAACATCCACCCATCCACACACTCTATGGTTTTCCTTATTTTGGAAACATGCAATCCCTTTTTCATTAATAAAACTTTAATAAATTTGTGACTTTGGTAGTTTCCAGAATTGAGAAGGATTCAAAGGTTTGAATACGGTGTGGCTTCAAAGGGATTCAGTGTTCTTTGTGCTTTTCTATTTGCCTGGGTGCATGTGTGTTTTCATGAATTTCTTACCATTCCATATCATCCAATAAAAGGAAGTTGAATTAGTCCTTGCATGGTGTGGTTCTCAACCAAAAA
>MNCI01013396.1:26920-38988 GCA_015680685.1 Gnetum montanum | reverse complement strand
TGGTTGTTCTGTGGGAGTACTCTTGTGTCTCATGGGATGGATTGGTCTTAGAATGTTGATGCAAAGTCACTACAAATAGTCTATTTTGATCTGGACTAAGGATGGATCCTATCAAGTCATTTAACCACAAAATCCACAAAGGACTTCATGTGACCTAAATAAGGAACTTCATTTCACTCTCTCTCATCCATCGATGCTTTCCATGTCTCACCTCACTACTGATTTCATGTTCTTAATTCAATGTCTTAGTTTGATGTGTAAAATTTTTAGTTAGTTTCTTCTAAGATTTTGTACTTAACCTTCTATAACCATTAATCATCCACAAAGCCCATAGACTCCTTGGTTTGAAGTTATGAAAGGGCATAAAAGGCCTATGCCTACTTTGGAGAAGATCCACTTGCATATCTTTTGGTTGGATTAGTTAATTTTGTTACCCTTAGATATTCTTACAATCAAATTCTTTCTATCTACCCATCAATGACATCCAATTGTACACATCTTCACAACAGTTTTTAGTGAGCTTTTCTTTTTATTGTTGTAAATTCTTATACCCTCTTCAATTATTTCCTTGTGTTGAACTTTTATGAATTTGCTGGACTGCTTATCTATTTTACCCTATTTGTCAGCCTTCCCGCTAACACTATCAAAGAATCCAATCTACCACAATCACTACTTAGTCAAGTGTAACCACTAACGAGACAAGGCATTTAACCACTATGTGTTACACATTACATACTAATTCATGATCCTATTATGATTGTAGTGGAAAGCATGGATTGGAAGTGGGACTATCTTCACCAAGGACGATGCAGTAGTACCACACAATAAAGATCATTCATGATCACTGGATCTCCTCTCTCTCTCTCTCTCTCTCTCTCTCTCTCTCTCTCTCTCTCTCTCTCTCTCTCTCTCTCTCTCTCTCTCTCTCTCTCTCTCTCTCTCTCTCTCTCTCTCTCTCTCTCTCTCTCTCTCTCTCTCTCTCTCTCTCTCTCTCTCTCTCTCTCTCTCTCTCTCTCTCTCTCTCTCTCTCTCTCTCTCTCTCTCTCTCTCTCTCTCTCTCTCTCTCTCTCTCTCTCTCTCTCTCTCTCTCTCTTGGTGCTAAGAGGTGTTGGATGTCAATGTTATCCAGGGTGGTCACTTCTCCTATCATGAACATCCAATGTTATAAAAATATTGTACAAGCACTCAAAGTCTTTATGTCTATTTCATCTGAGTTAGTTATAATGTCAGCCAATAATCCCATACCTACCCAACCTAGATCCAACATTGGACATCTAACGTCAAGGTATATACCTTAAGTCTATAAATAACATGCTTGGGCTCCCATTTTGAGTGAGTTTTAGTTTCAATTTTCAAGTTGTCATTTCTTCTTCTCAAAGTTAGAATATTTTGTAAGTGCCCATAGAAGGAGTCTAAAGTGTGTATGGTTCTTTGTTTGAGAATTGATGTACCTAAGCACAACAATGTGATAAGAATAAAACTTACTCTTTTGAAAATTCTTGCAGCATTGAGAATAGCTTAATATTTTTTTTATTGCATTTTACTTTCTTGTTCTTTACTTTAATGCATTTGTTTCAACAATTCATTTCTAGTTGTTAATGAATATGAGCATGACCACTTCGAGCATTCATATAGTATTTGGTAACCCAGCAATGCTTAACATTTGGTAGTCCAGTAGTGCTATATGTGTTCAAGAAAGTGGGGCAGTTACTTGTGTTAGGATAGCTATGCAATAGATGCATTAGATCTTTAATTACTCTACTCTTCATTCTTGTTGTAAGTAACCAAATCCATACAATATAAAGTAAGAAAAATCATATACCTCAGTTACACTTAAATCTTACACTTGAACTTCACAAGTGTAGTTGGGAAGACAACAAATGTTCTCAATGTCGTTTCACTTCCTAGAGAAACTAGTGTACAAACTATAGGTCCAGAGAATTCAATTGGATTATGCATAATGCCTTAGTGATTCGTATGGTTGGGCGTAGGAGTACCTCATCGCTCCTCACTAGTGGTGTTAGTGCTTGGTTCTTCCAGTAGCGTAACACTTGGTAATCCAATAACGGTTAAATGAGACAAAGGCATGTATGGTAGATCAGGACTGGATGCTCATCACTATAGGCTAGAATAAATTTACATTGCCATCATTACTTAAGATTTAGATTGTTATTCTCAACTTTCATTATGTTTGTAACTAGGAGTAATCAGAGCCTAACAACATCAACTAATCATATGCCTCCCTAGGAGTTAAACCATACACTTGAACTTCACCAACTCAAAGTGGCAAGATAGCAATCTTGAACTTAACATTAATTACTAGCATAATTACATTGTCCATTCGCGGATTATAATCTAGTCATGCACTAGCACTTGTGACTTATATGGTCAGATGTTGGGATACCTCCACTACTTATCATTAGTCAAGTCATAAATATGGCCTAGAGGCTAATTACCAAATTGTTTAACTTTATTACGAATAAATAAATAAATAACTATGGTCATAATGTTGGGTCAAGAACTGAACTTTTTCAAAGGAGTTACTAAATGGTTGGCTTTTGTTTTTGGAAATTACAAATTTGTTGCACTTTGTCAAAAAATGATTAATTATAATCACAACACAAAAGCCAACACAAAATTTCAAGCTATGTCTAACAACAAAAACTAAGACAAAATTTCAAGATGAAGAATGTCTACGACAAGAAGTAACATTGGCTTTGATTTTTCTTTTCAACATGTAAATCATGGTAGGAGTTCAATTCTGAATGAATCACTTTTTGGGATTTTATTAGTTCAAAATCCAAAAGGATTCTTTCAGTAAATATATATTATAAACATGGACGTTGTGATGAGTCGATTAAGGCTAATAATTATTTTGTTTGGAATATTTAAATATTTGCTAATGATGTGGTCTTAGGAGCAAAAACTAGAGCTCAAATAAAATGTATGTTTCTAGATCATGATAATGTTGTTTCAAAAATGAAAATCATTTCCAAAACCAAAATGATAATATGTAGTACCAAATCCTATAAAGATGATTTTTATATTGGTTATGCTTCCTTCCTGGAAGTATTGAGTATTGCATTTTCAGATAAGTATTTATAGTATGATTGTCTCTCATCAAGGATCTCTAATAATATGTATACTGTACACTACATATGTACACCCATGGTGATCTTCACTTGGTCCCTTAAACCTAAAATGATAATTGGATTTATCAGCATGTAAACACCATTATGAATTTTCAAACAAGAGTTGTCTGGATGGAACGTGGAAGTGAATTTATAATCACACCCTCAAACATATGAATATACAATTCCATTAGGTGAAAACTTTCTTAATTGAATCCAACTTGAACGCATTGCCGTTATTAAGAATTGTATAACCATTACAGCAATGGATTCAACCAGAAAATAAATGAGGATGGAAATAAATAATCAGGACGATGATCCAGGGAAGAGGAGCTGGAATTTATTGTGAAAATGAATGTCATGTAACCAAAATCTGAATTGCCGCATCAGGGAAAATAACAGAACAAAAGGTTACGGTGAATAAGAAGGTAAAGAAGAAGCTAAGGGATGTGGCAGCCAGCTCCTCCGCGTACGTGGCCTTTCCCATGAGCGCAGCTTGAGGATCCACTGGGTGGAACATTTCCTTGTGTCTCAGCCTCTAACAATGACATCCTTCTTTTCTTCATCTTCATTTTCATAGCACTAAACTTATTATTATTGTTGCTGCTGCTGCGGTCATGGCCTTTCTGAATAATGCTAACACGGGTGCCTCTCGCAACTGCAGCAGCAGATATCATCATCATCAGCACCACCAACAACAGAACCACCACTTTGATGTTGCCCATACTTGATATTGCAAAACAAGCAGCAGTAGTGATCACAAATTGGTTTGTGTTTTGGGTATAGCATTCAACTAATTACCGTAATTGTTGAATGAATGAAAGAAATGAGATGAGATGAGTTTGAGATGACTGTTGAGGAGGCTATGATGATTGGAAGGTATAAATAAATTCACGGGAGGATCTTCCGTAATGGGCTGAATTCAATTCAATTCATTTGAATTTCAATTTCAAACTATGGATGGATAGAACAAGAATATGTTGGAATTAATGCCCGGAATGCAGGGCATGCCAGACGGGGTCAAGTTCAAACATACGCGTAACAACTAACAACTACATGCAACCAGTGCGCATCTTTCGTTGGAATTTTAATTATTGGTCAAAAAACTTTTGGCCCGATATAACCGCAGCTGTTTGGATTGTGATGGGCCACTGAACGAGGCTTCCATGTTACGTAAGTTTAAGTGGGCTTTTATGATTAAAAGAATTTTAAATTAAAATAATTTCTTGGGCTTTCTAGAATCAACTTATAACGGTTACGTCTACGGGAAATTTTGGGACGAAAGTAGTGTAGGGTATGATGTGTTAATACCAAATAAAGAATAGGTGAAATGGAAGTTAAACAACCAGCCACCAACATGATATTAAAATAGTATATAGGTAATAAATAATATATTTATCTTTAAAGTAAAAGTCCAACTTCCAATTAATATATATAAAGCAAAATACTTAGTTATCTAGTTTTGGATTGATTCATAAATATTAATGATGAAATTGCAAAGAAAATCATTTCTTTAAACGATATTGGTTTCTTTGATTATTTTGACATTTTTGGCTTAATGAAAATTTGGGAAGTTGAAAGCTCAAATCATTTTGTTGTACCATGCTTCATTAAAGATTCTTTTAAAAACATTATAACAATGAGGTGTTAACCTAGTGGTATGGGTTTTGCCTATGTTTCAATTAATTTGAGTTCTAACACCTCTTTAAAAAAAATTACACAAGGTATAAAGAGTATTGTGTGTTCAATTAGGAAGTCTTTAGTACATTTTATACAACCAAAAAAATAAATGACTATAAGCAATATGTTTAGCTAAAAGCCTATCATCAACAATAATGTGTTTTCCTCGTTATTTGTTATTTTGCTCTTAGAAAAGCTACTTCATCTTATCAAATAGGTCTTCCTAGAGACTATCCTTTTCAATATCTAGAGCAAATATTGTAGATTTTACCACTAAAGGGGTTGTTTTTATTTGTGATAATTTTAATGCTTGAGTAAGATGTGGACAAAAAAAAATGTGGTTGAATGGAAATGATAGCATAAACATTATCTATAATTAGACTTGAGCTAAATGCTTTGAAGTTAGTGACATCAAGGGAATGGGACACCATTTCTAAGATTAAACTAAACCTTTATATATTCTCATTTATAATAGTTTATCTAAGCTTCCAAGATCTACAATTTTTACTTTTACAAGACTTAAAGGTAATTCTTGTATATATTTTCTGATATATTCTATTAAGAATTATTACATAGAAGCTTAATTCTAAACCCACAAAGGCGAGGTCCTAGAAGGCTTGGTGGATGAGCAAAAGCCTAACCTCTTTTGACTAGTTGTACCCATGCTCGAACCTAGGTTTTCTAACTTGAGAAACAAGCATCTTATTATCACTCCAAGTGGTGGTTCCTTTTATTATCCTCTATTGACAATATAAAATACATCAAAGACTTTATTGTAGAATGTGAGATAGTGAAGTGCTGTCATCATTCTTTAGACTTTATTTTGCAAATTCAACTATATCTTGATGTTGGGAAGAATAATGATGATTGGTGAGTATGTTCAATGCCCAATTATACTATCTTCAAGCATCTCATTTGATTATGTCTTAATTCTTGGATAAACTACAAAGAACATTTAATCTTGTTACATGATCATAGAACATTGTCTTTCTACCTAGATTAGTAGTGGCTCTTATATTTATATAGTTTAGTTTAGGTAAGGTATATCATCCTTGATGTTCTTACAACTATGATTAAACTAATTAAGACATAAGAAATATGATTAATTAATTAATTAATGAATAAGGATAATAGATCCTAGTCTAGCCTACAAGCAATGAGTATGAGTCTCTCACTTATCATCATATCTTAGACATATGCATTGATTATTAAGATTACCAAGCAATATCACCACTAGACATACCAACTATTATTGTTGCTAGTATTACCAAGTCAATACTTATTAATGCTTGAAGCTAAATTGTGTTCATTTGACCATGGATTATCATGTGATGAAACATAAACATTATGCTAAATGAAGTAGTAAAATAACAAAGGAAATTTAATGCAATAAATATAAATTTACACTAAGTTAAAATGCTGCAATGAAAGAAAATTAATCTTGACCTTATTATTGTTCATAAATTGTATGTAGGTATAATTTACTTAAATAAAATGCTATACCACTAACCTAATTTCATGTTGTGGACACTTGCTCACTATTCTCTAATCTCTAGAAACAAATTGTAGAAGTCTCATTCCTATGTAACTAAATGGTGTCATAAATGTGGTAGGTTAGCCATCTTTATATGCATTTATATCTATAATGATATAGATGATGTAGAAATAATTTTTTAATATTAATCATACCCCATGACTAACTAAAAACTTGTTTTTAAATTATACAAAATGGGAGAAAGTTTGTTACAAAATTATAAGACTAACACTGACTAACAGTGATTGAATTACTAACACTGAGTGCTACAATACAGAAATTTATTCAAGTGGTATACATTACAAAAAATAACATTCAATCGACATAAAAAATTTATAAAAATATTCAATAAAAAACTTCAAAAGCCATTGTAGATCTTCAAGTTTTTCTAGGTAGTGAAGGTTTTCTCTTAATGGTTCTTTTGCCAAATCCTTTTTCTTCATGCTATGTTCGTGAAGGATAAACTAGTATTTCTAATCATTGGTCCATGAATCTACCATACTTCATGTAAGCTTAGATAATTCTATTATTATTAGGACTTCCCACAAACATGGAAACTATGGAAACATTTTGTTAGCTTAGGCAAACTAAGTAATGAATGTTGTATACTTTGCTTCAAGTACCATAAGTACCCAGTCCTTCTATTATTGGTAGCTCATCTTTCCTTGTGTGAGGTTCTCTAACAAATTACTTTGTTCAATGAACTTGGCCTTTAGAACTTCAAGCTCCATATTTGAAACTTACACTTTTTTCTTAGTTTCACCATGTAGTTGGTACTCATGTTCATAGAGAAAGAATGTTGATGTAAGTTGCTTTTCTATCTTACTCATAGATCTACTTGCAATTAACATCACTAGGTTGGAATATTGTAAGTTGGATAATTTTAAATAATGGTTTAACTCTTCAGTCTACAAATCTTTCATTTTTATCTCTACTTGATCCATTACATTGATGGCATTCAATATACTTATCTATGTAACTACTACTAGCTACTGTAAAGTAGCATTTAACTTGGAATTGGTTGCTTTTGTTTCTTTCTTGTTTAACAACTTTCGTAGCTCCACCTAATCTCTATAATAATTGTTAATCACTTAATACTATGCCTTATTTTTCTAGGTAGAAATCTCTCGTATCATATACTAATCAATCATTCTTATCTCTTGAATGAACAAATTCATCTTTTCTTTGGCTAACCTAAACATCTCCACACTAACCTTCACCATCTTCTCTCAAATATGTTAGAGGTTTATTTCAAGCTTCTCTTTTTTTCTTCACACATCTTATAGTAGCCAATTCTCAACTACCAAACACATATTCTCATCTTACAATGTGGCTATTCTTTTCTTTAATGTGTATGACTTAGCTTTGGCTTGAGATTTATTGCATATTACCTAGTCCTTCTCTCTTTACAATTCTACTTGCTTAGTTATCAATCATGTGATCTCATCATTATTGAATTGGGCAAGAAACTTAAGAGTGATGAATTCATAAATGATCATAAAGTTTAACATAGAATTGTAGAATTTCTCCCTACATTTTTTATACATCCAATTTGGTAGATGGTCTTTACATAACAATAGCTTCTACTTTAGTATGATTAGCTCAAAGTGTATGGTAGTGACATTGTCAGAATATTGAATAGTGTTTTTAGTCTTTGTTCAATTTATGGTAATTGATCAAGCATGCACTTGTGTTATGCTCTAATTATGTCTCCATGAATTCCTATATCTATCCTTGCAAAAATTTCTAATTTATTTAGTACAAAAATCAAGAACATGTACTACAAGAATGTTGAAGGTCTTGCCACATTGTAAGATGAGAATATGGGCTTGATAGCTAAGAATTGACTACTAGAGAAGACCAAGGAGATAGAAATTAAGTCTTTTCTATGGGTTTGATCATTTTTTAAATAAGAAGCAACTATTAAGTATTTTTATGATTTACAAAGGAAGGGATTAGTAGTTATATGAGTTATTTCAATATTAAGCATGGCCACAAAGAGTAAGATCTTTGTAAGTACTTTTAAAAATGATGATGGAACCTTGCTTATGAGATATAGAATGAAGTCTTCTTTCTCTATGAAAATTGTAGATGATCCACCATTTTGGGTGTAATTGCTTTATTTTCAAGAGTTTCATCTTCTATTTGATTCAATAGAGGCTATGTTGGTTGAACTATTAGCAGAAAATGTTTTTAGGGTTGCATAATTTCATGCAAATTTTGGAAGGAAACATTATGGATTAAAAGGTTTTTACAAGTCCTTATAGATGATTTCTAGGTATTAAAAATGCAAAATGCATCTTTTGAGAAATTAACTAGTTTGTGATGCTTTAAAATACAATAAAGTTTTAATTAGAGATAGAATAGAATTCCATTTTTCTTTAGTAGCTAAATTATTATTGATTAATTTAAATTTTCAATCAAGTCATGCTTTAAGTTTTGCTAATTGATTCTTCTGAAATTAATTTTGTTATGGCTAATTTGTAGGAATGGATGAATATAATTTTAGAAATGAATTCCCTCATTTGCTAACTAAAGAGACTATAAAGTGTGCAATTGACGACTAAGAAGAATCACCATCAATAGCAATGAAGAGAGTTAGCCACTGAAAGAGGAAAAGAGAAGAAGTTTGTTTCGCTTCTTTCTCTCTTTATTTTTTTCATAACTTAAATGTTTCTTTGGACATCAGATACTCTCAATCATGTTATAATCACCTAGGAGTATCTGATGTCCAAAGGAACATTTATGCTATGAATCATAAATCAATCATGTTATAATCACCTAGGAGTATCTGATGTCCAAAGAAACATTTAAGCTATGAATCATAAATCAATCATGCTATAATCACCTAGGAGCATCTGATGTCCAAAGAAACATTTAAACTATAGAGGACAACCTAAATTTCCTAGACTATAAGGAGTTTAGTGGTAGTTGTTATTACTTTTTAAAAGGCCTTACAACATGGTATGGAATTTTATTTTATTTTCCTTTCCACATGGTTATCCTATTTTACTATGAATTTTCTATTCTTCCTATCTTCTTCCTAATTTGTCATTATTCTTTTATGATTTTAATTTTAATACTAAGACTCTATTAAATGTTTGTCTATTTAGGCTTATTTTTACATAGAAAGTTGCACTGTAAGTTTTACTTAGATGATTTTCCTTATTTTGATGAATTTTCTTGAATATGTGGGAACTTTGTCCCACTTTCTTCTTGGATATTTTATAATTATTTGGATTATCCGTTGATAGAAATAAAAATTTTCAAGAATTTTATGGATTTTTCTTTATTTTCAAAATCTTTTGGTTTTGAAACATATTAAAGTAATCTATACATAATCAAGTTTGTTTAGATAGAAGTGGAAGCCACAAATCTTTTAGATACCCCTATCTACAAGAAATAGTGTAGTGTTTCTTAGTGGGATCCATCCCATAGAAATAAGGGTTTTGGATGGATTTCCTATATTTGATTTTGATCCGTAATCAATATCCATTCTCATCTCATCTATCTTCTTTTTAGGTATTTCAATAGCTGGAATAACACATTGTCTTTAAGCTTTGGCCTCAATTCATTTTCTAGCTACGACCAGTGAATTGAAATTTAAAATATTTTATTTTCTTCATTAAAATTTAACTCTTTTAAATGCAAATTTTATATCTAAAAAAATATTGATTGATTTGTTAAAAAAGATAATTGTGACTTAATCTTTCATTTATATGAGCCTTATTTTTCCTTGTTATAACTTGCAGTGATTTGGAGCTAGAATTCCCATTTACATTCCCTTTCTTACCTTGATTAGTTGTATATCATGTTATGCATTGAAAGCATAAGTTGAAGATGCATTATTTAGATGCAATTTTTGATTCTAGATACAACATCTAATTAGTGCACTGTGATTTGTTGATGTGGGAAGGAATTTATTTAGAGGTAAAATCTTCATTTAATTCTTTTGAATATTTTCTCTTTAGCTATATCTTAATCACCCAAAACTAATGTGGAAAATAATATTTCTATCTAGTAATAATCTTTTCAAATATCCATCTATTTAGAAGTAATTTTTTGACTTCCAATATTTTCTTTAATTGTTGATCTTACATGTTAGAAAAGCTATTTAGATGTGTTTTTCATTCTATATGGCACATCTAAATGTTGTATTGAAGCTATTGGTTCTAGAAAAGCTTTGTTAGTGCCTGTTGGCTTCTCTAGCTAATCTTTCTTTGATGACACTAGCTTGGACATCTCAGCATATGATGCATTTTGGACATTACGTAAGACATCATTTGTATACCCCAAAATTTCACCTGGCTTGCACAATCTTTTGATAAAGCAAGAGAATCACAATGTGAATTTCCTTGCCATCTTTTCTTCAAACCTTCTTTGAATTTTCAAGAGTATTAAATGAGCTAGATTTGCATTGAATTTTCCTATAAGGATGGTACTTCATCTTGCAGCATAGCTAGAGATTCTATTTAATCTTTTTGTGGGAAAGATGTGGTAAGTTCCTATCTTAAAGTATATCTTTTTCTTAGTACATAATTCAATGAATTTCTTATCTTCTTTGTCATATGCTCTTTGTAGCCATAACTTCTTTACCTTAGTGTCAGATCTAGTAGAGATCTGTGCAATATTTGCTCCAACATTGGGAATGTTGAGTACCTTCACAATAGCTTCCACTAAATAAGGCATAAAGAACCCTTCTACTTTTATAGTGGCATCATCTTATTTATTTTCCCAGAACTAGTAGACTTCTTCTAAGTACCATTCACTATTACAGGATAGAATTGGCCACAAAGGAGAGGCTTGAAGTTATGTTTGGACATTCTTAGGTGAAAACTTCATGAACAATCTGAAATTTAGTTCCACAATCACTATAGAAAAAATTGATTTTTTTTGGACTGTCTAGATACATTTAGCTAATAGCATTAGGTGTTGTCCTTGTTCTAGAGCTAGTGGTGCTTTAGCCTCTACCTAAGTAGAGTGTTCAATGTCAAGTATTTGTTGATAGATGTTGAAGGAATAGGCCTCCTACTCCGCTTGTGAAGTTTGTTTCTTAGCTCGTCCTTTGCCTCGACCCCTTGGTCTTTTACTTCCATGCTATGACAGTCCTTCTATGTGGGGTCTATTAGGAGTCATCTGTAATCATCAAAGATTTATTTGTGCATATCAAAGGCTTTAAATAGATTTGCAATTGTTCATAACCCTTTTCAAATTATGGAAATTAATTATAAGTTTATCCTAATTATTTCTTATAGCTTTTAGTATGATTGCAAAGTTAGAGAAATATCAAAAAGAAACCCTTAATGGTTGTATCTTTGCTTGTTATGGCCTCTCACAAGTGTTATTTTCTTTCTTCTTATGTGTTCAGATGAGTAGTTAGGATGTATGTTAGGATTTACTACTTATTTTCTTAGTTGATCAAGATTTTAGTTGATAATTCTTATTCTTACCTTTAATATGCTCTTCCTAGAATTAGAGAAATTTGGCTCAAATTGATTCTTCTATGTGCAATACTCATCCCCATGGCTATCTTGCTTACTCTATGATCAAAAAGATTCAAAAAGGTTTAAGAATTATGAAAATTGGAATTTCAGTGAAAGAGGTATGTTCTTTGGAAGTTTGGTTGCCAAAGGGTTAGAAAAACAACATGAACTCTCCTTACTAGAAATGAGAAGATGAAAATTCTTCTAACTCCATGCAGATATATATAGAATTTTATATCA
>MNCI01013396.1:0-23990 GCA_015680685.1 Gnetum montanum | reverse complement strand
ATCGCAAAGGCCTACGATTCCGTCAGTTGGGCTGCCTTGCGATCTGTGTNCGGTCCGGTGGAAGCCCCATAACTGTCTATCAATGTCCAAAGAGTATAGCCCTCCTTGCTGGATCTGCAGGCAGAGGTTAACAAAGGCTTTGTCAAAGCCTTTAGCGTGCAACACAGATCGCAAGGCAGCCCAACTGACGGAATCGTAGGCCTTTACGATGTCCAACTTGATGTAGAGGCCCGGTAATCTGGCCGCTTGCAAGGAGTGGTGAATTTCTTGGAGCAGTAAAATCTAGTCTTGAAGATGACGCCCTTTCATAAAGGCTACCTGGTGTTTACCCATGAGGCGCGTCATGAGCGGACGCAACCTGGCCACTAGTAGGCGAGAAAACAGCCACAGCAGGCAATTACAAACACCGATGGGGCGGAAATGGCCAGGGGAGGTGGGATTTTCCATTTTTGGCAGCAAAACCACACGAGAGCAGTTAATCTCTTTGCGGATCTGACGCCATGCCAACATGTGGTTGAATGCGTCAAGCAAGTTTGTACCGAGGACATCCTCGAAATCCCAGAACAGTTCAATGGGCCAGCCATCTGGACCTGGTGCCTTGTCTGTCGACATGTTCTAGAGCGCATCATGGAGTTCCTGGCGCGAAAAAGGCTACAAGAGCCGAAAATTATCTGCCGGTTCTAGGATTTTTTCCACTGGCACCGAAATTGGTTCCGTTGGCTACCACTCCTAGACCTGCTGCCAGTAATTCAGGATGCTGTCAGTGCCCGAGTGTAGATCACCCTGCATAAGGCATTGCAGCGGACCATGGCGGGCACCGCAGTGCTCCTTCGCCGCAGAAAAGAAGAATTTTGTATGCCGATCCCCCACCTTGAGCCACTGCACACAGCCCCATTGGCGCCAATACTCCTCTTCCTCATGGTGCAGAAGCTGCAGCTCGGCCTGCAAGGCGAGTTCCTCCCTAGCGTGGTCTGCCCCATGCTCCTAGTGCTCCTGCAGCGCCTGAATATTCTGCAGTTTATCCTGGATCTGGCTGCAGCAGGTTCTGAAACTGTATAACCTCTTATTATTGGAAATGAGTGGATGGATGATGGGGTTTCACTGTATATAGAATCAGTCTTCAAATGATTTCATATTATAGGGTAATATTCACATTATTAGGACTACATCTTATTTTATTCCTTGTACTTTATTTGAAAAATCAACAAAAATATGTACAAAATGATGATAAAAAGTTATAGAAAAATGATAAGAATATTAAAAATGATAAGAATTAAAAAATGTAGAAAGAATTTAAAAGGTATCAAAGAATAGAAACTGACTAAGAAATGAGAACACTATAAAAGAATAGAAAAGATATCAAAGAATGTGAAAAGTAGTAAGAAAATAAAAAAGTTCAGTGCTTAAGTATCCAACTAGATACCACTATGAATTTATTGAAAATAGTTAATCAAAAGATGAAATGGGCTAACAATGGTTTAGCAGATAAGGTAGAATCCATAGAGGAGTAGGGATGTTCATGGAATGGTTTGACTTGTTGAATATTAATCAAGATAAGCTTTTGTGGGCTTGTTGGGTGATAAATCTATGTAACACTTGATTGGTAGGTTACATGGATGATAAAGGGTCCTTCCCATAAGTTTTTAACTTATCCTTCTATGGCACATGAATGGGATAATAATAGAGGACTTTATTGCCTCGTTAGATTGATGCTTGCATTATTTAAGAATCATGCCTACATTTGGAGTATTTCTTATGAACCTCATTACTCATCAAAGCTACAAGTCTATTTTCATCTAAAAGGTTAAGATTCATGAGATGTTTTTTTTTTGAGCTAATTTTAAGTCTAGGTTAAGTACACTAGCAATGGCCAAAGTAAGGAGCTCTCCTTGGATTGGTAGTGTAGGAAGTTTTCCATAGACTAGTTCATAGGAAAAGTATCCTATTGGAAATCTCCATATGGATGCATATGTCGATAGAGCATCATTTAGCTTAGTACTCCAATCCTCTCAAAATTGACTAACAGTTCTAATTAATATTCTCGAGATTTCCCATTTAGTCACTTTTTCTTGACCTTTTGCTTGGGTGCGGTATGATGTAGTTAACTTATGATTCATCCCAAGTTGTTGCATTAGCGTTTTGAATGTAGCTTCTGCAAAATGAGTTCCATAGTTAGATATTAGCATATGTGGTACTCCAAATCTATTCATAATGTCTTGTTGAAAGAACTTGATAGCTATTTTGGTTATGTAATCTTTGACTGAAATTGCTTCTACCCATTTGGTATAATAATCAACTATCACTATGATGCAAGATTTTCCATTGGACATTAGTGTGATGGAGCCCATGAAATTAATTTCCCAAATATCAAATGGTTCCAATGGTTGTATCCACTATTGTGGACCTTTATTTATAGCTGTTAGTCCTCTATCACATTGACATCTTCAAAAGATTAGCTAAATTAATATGCATCTCTATATATGGTAGACCAAAAGTAGCCTACTATCATCAACTTTAGTGTTTCTATACATCTTGCATAGTGATCACCACATGATCCCTCATGCTCATCTTGTAGAGTTCTTTGTTGGCTCTCTTCTAGAATGCATCATCTTCTTAGTTCATCTACACATATCTTGTAATGATTCTTATTAATTTCCATATGTTGTTTAACTCAGTGGAGGAACTATTCCTTTTGTTTCTTATTCTGCTCAACAGGGAGTTCTTATGTAGTGAGGTAATTTAGGTAATCAATAATCCATGATTTTTCTCTTGAGTTGATAGCCATTGTTATTCTTGTAAACAAATTTTCATGAAGAAATTATTATGATAATGATTCATCCTATTCTTGTGGTTCCCATCTTAGTTCTTAAAATGATCAGCTCCAACATTTTCAATTCTCTTTTTATCTATCATAGTAATGTCAACTCTTTTAATATCACCAACCATCATATCATCCTTGGACAAATTATTTGTTTATTCATCCAAAATCTAATGGCATTATGATCTGTGTACACATAAATAGGATAGTGGAGCACATAATGTCTAAACTTTTAAAGTGCATACACCATGGTCATAAGCTTTTATNAATGTCTAAACTTTTAAAGTGCATACACCATGGTCATAAGCTTTTCTTATAGTGGTGTAATGAAGTTATGCTCTGGTGATGCTTTGATTGGCGTAGTGTATGTAATATGTTTTTTTATCATCAAGCTATTTGAGTACTACTCCTAGTGCATAGTTTGAAGCATCTATCATAATGTAAAAGGACTTAGATCAATCTAAAGCTCAAATGATTGGTGTTTCAATCAACTTCTATTTTAATGTCTCAAATGCCTTCTCACACTATTTTTCCCATTGGAATGGTACATCTTTCTTTGTATGTTCTACTAGCAGCTTTACTATCTTTGAAAAATTCTCAATTAATCTTTTATAATATCCTATATAGCCAAGGAATGATCTAACATCCTTAATAGTTTGTGGCCATTGGGTGATATTTTTAATGATTCTTATCTTGCCACGATCTACCTCTATTTCTTATTGAGATCTTATATGTCCTAGAACAATACTATCTTAGATCATTAAATGGATTTTCTACCAACTAAGCTTTAGATTAGTTTCAATACATCTTTTCAACACCTACTCTAGTCATTTTGAGGTTTGTTGAAGTGTAGCCCATATGTGGAAAAGCCATTCATGAATACTTACACTCCATTACAAATCAGCTTTTGAAAGATACTGAGTTCAAGTCTTTAAAAGATAGTAGGATCATTACATAAGCCAAAAGACATTTGCTTGTAGGAAAATATTCCCCATGAGCTAGTGAATGTTGTATTCTCTTAATCTTCTAGTGCAATGTGGATTTGGTTACACCCATGGTACTATATTATTGATGTCCTAAAATAGTATCAAGGACTTATTCAACAAATGGTAATGAAAAGTGGTCCTTGAATGTTACTAAATTCAATAACCAAAAGTTGATGCAGATCCTCCACTTGCCACCTTTCTTTGGAACAATCACTAAGGAACTGATTCATTCACTATTTGCTATTAGATAAAAGAACCCTACTTTTAAGAGTTTTTTTCATTATTGTTTGAACACTTATTTGAGTTTAGGATTTAGTCTTCTTTGTGGTTAGTGACAAGGTTTGACATTTTGGATTTGTATAGATTCGATGTTGGCATATGCATGCATGGATCTATACTTGCTATTTCATCATAGGACCATGAAAATGTTGTTGGCCACTTATTTATCACTTCCAATGATCTTGTCTTTTGATCTTTATCAAGATTGGAATTAATAATTACCAATTTCTTCTCATTCAAAAAGGCATCTTCTAATACATTTAGCAGGGTTTTTAGTTCTATAGGTTCTAGTTCATACTTGTCTTGAATCTTTAATTGTCCCTATTTGACGTCTTCTTCTTGATATGATTGTGCATAGGGATGTTTTCTTTTGAACTATTCTAACTTGTCAATGTTGATGTCAACCTCATCCATTCTAGGCATAGGGCCATAATCAACAACATGAATCTTCAATAAACTATGACTAGTGACATAACATACATAGTTGAGTAGTTCAAAGCATAATCATTTGTAATCATATGTGTATTCTATGGAGTGTTCCTTGCACGATAATTGATATAATCTTGTCTACTTGAGGTTCCTAGTGTTGAGGGAAGGAGAACATAAGGAAGATTGATGGGGATGGAATCTCATATACTCATGGCCTATGTCTTCATCATGTGTTTTATTATTAAAATGGTTCATCATCTTTATTTGGTATGTTAAAATCATTGTCACAATCATAGTCTCTACCTGCTTAACCATGATGATATCTTTTTCTTTTCATTCTATGCCTCATTTCCTACCTTGTGTCTTAATCTCTATCATTGAGCGTTTTAGGATTCCTTTTGGAATTCTCATCAGCTTGTTTATCTAGGTTTTTATCTAAGACTCTTTGCCTTTGACCATGGTCATATTCATCAAAGCTTAACCATAAAGAAGAAGAATATGGTAGGCAAAGAGAATCATATTAACTTGGACTCTCTTCATAACCCCTATGTAAGTTTGTCTTTAGTCTACTATAGGTTCTAGGCCTTGAAAACCTCCTTATTCTAGATCCTTAAGCATCTCTTGTAGGATTGCTTGCTATTGTAGAATATAATCTTGTTTGCTTGAGGTCCCTAGTGTTGAAGGAAGGAGAACATAAGGAAGATTGATGGGGATGGAACCTCATATACTCATGGCCTATGTCTTCCTTTTCTAATTAAGATGTCACAAGTATAGCATTCTTGGTCTTTTCAAACTCATATTAGGTCTTCATATGATGGTCCACCCTACACTAAGCCTTCATTAGTTGGTAGAGTCTAGACATGTTCTCTTCAATACTATGGTCATTTATGAGATAACCAAGTTCAGATGTATGGAGTACCATGTAAAGTATGGATAAAGCTACTCTATCTAGTGGGAGCACAATATTGCCTTGTAAATGCATTCACCAGAATTTTTCAACCTAATAAAACATGAAAGTAAATTGAAAAAGATAAGGGTCTTGATGGACATAAGAGACATTGACTTATAATGATACACATCAATCTTCATCATTTTTGTCATTACCCCCCTGCAAAATTTCTCAATTATAGTGGGTTGTTTGATTTATGAGAAGTAGACATGATTCTATTATTGTGTGTAACTTAATCAGTATCAAATACATTAAAAATAAATTATTAAATCTTTAACAATAATCATGTATACTAATTAACTAAACTAAATTGCTATAATTATCCTTAGTAATGGTTGCACATGATGAGCAACGAGTATGCCTAATGCTCCACCATACATTTTGTAAGTGTTGCAGTACATTGTATCATAATCTATGGATGAGGTAGAAATAGTGTTTAGTCTCATCAAATGATCATAGATCATTGTCTTTTCAATCTTCTCACGTAGACTAAGAATGGGAAACATCACATTAGTGATATAGGGGGAGCACAATATTGTTTACATACATGCTTCAAGAGATAATCCTTTTGTCTTAAATATAATGAACCCTATTAGAGTCGATACTCTTAGTGAAGGCACTTTTATTCTACTATGATAAACTATCAATTTAAGTAAAACGTTTATTTTGAAAGCATGATGATGAGGATATATATGAGGATGTATCCCATGTATATATATATATATATAGATAAACTAACTTAAATGAACAAAGTATGGAGTTGAGTCCTACTAGCCTATACTTAAGATTATTAATTACTTTGAAAGATTAGCAAACACCAAGATAAGGCTACTTAAATTTAATAAATGTTTAAAATAGAAGTAACAAAAACATACTTATTTTTAATATATTAAATTTAAGTTTAAAATCAAATTATTATTTTAAGATAATAGATGCCATGAAATGAACTCCTATAGTCAATGTAGAAGTGGTTTTTATTAGCAGCAAATATTTACCATAAATATTTCAAAATTAAATTACAATAAATAGATAATAACAAGTTATATCTATTCACCATTACACTAAAGAATTACCACTACATTGGGCTTGTTTCCACGAAGGAGATATATATGCACCATAAAATGAAGTTGTAATCCTACCATAATAAAAGTAGACCTTCTTAATTTTAAAAAAAATTTATCTTTTGAATTCGATATTTTAATATTTCTAACAGTTTACGAGATAGCGCGTAACACAATTTGCAGGTTAGAAAATCTAGAAATAAACCCATCCCAGAACTGCTCCTGAATGAACATGGTTAAGTAGGCAATTTGTACGCAGTGACTGCCGACATGTCAATTTGACTGATTTGTTAAATTTCACCTCATTTTCATATTTAAATTTCATATCCTACCCTGCCAAATTTCAATTTTCTCGTCATTCGATAGATTTTTGAGTTTTCTGTCACAGAGTTTCCAAATTTCTCGTCAATTGATGGACTTCTGAAAAATTTCCATTAAATTTCTGACTATTTTCTGGCGAGGATTTCAATGGCAGCGGGAACGACAATATGGACGTGCAGCAACAGTCATGTGGGGCAGCGACGAGGATCAGAGAATTTATGCATTCCAAATGTTGTGATTCTGGCGCATTTTTCTTGTTCTCTGCTTTTGCTAGCTTTGCTGTTCAGCCTACTGCAGAGGAATATCTTTCTTGATTACATATTGACATGCATGTGCATTTATCCATTTCAACTACATGCGTTTATAATTTTTGTCTTTTCAGGCATTGGATGAACTTTTTATAAAAAGATATATTTTCTTGCTTCTTGAGTTCTTCTTATTTTGCAACCTCATCAATAAATATTTGAATTTAATGAGCTCTCATTCTAATAACTTAAACCTATATCCAATGATTTTTTTCGTTTTGTTTTTAAGTCCATCTATGATATATATTGATTGTACATTTTGAGGAAATCCATAGTTTGGGCAAAAGAGAATAATACCTACCCAAGGTTACATCAAGGGATTCATGATTGCTTTGTCACCTCCCTTGAATCTATTTTCTTAAATTGGACACATGAGAATGCCTCTAACAATAAGTTTTCTTTTCTTAAAAAATTGAAAAATAATAGTTTTAATTTTCTTTCTTTTAGAGAAAACATTTTTAATCTTGATGAACCTTAAAAATCATGATTTTAATAAAAATTTTAAGTTGACTCTAGATAATATAGATGATACTACTAACAACATTAACGTAGAGAAAACTATTTGTAATTTATCTTTTATTATTATTAAAATTAATACTTTAAATATTTTAAGTAAAGGTTTAATATTTACTATTACTCATTGGAGAATTGCTTTTGAAGACTTTATTAATGTTATAGAAAAATTAGCTAAAATTTTTAATGATCAAATTGCAAAAAATATTATAAAACATTATGTGGAACTTTTGAAAAAATGTAGAATTTCTAAACATATAATATACCTAAAATTGAATTTTCTTTTGCTTTAAAACTTAAAAACAATAAAACTACTATTATTACTAGAGAAGATAAAGGTAATGCTATAGTTATTATGAATAAAATTGATTATCACAAAAAAATGCTAGAATATTTATCATGTGGTAATTATAAAAAGATATGTAAAGATGCTATTCTTAAATATATTTTAAAATTTAAATATGTTACATTAAATTCAAATCTAGATGATAAAATTAAGAAGTTGTTAGTACTTTTTGATTGTTCTATTCTTTGCATTTATGGTTTACCTAAGATTCATAAGAAAAATCCTCTTGTTTGTCCTCTTATTACTACTATTTACTTTCCTACTTATTTACTTTGAAAATACTTAGCTTCTTTCATTGATGAGACTACTTTTTATTGAAAAATCTAAGCATTTTACTGATTTTATTAAGAATTATGATATTAATGAAAATGGTATTTTAGTTAGTATTAATGTTGTTTCTTGATATAGCATGATTTCTTTAAATAAAGCAATGGATATGTTTTATAATTTTATTTTAAATAGTAATGTATGCTTCTCCTATTAAGCTTTATTTAGAAACTACATATTTTAGCTATAACAATGAATTTTATAAATAGACAAAAGGTGTTACTATGGATTCACCTTGGTCTCCTTTGATTAGTAATTTTTCCATGAAAAAACTTTGAATAACTTGCCATTAATTTTTTTCCTATAAATACTAAACATTTGGTAAGATATCTAGATGATAGTAATGTTTCTTAAACTCATGATTTATAAAATCTCAAAGCTTTTTATAAACATCTTAATCTTTTAGGATTCAATTTACTATGGAACTAGAGAAAAAGAATTCATTGTCTTTCTTAGTTATTAACATAGTAAGAAAGAAAGGCTCAGATAATAAATTTAGAATATCATATGAAGTCTTTAGAAAAGAGACACATGTTGATTTATATTTAGAAATTTTTTCTAGTGATCCCTTGAATTAGCAATTGTCTAACCTTTGCTTCTTAATGATCAAAGCTCTTAATATTTGTAATACAACTTCTTTTCATAAAGAAGCTAACCATTTAAATACTACTTTTAAACTCAACAACTCTGATAAAAAGACTGTTACTAAAGAATGGATAAATTTGATTATTTATTATCTAAATAAAATAAATTTTCCTTCTAATATATATATGGACTTAAAAAATTTTGATAATAATAATTCTCTTTCAAATAAAAAACTTAATAGCATTCTTTGCTTCAAAGGTAATTCTAAGAAAATAGCTAGAATTTAAAAAACATAAAGTTATAATACCATTTAAACACTATAACAAAATCTCTAACATTTTTTATAGTCATAAAGTTAAAAAAAATATTCTAAATAATAGTAATGTTTATAAAATCTCTTGCATTTATGGTAAATGTTATATGGTGAAACTAGTAGAACTTTCTCTATTAGATTAAAAGAATACTTGAAAGACATACAATATAACAGATCTTGAAAGTCACCTCCTATAGAATACATACAAAATAATAACTCATCAAGAAATCATAAGTAATGAACCTATTTGTGTAATGGTTAACACTATAGATAGAAAACATAGATAAGCCTTTGGAATTAGAACTCGTTCTAATAATGTTAATTGAGATGAAGACTATTTTACCCACTTAATTTGGTGACCTATATTTAAAAAAAAAATTAAGCAATCTAAAATTTTCTTGGAAATCTTACTTCAATTAATGTTTTTTATTCCAAAATTCTTTTATTTATCTTTTCTAAATATTTTTTAGTATGTTCTATGCTTATTTATAAAATCTTTTTTTATATCTTCGATGTTATGAGTTTAATTATGATTGTTATATCATTACGATTTTTGTTTCTTGCTCTCTTTTAGCCTTTTATATTTTAACTAATCATTTTGAATTACTTTTATTTATTTTCGATGAATGGTGGAGTAGTCCAACACCCAACCATATGAGTTACAAGTGTTCACATGCAACCTAGTCAAATTCCGTGGAGAAGGCAATATAATTATGTTAGTAGTTGATTTAAGTTCGTGATCGTTGTCTTCCTACGTGAGTTAGTAAAATTGGTGCATATGGTTTAATTCACAATGAGGTGTATGATATTGATGTTGTATGGACCATATTACTCCTAGTAAACATAATGTAATTGGAGTGGTTCCTAAATCTAAGTGACAGTAAACAAATCTAATCTAGCCTATGCGATGGACATCTATTCCTAATTTTCCAAACACATCTTGGACTCATGCAACTGTTACTGGGATTACCATGTGTTACGCCACTTGGTGAACTAAGTGATAATACTACTAGGTTACCAAACGATTACACTTAATTCTTGGAATCAGTTGTATCCATTATGCTTAATAATAGTAATAATAATGTGCATAGAACAAAAATAGTAAACATTAAGCTAAGTCAAAGTAGGAAAAATATTCTAAGTGTAAACAATAAAAACTAAGTGATGCTACAATGATGTAGAGTAATATTGATCTTTATTTCCATGCATGAAATGTGTCAAATTACATTCCACTTTAATAAAGATTTCATTCAATTACTAAACATCATACTACAGGCATACACTTCTAAGTGCTAAGTGCTAAAATCAAGAAAACAAACTAATAGAATTTTGCTAAGTATGAAATGAAACTATATGTGGATAGTGCATCTAAGTGTTGTATTTATAGGCTTTCAAACATTCATGATATCGAATATGTGATATCGTATTTTGTGCCTCAATATCAGGTATCCGATAATGCAACTCCGATATCATATACCGAATATCATTATCGAGAAAAATTAGGATTTATCAATTTTTTTCAACATTTTTTTAGGTACTAGTGTTAATTTTCCTAAAATGCACTATCCTTCTGTATGAACTAAACTAACAATAACCCATGTATCTCCTACTTTCCTAACCCTACTATTCATACTACTTTTGTCGTGTAACTAGCTATTCTTATTTGAGCCATTGTATCTCTTTAAAAAATTGTATTTCTTTCCTTCTTTCCTATTTTTGTTTTCTTGTAACTAATTATTTTTATTATAGTTGTTATATATTTAAATTTTTTTCTTTTTTTTTCTTTCATTTCTAAAATTAGCCATTATCTACTACATATGAAGTTGCCATTAACTATAACTCTATTTATTCTCTCTCTAACTTTTGAGAAATCAATTGAAATTGATGATAAATCTAGTATGATTCAATACGTCTTATAAAGAAAAGGTATGAAATTTATGAATGATACAACATCTAATATTTGTCATTAAATAGCTCCAACATTGTAATACATCTTCTAATAGATTTTATTTCCAAGAACTGATATCAACCTTTAACCTCTTTGATGAGTATCCTACAAAATCACTTAAGATTTTACTATTTATTCTTAATACTCTACAAGATGTAAGAATTGTGAAATACTTGCTAATGATGTTAAGGATTTATGTTATAGCCTCCCTTGAATTTAGTAATATTATTTATATAAAGTCAATTGATGTAGCTATCCCCACCCATCATGGAGAATAGCCCCACCTATCGTCCAGCCCAGATACCCTGTTAAAATACTGGCAATAGATTTGGCAATGGCAACCCACGGATCCCATCTTAGTCACTATCCCACAGACCCTCATCACTTTAGACAACCAGCGCCTCATGCAACCCTTCTCCCATGCCAAACTTCACACTGCGCTGCAGGCCATGCTAGTAGACAAAGCCCCAGGGCCATATGGGTGGCCCATCGAATTTTTTCATGCATTCGAAGACTTAATGGGACCTAATCTACTTGATGCCTTCAACCGTATGCTTGCATGGCAACAAGTTCACAAGGAAATCAACTGCTCCCTGGTGGTCCTGCTCCTGAAGATGATTAACCCTACATCCCCTGGGCACTTTTGTCCCATTGGCATCTGTAATTCATTCCTACGGCTCTTCTCATGGATGCTAGTTGCTAGAATGTGGCCCCTCATGCCAAGACATGTGGGACAAAACCAGGTGGGATTCATTAAAGGCTGTCATATCCAGGATCAGGTGCTACTTCTACATGAAATCCAACACACCCTAAAAGCTACCAGATTCCCTAGGCTCTACATCAAACTAGACATCACTAAATCCTACGACTCCATAAGCTGGGCAGACGTTAGGACGGTGCTACAGGAAAAAGGATTTACCAAACCATTCATGGATTTTTGCCTGTAGGTTTAGAAGGGCGGACAGTACTCACTGGATATTGACAGGCACCTGTGGGGGTTCTAGGGGACAGGTTGTGGGCTTAGATAAGGGGATCCTCTCTCCCCACTCCTCTTCCTCCTAGTGATGGACCTCATGCAAACCTACTGCACACGTCCAAGTGTTGGACATTCACGACATCCGATGCTTAACTACCCACTACATGGATGACATGATGATCTTTACCAGAGATGTCATGCCATAGGCCCGGGCTCTTCTAAGGACTCTGGATAGGATGAAGCAGGAAGTGGAGCTGACCCCCAACCCAGGTAACTCATCGATGTACATCAACCACACCCATTCCAGTGTCTGCCACAAGATGATTCAGATTTTGGGGATTCTATTGGGAGGAGCAGAGGACACGTACCTGGGAATCCCCATACACAACTGGCATAGACAACAAACCTGGGAAGCACTCATCATGAAACTCCAAAAGCACATGATGCACTGGGTAAAAAGGTTTCTATCCTGGAAAGGGAAAATTGTGTTCGCGTCGACAGTGCTGGCCGTCACAGTGAGATACACGGCTTCCATGGCCACATCGCCATCTGGAGTCAGTCAGAAAATTGATGTGATAATTCAGGATTTTATTTGGTCAGAGGGCAAGGGTGGACCGAAACTACATCTGGTTTCCTGGGAAAATATCACTCACCCCCGTACAATGGGGGGTGTCGACATTCTACCATTTGTAGTGGAAGTTGCAATGGGTAGGCAGCAACTTCTTCATCGATTCTCCCCAATGTTGGGTGAAACCCCCCCCGCCCCCCCATTGGGTGGAAATCCTACAGTACAAATATCATCCCTGGGTGGCTACCCGGTCGGAATCCCTGGTGTGACATCAACTTTGCGCCCACATCAACACACTCACATAAGAAAACAAGGTCATCCTACATCCCTGATAGATAATCCAATGTCACTTCCCAGCAGACCCCCGATGGATGCAGCTATGGAAAGGCCAATTACCAGAAAAAATCAAGACCTTCACATGGCTGATCCTACACCAAGTGCATCCCGCCTGTCAGCGGATGAGGGCACATGGCATGACCATCGATCCCTTCTACCTGATGTGTAATCAGTACATAGAGATGCTCCACCACTTCTTGCATGAATGCCACGTGGCTTTTGAATTCTAGTGTATGGACGACCTCCCCTTGATCGACTACTCTGGCAATTCAAGGACTCTCGCTGCGTTGTGGATCCTCTAGCGTGCTAGAAATGATTAGGTATTTAAAGGGACTAATATTACCCCACCTGCCACCTTGGCCTACAAGCTCTGTAGACTCTGGAATGAAATTATTAAGGTTATGGGTACACGTGCTTTCGAGCTGCCTGTATCTGACATCCAAAATCAACTGGAGATCTAGCACTAGGTCACACAGATGGGGTGGACAAATGTTCTGTAACACATTGCGGCAGACCCAGAGCTAGACATGACGCCATTTTACACAAACTAGAATGGGAGGTCGTTGTGTTCCGTGGGTGCTAGATTCTAGTGACTGTGGAAGCCTTGGCCACAGCGATTGGTGCCCCCACCGCGGGGGACCAGATCCCCCCAGTCACATGGTCCCAAGCCGCAGTGGCCGATTTATTTCAAGGTCTTGTTCCTTGGATTTCTAGTGGCCACATTTGGGGGATGGACCTCCCACCCACCTGGCGTGCTATAGCTACACTAGTGGAGAGTTGCTTCATTCAGTCGGGCTCGCATCACAAGCTCAATGGGGTACATTTCATGTTCCTACAAAGCATGCGTGCTGGGACTCCCATCAACATCCCCCACTTCCTTTGGGAGTCTCTACAATGGTGGTGCCCTAGAAGACACCCTGGGGTAATCCGTGACCTATGGCAGGCTGGAACCCAAATCCCGCTACTTCGGCCACAGCCTCAACTACCGTAGGTGTATCAGGGGATGTGGCGGGGACATGGCTCACTAAAGGGGGGTGCTGCAGCCTTAGACAGGACCATGGATATGCACCCTGAGGATGCTCAAGATACAGACGCCACATGGGATAGGCTGGGGTAGGCCCCGCAAAGCGACGCATGGCATGCAGACGATGGATTCCAAGACAATATGGGGGGTAGCTTCCTGATAATTCACTGCTTCCTCTACAATCATACAGCTAGATGCTACAATGGATCAAGAACATTATCAGGGACCACATGATAGGCATTGCCTAGCTAATTAAGGAAACTAGACGTCGCTTAGTGATAGGCCTGAGAGGACCGGTTCCGAGACTTCAAACCTCCAAGGAGAGTAGGAACTCCAACCACAACCCTCCCAAAAGCCCCTAACATGGGGACGGGGGGGGGGGGGGGGGGCAGTTTGGTCTGAACCTTGGGTTGAGGCTCTAAGATGGGGGGTGTCTGTGTGTAGTGTTGCTCCATAGTGGTTGCGACTCGTGGGGGACCTAGTGTTCGGGTCCATGGTCTGTGTGGAGCCAACAGCTCTGGACTACGCTGCAATGATGTATAGAATTCTTTTTGAAAATACAATTTACTCAATCTTTTCCAAAAAACAAAATATCCCTATGATTCCTGGTTGGAATATAAAACACCTTCATTATATTAATCATGGTTCTTATTGCTAGAAGAGGTTTGTCATAATCATTACATTTATCATGGTCCCTATCATGATTATGAGCCCTTTTATGTTGTCTACTATGCCTTCTTTCATTCATGTGTTCTCTATCTTGTTTTCTATATCTATCTTATCTATCATTCCTACCTTCATTCCTATTATGATCTCTTCTACTACCTTCATTGGATTGTCTATCATTATTCCTTCCTCCTTGGTAACACTCTCTCATTAAAGTTTTATGATGTGAATTATAAGGATTTTGGAAAATTAGGAGTGCCATACCAACTTGCTTTCCTACCATGACCCCTTTAGTTATCTCTAGGTGGCCTATGAGAAGACTTAGCTCTAGAGGTTCTTCTTATGTTGGATTCTATTATCTCTTGTTCTTAGTTACTTACAAAGATTGCATGTAGCTTTGAGTTTATCATGTATTCTATAATGAAGTGAGAAGGATTTTGATAGTTGGATTAATCTAAGTGATCAAATATGTTCTCCTTTTCTAATTGCAATGTCAATGAGATGGTGTCCCCTTTTCCCTTTGTTGCTTCATGGTATGTCTTCATGAAATGATCTTTGCAAAGTTGAACATTATTGACTGGTAGGGCCTATACATTTCATTAGCTACCTCATAGTTAATAATGGATGCTTCTATCCTAGTTCTCATCAATATTTCCATGAACATTAATGAAGCTCAATGATTAGGTAGCAACATAATGTTGCCTTCTAAGTTCCTTCATATTAATTATTTTTCCTAGTAAAGGATGAAGGTTATGTTTGAATAGGAAGGATGTGAATTCTTGTAGATGATCCTAACTTGATAGTATACATAGTCATCATTTCTTATTATCCTATCATTCCTCCTCATAGAATTGTCAGTAGGTGGAAATCATCTCTACAAGAAGAATATATTTTGAATTACTATGTGTGTCGTAATTAAATAATAATAATATTTTCTAACAGGTAAATTATTAAATCCTAATAATAATCATAAATGATTTAACTCATCTATATCACTAGCACTAGTTTCAGGCAATGATGCTAATGATGAGCATTGAGTAGCATTTCTATCTAAAAATATAAATTTCAAGTGTTTCCATATGACCTAATTGTAATATGTGGACTCAACTAGTGGAGTACATATATCATTGATTGTGATCATAGATCACTACCTTCCTAATTATACTCATGTGGTTCTTAATATGTATGGTTAAGCATAACTAAAATGTAGGGTCTGAATTTTAATGTCACCATATTAAAATATTAAAACTACTAATTAATCTAATAATGAGAAAATAAATGCTAATCTAGCCTAAGCAATGAGTAGTCATTCCCAACTTTCCATGTACATCACGAACTTAGACAAACATTATTAGATTACCAATTGTTCCACTACCAGTTTTACCAAACGTTAATATATTTATGTTCAAAGTTGCTTGTACTCATTTTATATAACTAATATGCAATTAATCATAAATTATTAACTAATTATGTAGATGGTAAAAGAACAAAACAAATAAATTACACTTAAGAAAATATTAAGCTATGTCAAACTACTTCAATGAGGTTAAATCAATCTCGATCTTATTGCATTCATGAAAATTTGTCTAGATACATTATCACTCAAATAAGATTTTGTTAATTAATTTACATTCACTTTACAGATACTCATTGATTACTTTAACTCTATGATAGAAAACTACAAGAGCTTTCCTATACTAACTAATCAAGCTATACTATAAATGTAGTTAGTGGCACATTTATATAGACAATTATTAACAATGAGTTAATGCTAATGCATTGATATTTTCAAACCTACATCAATGTTGATGTAGTTTAATTTATGATTTTTGATAAAAAATGAGTGAGATAAGATCCATAAAATTAAATTTTGACAATTCAAAAGAATCTAGTGATTAGATTCAATATTATAGTCCTTTGAATCTAGCAATGATCATATCATTGTATTAATAGAGCTTATGGATTTTTCAATCTAATGAAAGTCCTTGAAGAGTATGGACTAGAAATAATCAACTGTAAGAATTTTTATGATTTTTCTTCTTCCTACATACTGATTCCCATAAGATTCATTATGAAAGTCTTAAAGAGGTTTTTCATGCATCATTACACCAAACGATCTACATAAATTTTATAGTGATTTTCCTATATTTACATATATCATTTCATCTATTAGAGAAATTTTTGGATCATGCATTTATATCATTTAGAAGGAATTTTTTATTTCTTATGATAGTTGAGGTAATCAACAAAACATGAAGTAGTTGGTTATAAAGAAATTATAGTATTCTTTGTAAATCAAGTTTCATCAGGAAACTAATTATCCATCATTGTTATTCAATTTTCTTTCAATTTTTGTTATTTTGAATTCTTATAAGATTGTAAGCCACTGAATGACATGAGGACTTATCACTAGCTTGTCCATTAGAAACCTGATTGCACTATGATTTGTCTATACAAACAATAGATATTCAGAAACATGGTATCTAAACATTTCAAGTGCATAAACCAATACTATCAACTACTTTTCAAATGTGGTGTAATTGAGTTATGTGCCTATAATGCTTGTATAGGTATAGTGAATGTAGTATGGATATTTATAATCATCCATCTATATTAGCACAATTTATAATGTATAGTTAAATATAATGGTCATGATTTTAAATGACCTAGACCAATTAGGTAATCAGAGAATTGGAGTATCCATAATCTTTATCTTCAACATCTCAATTGCATTCTCACATTCATTGGACTAGAAGAATTGTACATTATTCTTAGTGAGTTGTATTATTGACCATATCTTTAAAAAATTCTTAACGAAGTGCCTATAGAATTTTCTATGTCCAAGAAGTGAACTTACATTCTTTACTATTTGATGTCTTTGAGTGATTCCTTAGATTACCATAGTAATTTTAAATTCCATCTCAATCTTCTTTCAAATACACTACTCAAAAATAATGCCCTCCAACATAAGTGGCTTTTCCATTACTTCAAATTTATGTCTTTTCATCATATCTTTTAAGCACTTGCTCTAAATGGTCCAGGGGTTAGAGAAATTAGTGAAGAATTCATTAATAAAGACTTTAACTTCATTATTAATGTACTTTTAAAAGATTTTGAAAAAAGGTATTGGATTGATGTAGGGATATTTCATATTCCAAATAACATCTTTCTATATGTAAAAGTCCTTAAGAATCTCATGAATTTTTTTTGTTCTAAACCCTAGGTGTAATCTAAATTTTATTATAGTAACTACAACAATCTAAAAAGTTGTTTTATTTATGCCTTTTGATAATGTCCAATACTTAGTTAACAAATGATTTGAAAAATGGTCTTTAAAAATTATCATATTTAACTACCTTAATCTAATAAAAATTCTACATTTACCTCTCTTTTTACATACAATAACAAGTGGGGTAACCCTATGCTATCAAAGATAGGATAAATGTACTTGGATTTGAGTACTTTTTTTAATTTCTTTCTATGAAATATCCCTAAGGTTTTGGTTAAATCTCATTATATTTGGTGGTTGGGCTTCATTGTAAAATGTCAATATGTGTAATATTGACATATATACACCAATTAATGTCTATAATTTCATTATAAGACTAGATAAAGAATGTAGGCAATTTTTTGAGAACTTCAACAAACTTCCACATTTAATTCTTGGTTAATTAGATATTCATGATCACCAATTTATCATTATTCAAATATACATATTCTAAAGATTTTGATAATGCTTTGAGCTTAATGAGTTCAGGTATTGGTTCCTCTAGAATTTTTAACTTTTTATAATCAATTTCTTCTCCTTTAATATGTCTTTCAGAGTAGGTTCACTCTACAAATAAATCACCTTCAAGAACTAAATCCAGATATTATTCTAGAAAAAAAAAATTAGTAGAAAGTAATAAAAGTAGTTGTCTTTAATTAATTTATTAGAAGATTACAACTAGTTTATCAAACCCCACAAACATTGACAAACCTATCATCCTCAAATGATAGTGTAGAGCATGAAGATCTACAACTATATAATGACTATTCTCAATGCAAGAAACAACCAATAGAGAATCTCTTCCACAACCTAATACTAAGACCTTAACTCATAAGTAAGACATAAGAGAATAGAACATAGAGACCAACACATCACAAGTTGATCTTGGAGCTATAATTACTAATTGTACTCACTTAATGTGCTCATCCAATCTCTCTTGCTTAGCTTTCCACTCTCAAGCTCTTTCTCTTACTCATTATCTAATAATTGTAAAAATAAAATAATATTTATCACAAATTGGAGGACAAGAAACCTAGAAACCTTTCATCAACTCAACCTAAGGCTCTTTAGATGTTTTCCAAGTTTTCTCACTTTCTCCCTAGCTATTTCTTTCCTTTTAATTACATTTTCGCTATTTCCTACTTGGGATAGGTGTTTTGAAAAGTCTTTTCATTCATATAGGTCATCTCTGACTTAGAAAGATGTGTCTATGTCAACCTAACTTTCAAGTAACATGTCTACTATTTTTTCCAGACATCTCCTCCATTTTCCAAGACATCTCCACAACTAGAAAAATGTATTGCTTGAGACATCCCATTTTTAGTGGAGATGTCTTGTCTAAGACATCTCATGTTCTAGGAAGATGTCTTCTTCTCAGTCGAGATATCTCATCCAATATGTTAGTCCAAATAAAAAGATGTCTACTCTAAACTTAAAATGTCTCTTGTCACTTCTAGGCCTTAGCCAAGGTGTCTTCTAGTCCTCCAAGATGTCTTTCTAGTATCCAAAACTTGAAAAACACACACATAGGAGAAAATAAGAAAATTGGAAGAGGTTTCCCTACACTAACTCTTCGATCTCTCAAAAAGTAAACTTATGTGAACAAGGGAGTAGTGATTGAAGTGAACCCCTACTCATGTGTGGATCATTGAACTTAAAGTGGGGTGGGGGTTGGGATGAATAAGTTTCCAAAAATCAAACCTTTATAAAACAAATCACACACATGAATTTACATGATTCCCCAACTTGAATACTACACACTCAAGGATAGATCATAAGCATACCTTTGAACTTTGTTGCTCTCAAAATGTGATTGAAGGATCCACACCCTATATAGTCTTCAAGCCCTACTTCGAAGTGTTGTACCATAGCACTAATCACTCAACCTTGTAAGGTCCCATCAAGCTTGGAAATGTGGTTTCAAGGCTTCCGCAACCTTTGAAATCTTGAGCTCCATACCTGAGTATTGTACCATAGCACCAACAACTCAATATTACAAGATCTTGACAAACTCAATCACATCAACCCCATAGGACAACAAGAATAATAATTACAAGGTAGAATTCCAGCTTAGTTTTTTGATCCTTGTACAATTAGGTATAGCACACTTTACAAAGCCAAAATGATAAAACAATGAGAAGCAAAAAAGAATTCAATGATTAAAAATGATTGTACAATGAATGCAAGGCTTGCACATTTTTCAATGCACATTAACTCTTCTTATAGCTTTCATGTTTCTTAATCCATCTTGAAACTTATGCAATGGCTAAGTAACAATCAATAACAATAAGGGGAGATGTTTTTCTCATGCCTAAGAAATCTCTCTAAATTTTCCTTCAATACTAGAAAGACATCTTTGTTTCTTAAAATATGTCTTTCTAACGTCTCTATTTTGGAAGATGTCTTTGTCTTTTGGAAGGAATCTTTCTAAAATTGGTCAGCATTTTGTAAAGATGTCTTTGCCTTGTGAAAGACATCTTTGTCTAATAAAGGCATCATGCTATTTTTAAAGATGGCTTTGTCTTAGTTCACTCCAATTCTACCAGGACATCTACTACTTCCCAGAGATGTCTTTCTTCATCTTCCTTTATCTTTTGAATGCATCATGTCCATAATCTTGATCTTCCATATGCTTTGATAATGATAACTTTGCATGTACAGCATNGATCTTCCATATGCTTTGATAATGATAACTTTGCATGTACAGCACCGGGTTCTTGTCCACATTCTTCAGATGTTTGTTTGAATACCATGCGGATGACCTCCTCCTTGAGCTCTAAACAGTTCATTCCTTTGTCTCTTTAGCTCATCTTGGTTTCTATCTATGTAGACCTACAAACACCATAAGCATACAACCATGCAAACAACCTTGGACTACATTTTACCTAATGTTTTGACACATACACAAACACACAAAAAGGTTCACAATCTCCCCTTTTTGTTGATGTTCAAAACTTAATAAAATGGGTTAGTGATCATACAAATATAATCATACTACTCTTCCCCTTTTTGAATAGCAACAAAAAGGATGAAGAACACAAACAAAAGTAAAATAGATCAATAATTTTCAGATAATATTTAGAATCAAACATCAAGATATAATCCCAAAAATATATAGTGAAGTAAGAGAATCAATTATTCATCACCAAGTTTCATGAAGAGGTTTTCCTAACTTATTAAGAATGGATCCAAGCCTCCCAAGGGATATTCAAACTTTAAGCATGAAGTGAAGTATAAACTTTGAGGATCAAGTAACTTGTCTCTAAATCAAGAAGTCATTAGTAGTAAATGGTGTTTTTCATGTTTAAATATTCTCCAATAAAACATCAACTAAAATTGACATATTTTTATAATAGGAAGAATATAACAATACATCTTCATAATTTGAAACTAGCCATGCCAAATACTGAATCACAAGGCAAACTATCCAATGGATGAGTCAATTAAAGCCATAGATACTTTTCCAAAGAAGAAATGATCATAGTCATATTATTAACATCAACTCAAAGAAATAGGTACTTCTTACTTCAGCTTATAATTGAACATCGAATAGGTGAGCTATTAGTTCAAAAACAAGGAGTACCAAGAACACAAATTAATGCAAAAGACTAAAGATAGACCATAATAGAAATAATGGCATCATGAATATCTAGATTCAATCAAAATAAATCATCAATAGAATATAAAGACCATGAGAGAAACATGCATATATTGCTTTAGACAAGGCAATACACCAAACACAGCTATTTACCAAAAACCACTTTGTCACCCAATCCAAATGTAAAATACCTCTTGAAGACCTTTCCTTACTCAAGACTCTAATAAATCCCCCTACATTTGTTTCCTCAAAGATGATTGAGGAGTAGGCTCCTCCTACATGTGTTGCTTATCTTGAAACTTTATGCAAATATCACAAAAACACTATAACTTTAGGTTAACGTTAAGCTTATTTGGGGACATCTAGGTTTTTAACCAATAGTATTGATAGAATTTTCAGAGGTTTATCTTATCTAGAAATGGCAAAAAAGTTCCAAAGGCTTTTGAGCATAGAATCATCACAAGAATTTTAGATTAAGGAAGATTGAATTGTAAGACAAGAAATTAAACTAGAATTATTATAAGATAAAGATCCAAGCAAAATTATTACAAGTGCTATTATAAATATTTAGAAAATCAATTATATCAATATTATGAACATAAGAAATTCTCTAGACACTTATTCCACCATGTTTGTTCTAGAAAAGCCATAAATAATTTTGGACATTCTCATATACTCTTTATTTAACTAGTAAGCAAAGATATAGAAACTTACCTTAACTTACCTTGCTTCCTAATAAAATGAGAAGATTAATGGAGTTTGAGGTGAGGTCCCCTATGATGAAGTATCTCCTCATCCTTATATTCTCTTTCATTAGATCGTGTATACGACATCTCTATTTGTTTATGTTCCTTGTGATAGAACTTTGGATCACTTTTTGAATTATTTTCAAGGTTCCACCTCCCTTCATTCTTACTCATTGGTTCCTACACAAATTCCTTACCAAAGGCCTTTTGATAAGCCGAACCATTAATCTTATTTTGATTATCATAGTTAAGAGTTTTCATAATACCGTGATTTTTACATATAAATGTAGTCTCATCCTTATGATCAAAATTATCAAACCTTACTATGCTTGACTTCAAGTGTGACTTCCTTTGAAGTTTCTAGCTAAGGTTTGAAATTTTCTCATCTTGAATTTTGTTGCAATCCTTGTTAAAATAGGGTAGTTGTTGAATCTTAGCTTTTATGTCTAAGATATCTTCTTTCATTTTAGCATGAATAGCATCTAACTTAGAAAGTACTAGTTTCTTTGCCTTCCTAATCAAATGATATAAAAGAAAAATTTCTTCTTTAAATTCACTATACCTCTTGTTACACTTACCATCTTGTTTGGCCACATGTGAGTAATTTTCATCGGTAAGCACCATGCATATGAAATGTGAATCTTTGGAAGAATTGCATGCTTCTTATTCACTTTGCTTACCATTATCCCAACNATGTGAATCTTTGGAAGAATTGCATGCTTCTTATTCACTTTGCTTACCATTATCCCAAATTGTATAAAAATTTGGTATTTTTTGGTTCCTCATCATTAGATATATTCCTTGGCTATACCTTACTATCACATGGATTGCTAGGAAATTCCAAAGCCATATGTCCTCTTCCTTCATGAATCCAACACTCTATGGAAGAAAAATCTAGATTACAAGAATTTAAAAAATTTCTACCTCTTTCTCTAGCTTTGAGGAAATTTGGTCTTTGTTGTTGCTGAGATGTCCCTTTATTTCTTCTTGTAAGAAGTCATTGTAGTATCCTTTAAAGAAGAGAAATCTCATCTTCATTACCCTCATTATGTTCATTTGACTCCTTCTCCTTGGAGGTATTCTTTAGAGTGATAGGTCTTTCTTGAATTGCTCCTTCACTTATAAGATTAATTTCATAGGAAATAAGAACACTTTGAAGTTTCTCAAATTTTAGAGTTAATAAGTCTCTAATCTCCTCCATGGTTGTCACCTTAGGTATAAACTCTGGTTGAAGAGTTCTGATGATTTTGACAATGACATCACTTTTGGGTAGATCCTTCCTTGTTCCTCTAATTGCTACAACTATATCATTAGCTCTAGAAAATAATCCTTGATTTTCTCACCTTCTTTAATTTTGAGTTTATCATATTTACATTGTAAACCTAACAATTTTTATTGCTTAACAATAGAGGTTCCTTCATAAGTAGCTTCCAAAGTTTGCCAAATTTATTTGGCTATTTTACATCCTTCTACTATATTAAATTTAGATTTGTTCAATGCACAATATAAATGATTTTTTTCTTTTGAATCAAACATAGACTTATCTTTTCCTCTTATATCCATTTGTTTTGAGGCTTGATGATCTAATGGTATTGTCAATGGGTGGAGCATAGCCTTCCAGAATTTAC
>MNCI01013395.1:154141-164462 GCA_015680685.1 Gnetum montanum | reverse complement strand
CATCCCAAATGGTCGCCAACACCCTCAAGCGAAGGCAGGTTCTACTGTGCCTATCTGTGAATCTTTCGGTGCTCGTAACGTTCCAGCCCAGCATCGACGATTTCAGATGGTATAGTTTCTAGCACTAGAAGGATGGCCCTTCTTCATCATTTCTCAGATCTACTTCGATCTAGGCCTTATCTCTTTAGATCTACTGCACCACCTTGTAGATCTGCTCCTCATGGTCCCGGATCTACTCTCGGTTCCATCAGGTCTGCCTTCATCAACTCTAGATCTAAGTTTTCGTCATCCAGATCTGCACCTCTTCAACCAGATCTGCACGTTGTACCAAGTACACGCTGTGACTTAGCCTTTCCCTTTGCAAAATTTTCATTTTTCTGGGATATACGCTGCCTTATTCTTTCATTTTCATCTTAAAACACTTAGTTTTTCTTACCTATAAGGTTGCATGCTATACTGCACCCTTGGTACATGCTAACCACTTACTCTGCATGCTATAGACCCTGTCTACATGCTGCCTTATTTTCCTACACACTGTAGACCCTACCTACATGCTGCCCCATTTTCAGCATGCTGACCACTCCGGCTATACGCTAACAGTTGCAGTCTGTATGTNAGTTGCAGTCTGTACGCTGTGAACCTAGTTCACACGCTATGGCCAGTTCTTGTACACTGGCAATAGTGCCTGTACGCTATGAGAGTGGTCTATACGGTGTGACCAATGTTCACACGCTGTGTATAACCTTCACACGCTGAGCATACAGGGTTATACGCTGAGTACGATGTTCATAATTTCATACTTAGCCAAATTTTTATCATTTTTCACTTAACAATTATCTCATACTTACCTTGACACATAGATCATTCCATACATGGATCCAACCAACATGAACACTTCTAACATGTCGACTTCCGATGTCAATATCTCCACAGCAATGCTGATACCCATTATGCAACCCATAGGGGCCCATGATGAGGTCAACCCCTGGGGGGAACCTCGCCGATCTATCAGACTGCAAGGGAAGAATCCATCATTTAATGTCATAACACAGGAATAGTATAATTTTATATGTGTAAAGATCCAAGACGATTTGGCAGTAGATCAAACTGAACTGGAGGCTAAAAAATAGTATGAACTGATCCATAAGGGAGGACATGAGTTCATCCCCTTCCCATATGACATCATCCCTCTTCTAGAGCACTACTTTGATCTCATCTCACAGCCCCTCCTAGTAAGGAGTTAGCCCCTGGACTAGTCCATGGTAAATCCCCAATCGGAAGAGGAGGATGACTTTGCGGCTCAGTCCGAACATGAGGATTCGTACCATACTCTCAGTCTACATACTTACGTGAACCCGTTGTTTTATCCTTTCACGGGGGAGACTATGTCCCTCTATTTATTTAAAACCATTCAAGCACATGTGCCTCAACAGGAACCATCTACTCTTATTCCCACTCTCCCCGTGACCGATAATCAATTCAATATACCCATTGCCACTATTTCTCCAATCACCACATTATCCCCTCTCTTACAAATAGAACCCCAACAACACCCCCCTCAAACTAATGTAGGAGTGAAATTTCCACCCCGAGTGATCAAAATGTCATCTGTGATACCTACTTCTACATCCACTCACTATATACCACGAATACAAACCCAAGGGACATCCTTCACCACTTCAACTCAACAAGTTTAGGGTGTTCCCTCACAAATCATAATTGGACAGTGGACCGTGACTGGCATGCAACCACATCGACCCCCTCACTACAACATACCACCTCCTACAATTCCACTCATGAACATCCCTCAAGTACAACAACAACAACAACAACAAAAACCCTTTTCTTACAGTATGCCACCCTTAGTAGCACCTACCATGAATATTCCACAAGCGTAACCTACAACCACTCAACTTTCCTCTTTCTTGCCCCCCGTACAACAATCTAACTTGCATACTACACAACATAACCAATCTACCATTTTACCCAGTGCCCAAGACTGGGCTGAAGCCAAAAAACTGATGCAAGAGCTAATTGATGAGGTCAAGCGCCTCAAAACAGCCACCGATGAAGAGCTTAAGATAGTATATTTCTATCAGGATGACCCTATCAACTCTTCGGTTCCACCTCTAACATTACCTAAGGGTGTTTCCTTACCCACGTTAACTAAATACAATGGGGAAATAGACCCCAACGCCCATCTTGTAATGTTTAGACTAGAGTGCATGTTGCTTCAGGCATGGCCACATGTCATCTTGTGAGTGTTCCCCATGTCTCTCACAGGGAGAGCACTTGACTGGTATCGGGATTTGTCCCAAAACTCCATATCTTCTTTGGAAGATTATTACACCAGTTCATTACCAGATTCAAGTATAACTTGAAGCCTGAAGCAACACTTGACAGCCTCATACAAGTCAATCAAGCAGCGCTTGAACCTGTTGAAAAATTTATTCAACAATGGAGTGCTGCCCTCAATGAGCTCCATGAGCCAATCCTGGAGACTTATCTCCTTACTATTCTAAAGGGGGCCATTAATGATTTTGTAAAGTCCAAATTATACTATCTTAACGCACACACTCTTAGCCAAGCATTTGTACAAATAAAGAACATTGAAGAAGCTACACAAAATAGTCATGACCTCGCCTATTCAGCCTTTAAAAACCAACATAGCAAAAAAGATAAAGAAAAGGCTAAGGCAACTATAGCAGCAGTAGCAGAAACACCACAAATGAGTACAGGAAAATAAGGAAAACTACCTATTACCCCTGCTAACTATGCTAGACCTACTCCCGCTACTGCGCCTGAACCTTCTACATCACAAACTGCTACAACTGGTCATGCCCAAAACATGATCGATTCTGTGAATTGGTCAAGAATCCAAGCTTGGCTACACCTAACGAGCCTCATGTCCCAAAAGGCTTTAGGCTGGATAGGTTTTGCGAGTACCATCAACGTAATGGACATGGTACTGATTTTTGTTTCATCCTGGAACAAGACATTCAACGAATGATAGATAAGGGGAAATAACTTTCGATGAGTCCAACCCAGTTCAACCGCAAAACCAATCCATGGGCATATATAAGGATCCACTAAATACTAAGGAAGCACCATACATAATTAACACTATCTACTTAGATAACAAACAAGAAGCACCTAGGATTAACACCATTTATTTAGATAATGAACAAAAAACACCTAAGAGAACCTTTGTAGTTCGTATTCCTCCTACTGCACAAACACCCGCACCTCAATCATCATACCTTCCATATAACCCGCCTACCTCGCAAAGACCCTATGTCGTCTGGGTACCTCCCACAGTGGTAGCCTCTACCATACCACCGCAAGCTAAACCATACGTAGTGCGTGTACCTCCTACCACTACTACCGCAAAAACGCAACCACCTACCCAGCCCGCTCCCTTTCTAGTCTGAGTGATACCTGCAGTTGCAACTACAAAGGTACAACCCCCAACTAGACCAACTCCATATGTTGTCAAGATCCCCAAACATCCTGATAACCACCAATCTTCCCCTCTGTAAACACAAAATATACTGATCCCGTATGTTGTTAGGGTGCCTAAGCATCTTGATAACCAACCCTCTGCACCTCAACTATTTACTGGGCCAACCCCATATGTCATCAGGGTGCCTAGGCAACCTGACACTAAACCGCCTTCAACCGTCAAACCGCAACCCGGTCCTACTCCATATGTCATACGGGTTCCAAAGCAACCTGATGTTCAGAAACTAACTATTCCCCCGTGCCACACACGGGAACGCCTGGCAGATAGGCTCACATAGGAACTTTTTGAGAAAGAACGTCAACGGCTTGCCTTAGGACCCCCCAAGCCTACTCCATTAAGTGCAGTACCCATGACATCACCTACTAACAAACCGAACATGAGCTATAAGGGAGAATCATCGAGAATACATGATACATCCAAATCAACGGTTATAGAAGAAAGCATCAAAATAGCTATACATGAGATAAACCTGTTGGGCTTGATGGACCAAGTAACCACTAACAAGCATACACCTAACGGTAAAGATTTAGCAACAGCCCTAACATAGGTTACATAGGCACTTAAATAGAAAAATACTTCATTAAGCCTATATGACCTAATGTTAACTTCTCAAACTTATCGCGAAGCCCTAGTACACATGTTGACATCGATCCCAGTAAGCGAAGACTTATCTCCGAATGAACCTTCTATTCATGCGGTAATGTATTCGCCTCAAGGATCGACTTCTAAATCACTAGGCTTCCACATTAACAACGTCAAAATTGATGAGGAAATAGGAGAAGTGACAACAGCACCTATGTTCATAATGATACAAGTAAATCAATTCAAAATACATAAAGTGCATGTAGATGAAGAAGCTGCCACAAATGTAGTACCTTATCCCATCATTGAACAATTAGGGCTTACGGAACTAATTAGACCAACCTCCACCACATGTTTAAAATCGTTTAGTTGATCATGCGTAGTAGTAAAAGGCACAATAACTTTGGACTTTATAGCAAGGGATCAATTCCCCACATCTACTAACTTCGTTGTCATTGACAAGATGCCAGGGTTCAATTTAATATTAGGAAGACCCTGGCTAGCTCAACTGAAAGCAGTCTCTTCCCCCATACACCAAGAGATTCACCTACCTTATGAAGGTGGTGAAATCATCATACATGGGGATGCTACCACATCTACTATCTTGTCACATACGGATATAAACCAAGGCTCAAAGGTTAAGTTTGAAGAGCCTAAATAGGATGACAACATTCTTGATAAACCAAAACCAACTACCGAACAACCAAAACAAAAGGATGACACAAAGGAAAAACAAAGTTGCATGAAACCAGTAAATAGTGATCCATCAGACATAAAAGAAACTTCCCCTAGCATAGAAACACTCGAACCTGAAAATGTACATACACCGCCTAACATAGAAACTACAGCAAACATAGAAACTACAGTACATACGGAAACACTAGAAGACACCAACATAGAGCCTGTTCCACCATACGTCCCTTGGGCTGAATTACTATTCAACGTTATCAACGAAGGGGACGCTGAGTACAGAATCATACCTATTAGCGTCACTCCTAACGTTAAATTAAGAAAAATCAAAAAATTACTAAACAGTTGACACACATTCCTTGTCTGAAATGACATTAAACTATCACATGTCCGCAACGACATAAAACTAGCCACAGCTAGAAATGACCTGTTTACCAAGAAACCCACCAGTATCACTTGAAACTTCTCTTGTTTACCCATGGCTCGAAATGGACTTAAACTAGTGCATGGGGCACGAAATGGCCTTAAACTAGAGCATGGGGCCCGAAATGGCCTTAAACTAGAGCATTTTCTTACATTTTTTTTCTCTCAATTCAAGTTCACTGTTCAAATTTATGCTTACATTGTTGCATTATCAGTTACATTTTTCCTTCACATTCCCCTATGACACGATTATGCTTCAATTACAATTACATTCCTACTTGCATTCCTACTTCGTGCATTACACTTAAACAACAAAATGAACAAAAAAAATTTTACACTGCTGCATCATGTTTACATTTAAACAACCAAAAGAACAAAAATATTTTCACTTCAAATCTATGCTTATCAGTGTTCAAACAAACTCAAAATTCAAAAAAAATGAATAACAGAAAACTCAACTGAAAAGTTGTATAAATGTATCAAAGTCAAATTACAACTTAGCACAATGTCTCCACATAATACATAGATCGTATACATAACCACTTTAACAAAAAAACATCAAATCAAAACTAGGCATCAAATCCAGGAGGAGCTTGATCTTCAGGCTCCTCCGCATCATCTTGCCCCACTCCACTGGGGCCACATTCATCACTATTGTTACCACCATGACCCTGTAACAATAATAGAAAACAATCAGTTACTAAATCCAAGGATAACATTTCTAAGAAAAGAACGAAAAAAAATGTTACAAGATTGAACACTCACATGGCCCGGTATGACCTTAAACTGCCAACATTTGTTAACAAGAACAATCCGTTCGCATACCCCAGTGGATACATATGACATTTCAGTTTACATTATTCAACACTTAGGAAATTTTGACTCCACATCTTACATTTCATATTCAACACTTAGCAAAGGGTTCATTTGCATTACACACATAACACTTAAAAAATTTAGTTTTGGACATTAGTTTAACACCTAGAAAATATATGAAAAATTTCAAAAAATTCAAGGTTTACACTATGGTAACACTTAGAAAATTTTTGGGTTCTTGGTCCACACACTGAGCGTGTGACCTTCTCACACTTAGAATTCTTTTAGGGTTTTTGGCTATACGCTGAGCATGTGACCTTCTCACACGTTGGGCATGTGAAGACCACACGCTGGGCATATAGCCCTCTGTATGCTGGGTATGTTAAGTTCACGCTGAGCATACCAACTAGACCTTTCACGCTGACACCGAAACTTAAACGAAAATTTACCAAAAAAAAATACATATACGCTGCATGAACTAAACATTTTTGTAGTTTACATGCTGGGATCACGGCCTGCATGCTAGCTTCACAACCTCTACATTGGCCAAAGATCCCATACGCGGACTAAATTTACTAGGAAAAACATATACGCTGACAGTAGAAAACTAGATAATAATTGATAAAAATAGCGAAAAAATAGATCTAGATCTACGGATTAGATGCTAACTGGCATAGGGATCTAGGCCATGAAGGGATCATAGGTTGGGGAAGGTTTCGAAGCGTTTCCTCACTCTCCGTAGCGAAGGTTAGGGATGCCTCCTTCTTCTCCTTGTCCTTTACTTGTTTTCCCTTGCCCATCTTGCCCGAACGATGGCGACACTGGTTACCGACGAATCTTGCATGCTATAGCTCAAATCTGAGGGTTTCAAGTAGATCTGAATGTTGATGCCCAGATCTACGTGGATCCACTCACGCACGCTGCAGATTTGGTCTGAAATATTGCAGATCAGGGCTTGTAGATTGCAGATCTGATGCCACATGCTCTGGATCTTACCTGTATTGTCATAGATCTGGAAAATTGATGGTCCAACGCTATGAAAAATGGTGGTTTATGCTGCCATGGACCTATTCACGCTGGAGCTTTTGATGAACGCTGACCCTAACCTAGGATTCACGCTAAAGTCTTGGCCTCTACTCCTTGACTTCATGCTGAGGTTTTGGGTTTATGCTGGCTCTTTCAATTCAATATTTTGGGTTTATGTTGGCTCTTTCGATTCAATCTTTTGGGTTTACGCTGCTCTTTGGGTCCAGTCGTTAGGTTTACGCTGACCTGCAATCCTTGGGTTTACGTTGACCTGCAATCCTTGGGTTTACGCTGACCTGCAATCCTTGGGTTCATGCTGCCCTCTACCTCCCTCTATTTTTACGCTGCAGTTTTGATGGGTTTACACTGCAGTTTTGTTCGGTTCACGCTATCAATGACTGGTTTACACTGGAATAAGGATGAAATGTTTAGTTTTATGCAGTTTTACAATTTGCCTTTTATATGTCCAAGAGAATTTACAGTTTTACTTAGCGTAAACCATTAATTTTTTATGCATAATTATTTTACATTTATTATTTTTACCTTCTTACGCTAGTCAAACTTTAGAATTAGCTAAAGTAAGGATCACATAGACCCTTCCTATAATCTAGCATGTTGCCCTACAATCTAGCACGCTATCCTATATTCTAGGACGTTGCCCCCACCATCTAGCACATTGACTCTTGTTTGGGGCACGCTGTCCCTATTTAGTAGGAGTCATTTCCTATTATCGAGGACGCTGCCCCTTTGTCCACAAACATTGATCTATACCCACACTATTATTTTCTAAATTCATGTACCCGTTGACCCACCTTTGTAGGATCTATCCCTATTATTTAGGGCTTTGTCCTATGTCCACAAATCTTGACCAACACTTCGCATACCATTTTCTAAATTCATGTACCCGTTGACCCACTTTTGTAGGGCGTTAAGATCCATTAAAAATAAAATATAAAATAACAATAAAGACCCCATACGCTGTCCCTAAGGTCTATGATGTCCTAGCCTCTAGTACCATTCTTATTTTGATAAACATAAATGAACAAACAAAAACATAAAACAAAAAAAATATAAAAAAAAACCTGTACATATGTACCATACATATACCAATTATTCACACCCCCTTTAATGGCCCCTTGGTACTTAGAATCCTAAACAACCAACAACATACATATATACATATACGTGACCCCACCATGTACACTAAACATAACTATGTACTCTAACCATGAACTGTAAGTTACGATTAAACTACCGTGATGGCCCGGTAAGGCCTTAAACTGCCATGATCAGTTTGTTATGACTATAAATTGATAGGCAAGGCCCGGTATAGCCCTAAACTACCATGCATCCAAGTACGATGATAAACTACCACCACATACCTTAGTCACTGTTAAATGTACACATGATTTACATTGCCTGGAAAGGCATAAAAACCCCCCTAGCTAAATTTGCTCCCTATTTATTGGCAGGAGCAAGGGCGATGGATTGTAAGCATCTATTCACACCATTGACCATCGATGGACCATACGGAAAGATCACAATAGAAATCAACATAAATTCTATCGACTTAGGTCCATCAATAGACGACACATTTGTAGCCTCAATGTAACAAACATTAGACAACTATGAAGGTATGACAAAATCTATGGACATAGAAGCTGATAGTATCACTGAAGACCCTTTAACTGAAACCCCCATAACTATGCCCGATGGTGAAGTTAAGGTATTAAAACTGAGTACACTATTACAACCTCAACTTGCCAAGGACATAGAACACATGCTTCAAGACAACATGAAATCATTCGCTTGGTCTTACAATGACATGCCTGGACTAGATCCTCGCATTGTTCAACACAACATTATACTCGATTCCAAGTTAAGACCAGTGAAACAAAGCACATGCAAGGTCAAACCTGAGGTAGCACGAGCAGTTCGCAATGAGATCACTAAGCTTTATCAAGCTGGTTTCATTCGAGCTACCGACTACGCTGATTGGGTGTCTAACATGGTTATAGTCCCCAAGAAGAATGGAAGCATTCGCTTATGCATAGAATTCCAGGATCTCAACATCGCAACCATAAAGGATGACTTCCCACTACCAAGCATTGATCAACTTGGTGACTCAACTGCGGGGCATGCTCTGTTGTCTTTTATGGATGGCTTTTTGGTATATAACCAGATACGAATCAACCCGGAACATCAGCTCAGGACAACCTTCATGACATCGTGGGGTACCTTTTGCTATATAATGATGTCATTCGGCTTGAAGAACGCCGGTGCCACATATCATAGAGCAATGACATTCATTTTTAGCGATTACATACTTCATTCGCTCAATGATTATGTGGATGACATCGCAATTAAATCAAAAACACCAGAGCTTAGATTTGGTTTTAAAACGTTGTCTAAAATATGAACTTAGGCTCAACCCAAAGAAATGTATTTTTGGGGTAAAAACAGGCAAGATGCTAGGCTTCGTAGTATCAGAAATAGGAATACAAGTAGATCCAAACAAGGTTAAGGCTATCACCAACTTGAAACCATTAAGCAACCTTACCGAGCTTCGAGGTCTACAAGGTAGATTACAGTTCATCAAGTGTTTCATAGAAAAACTAACGAACAAGTTGAAACCTATGAATCAGTTGCTATGTAAGAATGCCCATTTTGAATGGACTTCACAGTGCCAGGAAGCATTTGACAACATTAAAACGGCACTTGTTCAACTACCGACGGTCTATCCACCTCAGAACAACAAACCATTCTATATCTACCTTGAGAAAATTGCTTGGTAGCAAGGGCCTCTTGATAAATACTAAAAGATTGGGCTTTCTATTTAGCATGTTTTGCTTATTCTCCTTACTGGCCGTAGCCACCATGTGGACACTTAGTGGCTTTCTATGAGGGTTCACCCTGACCACCTCTTTTGGGCCATCTGCAATCAACAAAAATCAAGTGTTACCAAGGTGATGTTTATTATCATATATCAACTCATACCTTACTTATAACCTTAGTTTATTAAGCTCATTTTACATATGATTGCAGGGTAATGAAAATTTTCAAGAAAAATCCCCCAAAAAGTGTCTATCTCTTCTATGACCCATCACAACTAGATCCTTTTTCATTATATGTGGCTTAAAATAATGATTTTAGGCTTAAGGGTTAGAAAAATTGGACATCTAGCATTATTGTTAATGATTTTTCATCATAAGTCCTAAAATTCTTAACATCCTTACCCTTAGAATACCTTCTAGGTGATAG
>MNCI01013395.1:112692-152235 GCA_015680685.1 Gnetum montanum | reverse complement strand
GAGGATGTTGATTTAGATAGGAAAGGTGATACACTAGATTAGCCTTGTGTTGGCTCAAATGATGTGGTGGGTCCATGCATAGTTTTCCTTAGCTTATGGTCTTTCCTCCAGAAGGGATTTTTTCAGCGTTTGGGTTTCAACCCACTAGTTTCAACATGTCTTTACACATTTGCAGCACAAGTAGCACTTGTTTGTTGATATTGTGATGCAAAACCTTCTTGAGTTACTGGTGATGGTGTATGAGGAGGTGGATGATGAGAATATCAAGGGTAAGTTGAATGGTAAGAAGTGCAAGGTGGTGATCCTTCAAGGGATGTTATGTATTGATGCTATTCGGGAGTGTGGTAGTGGAAATTTGAAGTGGAGGATGCAGAACTAGTTGGAGAAACAAGGTGTTGCACATAATAGCCATGCAGTTTTGGTAGATATGATTGATGTGGTGGTGGCCTTCCCCATGACCGTGGCTGTTGTCACTATGGTTGAGGATGTTGAGGTTGGTAATAAGTCCCCCCAGGATAGTAAGGTTGGTTTTGGGGTTGTCTAAAATTACCTTGTGGAAGAGGAAGTCTCCTGGGCATGTGCTTTTGCACAAAATTTGGATTTGAGGCATCTACCCAATACTCCTGTAGATGCAACAATATGGGGCATTAGCCCTTTGGATGGTCATATATGCATAGGTTGCATCCATCATCTTCGTCTATGGTGGAGTCTTTAGCCTCACTTTCGTTAGCTCCTTTTCTTGTCTAAAAAAGTGTTCCTAACTGCTTCTTCATTATGTGTCCTCTGTTTATTGTGTTCACTAGGCATGTGTTGCATAATCTTATCCATGACCATTTCAACAAGATTTGTAATGTTTTCATATATCCATTTAGACATCCTATTGAATTTTTCTTCTAGATCATCAATAGAATTTGCTATCAGCAAAGTTTGTTGCAGACTTACCTTATCAATGATAGTTTCATTTTTCTTATCATAAATTTGGACCTCCTTTGATTGAAGAGTCATGTCCCATTGAGATTTCTTAGCATTCTCCCATTTTCACATTTATTCTTCTTCTTTGGCCATATGCTCTATTATCTCCTTGAGTTGATGGGCTTGAAGCTCATATAATTACCCTGGGGCATACATCCCAAGGATTTCCCTTGTTTCATTATGAAGCTTGATGAGTCTCGATATTGGACCCTTGATATCAAACCTACAATATCGAGCCCTCAATATCAGATATGCGATATCAGAGATGTCAAAGCAATATCAAACATACGATGTTAGAACCTATCTCATTACCTATAAATAAGATAAAGGGGCACTTGGTTTCACATTAGTTTTTTAGTCCCTTAGCCAAATTCTTGTAATTTTTCTATTCCAAAGTTAGAATTATTTCTAAGTGCCTATAGTAGGAGTCATAAAGTGAATAGATCTTTATTTGAGCATTGTGTACCTGAGCACACCTTGGGTCTAGAAATAAAGGCAAACTTTGTGAGAAACCTTGCAACATTCAAAATAGCTTAATTATTGCATTTTATGTTATTTACTATTATTTGATATTCTCATTAGTTAATCAGTGTTATTTCTATTGAATTATTAATTATCAATGAATTAGCACACTCAACACAACCACTTTGAGCATACGTGGAACATTTGGTAATCAAGTAATGGCTAGTGTTTGGTAATCCCAGTAGTGTTACACTAGTTCAGGATGTGTCTAGAGAGTGGAAATGGATGCTGGTGTTAGGATTAGTTAGAGAATAGTTAATTAGTTTAAATCAATTTAGTTATTAATTTACTTCATTTCTCTCTTTTAAGCATCAAGAACATAAAATATAAAATAATAAAAATCACATACCTCGAGTTTACTTAACCATACAATTGTGTAGTATAAGTAAGCTTGGGAAGACAATCATTGCATAACTCATCCTTATTCTGTGTAAGTGCACAAGCACTTAGTCCTTGGAGTTTGATCGAATCACGTGTGAATGCTCATATTTGTATGGTTGGACGTAAGGGTACCTCACTGCACATCATTGGAATTTTTGCCAAGGATTTTGTTGTTTGTGCGTTGATTAGAACTTACAAAATATTTCCATCATTGGAAAAAACCCTTAGAGTAACTATCCTACAATCACTAAAAAAGGGTATTGCACACGAACTAGTTAATCATGTCTCCTTCTTCTTATGAGAGTGCTTCACTGACTAGGTCCAACACCATGAATAATCAGAGGTGGGGTGCACATGATGATCTGCCAGTGCCCCAATAGTTTTGCATGGTATACGCTCATCCTGATGAGTATATACTAAACTTTACCTTTATCCTCCACTAGGATGAACAACTGCATTGGCATGATTTAGAAGGTAACATAGTGTTACCTCCTAATTGCTCAAGCGACGGCATGCTTCTTCATGCTCTCACAAAAATTGGTATGCAGCACTTAAAATCGAAATACATTGTGCATGAACAAGATTCGAGAGATTATCAACCCACGAAGGCACAATGACAGAGGAATTTGCAATAGGAGAGACATTACAAATCCATGAAGCGGAAGTGGTCTTAAGATTTCCTGTATGTCCTATGTGAAAATGAGGGTGGTGAACCTATCTCGGGAGGTTTCATAACCTAGGTTCTGCTACCAATAGACAAAAAGGATCTGAAAAAGGAACATGAACACATGACAACGATGGAAATTCTGATCGTAATCATGACTAAGGCCATGACCACCAAAGAGAAAGTGACAGGCACCATCATGGTGCTAGTCCTCCTTCCTCTTCACCTTCATCATCTCCTTCCCCCTCTCCTTTGGGATCTAAATGTAGTTACAAAGGGAAATACCATGAGAACAATGGCAAGAAAAATAGAGATCATGGACAAAATAGTTGAGAAAGGGGACAAGGGCATTCTAGAGAGACGCATCACAAAAGAAGGAAGAGTAGGGAATAACATAGGCATCATCAACGCCATAGATGTATGATCATGATGAACCCCTACTCACCACCTGAAGTATGTTAGATATAACTAAGGCCGTTAGGATTCCAACAAGGCACCAGAAAGATAGTAGGATCAAAAGACTAGACATGACTAACATCCCACGATTTGAAGAGAGATACAATGCTAATCCTCAAAATCATTTACAAGCATTCCATGACACATGTGCCTTGAAAAATATAGAAAACAAGTGGCAAAAGCTAAAGTTGTTTCCATGGACATTAATCAAAAAAGTAGAAAGCTGGTACCGATCTTTAGAATTGGAATTCATTCATCGATGAAGTACCAGGTTAGAGCTATTCAATAATAAGTATCAAATGGACTCCTAAGTGTCCAACTTGCATAAGCAAATCCAAGGATGCAAACAAGGAGGACATGAACCCTTGGATGTTGCGATGGGCCGATATTATACATTATTGCATCACTGTCATGACCATAGTTACTTGCAAAAGGAACAACTATGCCATCTCATGGATGGGTTAGGTACAAAACATGAAGAATCCTTGGAACTTATGCCTAAGGAAGGCTATCTAAGCTTAGAGCCCACCAAATACAAAGATTGTTGGAGCAAGTTGCTAAGGAGGAAGGCAAGTTGAGGAAAACAGAAAATGTGGAGGAGTACAACAGAGATCCTTCCATCTAAAAGAAGGAAATAGATTTTCCAAAGATGAAGAAGATTCACCACTTGAAGAAATGGTGAATAGAAAAACTTTGCTCATTCAAAAATTTGCATCAGAAGTATCAATAAAAGTGGATCAAATGTGGAACTACCTAGATGATAAATTTCAAACTGTTCTAAAAATAGTAGAGGATTATAGAGAACAAAGTAGTGACCAAGAGAGAAGGAAAAAGAAAGAAGTTGAGTATGCATGTAACAAGGGTAAGGGCAAGGTTTCCGTGATTGAAGAGGTTGTGGATTCAGACATAGACAATGATGGCGGATGTGAGATATGCCAATATGACCATCCTAAAGGATGTTGCCTAGTAGTGTCACATCTGCAAGAGTCTGGGGTGTATGCACTAAACCCACAATTAAATAGACAACAAACACCCAAAAGGTTACCTTATCCTCAAGGGAACCCAAGGCAGTTTCATCAACCCTTAACATATTATCCGAGTGGAGCTCCACCACAACCAAATGAATAGTATCAATAGTGGCAACACCCAAAATCATTGGGAATGCCACTACCACGTCAACAATACCCTTATCATCAACCTAACCTGTACGGGTATTACATTTAGCAGTCGATATCTCCATGTGACTCTACTAGTCACGTCGCTCATCAACCTCACTACTAGATCCCCGACTACTATAGAAATCCTTCTCCTAGGAGTGATGTTTCACACATGTACTATCCTTCTCATTTTTCTACACCTCTTTCACCCTTAACTCCATTACCACTTGCTCTAACTATGTAGGGTGAGATTTCTGCCCAACCACAACAATGTAACACTACAAGGATTGTCAAACCTTAACCTATTGTTGGTTTGGATAAACAATCAAAGCAAAGATCCTTCTTTAGAACCAATAGCCAACCAAGTCCTTACAACCATAAGTGGATAATTATCCAAAACACCTTGGTATCATTTAAATCTTTCAATATTCCTTTGAACTAAAGACCGCACCCAACACATAATATCATGTTAACCCTCACCATCACTGATTGGATTAAAGTTGGCCTAGTTTGTATAACGCTTAACATTGCCTATATGCAACCAGTGTGCATAAGTGACTGACATACAAAGATTCATGTATGCAATAGCCATAAGACAGGAAGACACCCAGTGGCTGACAATTGACCAAAAGAGAAATTCAACTATATGCATGAAACCAACTGAGAGCTTGACCTGTGCCTATATTGATAGCATAGATGCATTAGAGCAAGTGGATCACCAACTTCCAAGTATTGAAACCAAAAGTATCAACTGGGGGAAGTTGAAAATCCTTGACAATTTTAAGCAAGAGGCCCTTGAATTAAAACCACTGCCCACCAGTATGGAGTATACATTTCTTAAGAATGGAAAACTAGTAATCATTAATGCTAAACAAAAAGAAAAACTACTGAATTTGGTAAAAAAATGGTCAAAATCCTTTGCTTGGTCATATCCTGAATTAACTGGAATAGATCCTAGAATATGTCAACATAGAATCTACACTGACCCCTCTATGAATCCTCAACAACAACCGCAAAGACGACTAAACCCAAAGCTTAAGCAGGTACTTAAAGAAAAAATTGAACAACTTCTAAAGGTCGGGTTCATCTACCCCATTGCTGTTAATGAATGGGTTAGTCCATTAGTCATTATGCCTAAAAAGGGAGGTAAATAGAGGGTGTGTATAGACTCTAGGCTATTAAATATGGCAACATTTAAAGACCATTTCCCATTCCCATTCGTTGACCAAGTATTAGATACCATTGCAGGGCATTGCTATTATAGTTTTCTGTATGGTTACAATGGGTACAATCAAATTCAAATAGCATCAGAAGGCCAAGCCAAGACCACATTCACAAGTCCTTAGGGAATATTTTCATATAGATAGATTTCATTTGGCTTATGTAATGCCCCAACAACATTTCAACATCTAGTTCTGAGTATATTTCAGTACTAAATAGGAAATGGTGTGGAGGTTTTTATGGACAATTTCTCCACCTACAGAGTGGACTTTGAACAAGCATTGGACCAATTAGAGCATGTACTAAAATGATGTGTAGAAACCAACTTAAGGCTAAATTGGTAGAAAAGCCACTTAATGGTCCAAGAGGGCATTGTATTAGGGCATAAAATTTCACAAATAGGGATGGAGGTAGATCCTAAAAAAATTAAGATCACCCAAGGAATCACTCATCAACCTAAAAATATAAAAGACATCTGATTATTCCTTGGACATATTGGTTATTATAGACGCTTCATTGAGAACTTTTCAAAGATTGCAAAACCATCGGTAGAATTAACAAATAAGGACATATCCTTTGAATGGACCAAATAATGTGAGCTAGATTTCCAAACCTTGAACCAAAAGCTCATAGAAACACCCATTCTATAAGCTCTTAACGGGTCCAAACCATTCCATATAATGATTAATGCATCCAATTTTTCTTTAGGAGTCATACTTACACAGTTAGATGACCAAAAACATCTCTATGATATTCACTATGTAAGTAGAAGTATTGCTGGTGCACAACTCAACTATACCACAACAGAAAAAGAGTTAATGGCTGTGGGGGTTTTGCACTAGAAAAATTTAGGCACTATGTATTAGGCTATAAGGTATTTGTACACACAGATCATAGTGCGACTCGGTTCCTTATGAATAAACCAATGGTAAGCCCTCGNGTATTAGGCTATAAGGTATTTGTACACACAGATCATAGTGCGACTCTGTTCCTTATGAATAAACCAATGGTAAGCCCTCATGTCATATGAGGCCTGGTGATCTTGCAAGAGTTTGTTATCACAATAGTAGATAGTAAAGGCACTTTACCTTAATTCACTTTAATTAATCAATTAATTTTCAATTGTTAATGAACACAAGCATGACCTCTTCGAGCATATGTGTAGCACTTGGTAACCTAGAAATGCTTAACGTTTGGTAACCCAACCGTACTATATGCATTCAAGATGTGTTCAAAGAGTAGGAACAAGTACTTATGTTAGGCTAGCTAGGCAATAGATTAATTAGATATTACATTCCTCTAGTTTTCATTCTTGTTCTAGGTGCTTAAACATATAAAATATAAAATGATAAAAATCATATACCTCAGTTGCACTTAACTAGATACTTGTACCTCACGAGTAGAACTGAGAAGACAATAATCATCCTAATTAGATTTCACTTTCTTGAACTAGTGTACATAGGAACTTAAGATCTATAGAGTTTAACCAAATCATGTGTGAATGCTTGTGATTTGTATGGTTGGGCGTAGGAGTACCTCGCCACTCATCACTAAGTAAAATAAAGAAACTAAGTGGACATTACAATGATGATAAGCAATCTCAATCTTTATTTCTGTGCATGAATTATGCCTAAGTACAACCCACTCAAATAAAGATTCTATTCAACTACTCAACATTACACTATAGGCATTCACTCTCTCACTAAATATAAGCTACAAAAATAAAATGAAAGATTTTTTCTAAGACTATTATGAAAGTTTGTTCGTTCGATGTGATCAAGTGTTGTTATTTATAGGGATGACTAGGACTCACTACATCGCATAAATGATGATGTATGCAAGGTTGCAATGTCATGGATATAATATCATAGATGTGATATCATAGATACAATATCATAGCTCATTAAAAATAGGTTTTATCATAACCCCCCATTACTGATTGGAAACTCATCCTTGAGTTAAGACAAAAGGAGGATAGAGTTCCTAACAAATTTGGAGGTATACTCAAACTTGACATAACTACTTAACTTTGAATGTCACATTATGGTTCGAGTGTTATTTTACAAAATTTTCATGCATAGCATGATGGATAAAATTGATAATAAAAAAAAACAAAAATGACATAGCTCAATGTAGGCTTTATGTTCTAAGAGGTGGTGGCTCCTCCATTAGCTTCTTTTCTTTGTCATCAGGCTTCTAAAATTTATAATAGTTGAGGAGTGCTCCAAGCTTCTCTTCCTTTGATCCAGTATCATGTACCATTCATGCAAATTCTACAATGTTTGATGGTGTCAATACTTCCCATGGGCATGGTAGTTGTGGAAACATCTTATTGGCTTTCACATACTAAGCTAGAAACTACTTGCTCTCAATTCTTAGTAATCAGTCATTCTGCAGGACAAGTTTGTTGTTGTGTCTTTTTGATCTTGGTAGTTGGCTTTTACTACTTTGAGTTTAGATTTTGCAATATGAAGTTTCTGTTGGACATCTTTCCTATTCACAAACTCTTTCTCATACAATGCATACATAGTAGCTACTTATTTCTCCAGCTCATTTCTTGATCTACCTACTATTAACATGGCTAGATTAGCATACGGTTTATTAAACCCATGTACTCTATGAGATCCTTGATCTACAAGTATTTATTCTTCACTTCAACCTGGTGAACATGGGCTAGGCTATCTAAAATGGGCTTCCAATTAGGTGTTTGTGTTGTAATTGAACTAATCTTAGCCTTGGCCATTTAGATTTATTTTTCATTAATTTTCTTGTACATGCCCATCTAGTCTCTAAATTATTCTTTGATCCATTTATGTTTCTTGGTCTCATTCTACCACACATTAATTTCAATTGTTGATTTTTGTTCCACCGATAAGGTTCAATTTTATCTGGTCAATCTATTCATGTCTTGGTTGACTCTTATGAATTATTCTTGTAATTGATGAATGTTTTCTTTAAGAACATTTTTCTTCTTTTTAATGTCTATCAACCATGTATTTTCTACAAGTTTTGACATGTGCATATATTTGTGCTTCTACCACCGATGTATTTTACATAACTTTTTCTTTCTCTATCTCTACTTAAATATTCCTTACTATGAGCTACCTCACTTATTTTATTCTAAATGTGCCTAGTTGGTTTGGGGTTATATACTATGCAGGGTCTCTTCTTTCTACTTTCAAGGTTGCTAATTTAACTTGCAATATTTACACTTCATTTTTTGCATGCTCTGCTTTTATCTCTACCATGAACAACTTTCCCTTGGTAATTCACTCCAACAATCTTTGTATTTGATGGGCTCTGAGCTCAGATAGACTTCCTTGGACATAAGTCTCAATGGTTCTTCGCATTTTGTACCTAAGCCCATCTATGAGATGGCGTAGTTGTTCCTTTTGTGAGTAACCATGGCCATGGAAATGATGTAATAATGAATAATATTGGCCAATGGTAGCATCCAAGGGCTCATTTCCTTATTTCCATCCTTGGATTTTCTTACACAGGCTAGACACTTGGGAGTATGTTTGCTATTTATTGTTGAATAGCTCCAACATGGTACTCCATCGACAAATGGATTCTGTTTCTAAGGACTGGTACTAGCTTTCTACTTCCTTGATCAGTGTCTGTGGAAACAACTTTAGCTTTTGCCACTCGTTTTCTATATTCTGCAAGGAACATGTGTTGTGGAATGCTTGTAAATGGTTTTAAGAATCAACATTATATCCCCCTTCAAATCATGGGATGTTATTCATGTCTAGTATTTTGATCCTACTATCTTTCTGGTGCCTTTTTAGAATCCTAATAGCCTTTGCTATATTTAACATACTTTGGGTGATGAGGAGGGGTTCATCGTGATCATGTTGCCTATGGTGTCTATGATGCCTATGCTATTCCATACTCTTCCTTCTTTCGTGATGTGTCTCTATGGAATGCCCTTGCCTCCTTTCTCTACTATTTTTTTGGTGATTTCTATTTCATCTACCATTATCCTCATGGTCTCATCCTCTGCAATTATGTTCAGATCCCAAAGGAGAGGAGAAAGAATATGACGAAGGTGAAGAGGAAGGAGGAATAACATCATGTCGGTGCTTTCCACCTTCTCTTTGGTGGTTGCGGCCTCAATCGTAGTTACGATCGTAATGTCTATCATTGTCATGCATTCGTGTTCCTTTTCTAGACCCTTTGTGTCTATTGGTACTAGAACCTTGGTTATGAATAGTTGAGTGAAGATTTTGATACCCAACTCCTTGACCAAAGTCAAAGATAGGAACATCATTTTGTGGAAAACCTCCTGAGACAAGTTCACCATTGTCATTTTTACTTAGGACATACAAGACATTCTGAGACAACTTCCCCTTCATGGATTTGTAATGTCTCTCCTATTGTAGATCCCTCTACAATTGTGCCTCCATGGGTAGATAATCTCTCGAATCTTGTTCATGCACAACGTACTTGACTGTAAGTGTTGCATACCAATTCGTGTAAGAGCATGAAGAAGCATGCTTGGGATTGAGCGATCAAGGGATAACACTATGTTACCTTCTAAATCACACCATCGTAGTTGTTCATCCTGGTGGAGGATAAATGTAAATTCTAGTACATACTCATCAGGATGAACGTATACCATGCAAAACTATTGGGACAATGGCAGATCATCTTATGCACCCTGCCTTTGATTGTTCATGGTATTGAACCTAGTCAATGAAGCACTCTTATAAGAAGAATGAGGCATGATTGATTACTCAGTGTGTGGTACCCTTTTCTAGTGATTGTAGGATAGTTAACCTTAAGGGTTTGTTCCAACGATGGAAGGATTTTCTAAGTTCTAATCAACACACAAACAACAAAATCCTTGGCAATGGTGCTAATGATGACCGACAAGGTACACCTACACCCAACCATATGAATACAAGTGTTCATGCATGATCCGATCGAACTCCAAGGATTAAGTGCTTATGCACCTACATAGAACAAGGATGAGTTATGTAGTTGTTGTTTTCCCAAGCTTACTTGTAAGCCACAATTGTATGGTTAAGTAAACTCGATGTATATGATTTTTTATGTTCTTTATATTTTCTATCTTGGTCTCCAAAGTGTATGAAATGAAAATATTTAGTTAACTAATGGGTTTTTGTAACTCTAATGTTAATTGAATCCTAACACCAGCATCCGTTCCCACTCTCTGGACACATCCTAAACTAGTGTAACACTACTGGGAAAATGAAAAATATTTATTAATCTTGCTTGTTATTAAAATGGGGGATATCCCCCATAACTAAATGGTTGAGGATGACAAAGAATAATTAATGAAAGATGAGAATCCTTGCATGTTGGAAATATTGGGACTTGGTCATACTTACCCCATCGAGGTTCACACACCTGATTATAGTAAGCATAGTGGGGCAATTTATAAGATGTAGTTTTCGAATAACAAGTTTACCCAATATGATAATTAGGATCATTAGATGGTATGCAAGGATCAGGATGTCACCCTCCATGGCTGTATTCATTGGGCCGTATGGTTGTTGGAGTGTTAATTGGTGGCCCTGATGAAGAACACAAGGCATTGGGTTTGAAGAGAAGGATGCACCACAGTGTTGGACTTGTGCTAAGTTGGAGGATGTAGTGGCCTTAGAATTGTGTTGTTCCTTCCTAGGGTCATTTCTAAAGAAGGGACTCCTTTGATGTTGCTAAGGTCTCTCTTTGCTGTTGGTAATAGTAGCATAAGTAACGTTCGGGGGTTGTTGCTGTGGTGCAGACACCTTAGGAATAGTTGGTGGTGATGTAGAAGGAGGGGAAGAATGAGAATCTTGAAAATTAGGAGAAGTGTAAAGTGCACAAGGCGGTGGTTGTGTTGAGGACATGGGCTGATAGTATTGAGAAGAATGATAATGTGGTGAGATACAGCATGTTGGCCCAGTTGGAGAAGTAGGATATTGAACTAGATAAGCATTTGGGTTCGGATGATATGAAGGGTGTCTCTAGTTTAGGGTTGGCTTCCCCCATGACTAGAATTGTTGCCACTGTGATCGAACATAGTATCTCTATACGAACTTTGGGTGTAACGTGTTTTCCCAATGCTCATATAAATGTAACAATATTGGGCATTGGCCCTCAGGGTGATCATACAGCTATATGTTACATTTGTACGTATGATCGGTAGTTGAGCTCTCATTTTCCTCATCCCTTCTTTCTGAATGTCTAATGATATTTTTTCCTACTTCTTGGGTTATCAAAAATCTATCTCCAATAATATTGATATATTCTCCACACTTTTTATGCATCCATTCCAACATCTTATTGATCTTTTCCTTGATTTCATCTAGTGATTGTTGTAGTGGCAAAGATGGTTCTTCCTCCTTGTGATAGGTTGATTTCTCCTTTTTATGATTATGGACCTTTGTTAAGTTGAGATTATGGTCCCGTTGATGTTTTTCAACACTCTCCCATCTAGCCATTTCTCCTTCTTCTTTTGCTACCCACTTAATAAGCTCTTGGAATTGATGGGTTCATAGTTCGTATAGTTGACCTTGGGCATACATCCCTAGGGTCTTTCTTGTTTCATCATGAAGCCCATCAATGATATGGTACATTAGCCTTTCCTTGGAGAACTCATGGCCTGGACAGTTGTTTAATAGTGCATAATATCATTCTAAGGCCATGTCCAAGGGTTCATGTTGTGCTTATTTCCACTCTTGGATTTGTTTCCTCAAGGCTGACACTCTTGCATAGATTTGATATCTTTCGCTAAAAAGTTCTACCATTGTTGGCCAACATCATATTGAATTTTGTTTTAACAATCTATACCATACTTTTGCTTGGCCAATGAGTGTCATAGGAAAGAGCTTGAGTTTTTGCCAACTGTTATCAATGTTGTTCCATGTGCAGGCATTGTAGAAGTCTTGTAAATGTTGTTGCAGATCTAAGTCATAGCCTCTTGAGAAACTAGGAAAGTTTTTTAAATCGAGCCTGGGTAGATGGCTCTCTTTACGATGCCTATGAGAGATTTGAATAGCCTCTTGTATTTGTGTTAGGCTTGTAGTGGCTAGTAGGGGTTCATCGTCATCAAGTAAGTTATGCTTTTGTGCATTGGACGATGTTTCCTTTGTTTATGTTTATAGGAAACCCCCACCTTGGATTGTGTACTCCAATCTTCATTGTCATGTGATTCGTTGGTTCTCCAATGAAATGCCTTACCAGATGTGGCATTATCATAGTCTTGTAGGAGAGGCATCGTTGTGAAATTGTGTGTGAATTTCTATGTGACTTTTCGTAATTATTTTTTCTTCGTAAGAGATATATCGTTAATTCCTATACAGCAACCTTGTATGATATAACTAATCTAGTCTGAAGTGTTAGATGGTGGAGGCATGTACATTGACTCAATTGTTTGTTGTTGTGAGAGTTTGTCTAGGCTTCTAGCTATGAAGAAAGGACTTCTCTTTTTATAGTTGTTAGAACCAGTACCATGTTGAATATTTATAGCTCTCACAATGTTACGTTGTTGTGGTTGAGTAGGGAGTTCCCCTTGCATTGTTGGAGCAGGTTGTATGGGAACTACAGGTGGAAGAGGTGCAGATGGAGTTGGAGGATGGGATGAGTGTGGAATGCCTCTCGAAGGAGAAGGAGTTCTCCTAAAGTACTCCCAAAACTTGGTAGTGACGTTAGGGAGTAGTGTGACTCATAGAGTCACTTAGAGAAATCTACTACTACACATAATAACCATAAGGATCAGGCTACCGGTAAGGGTACTGTTGTGTTAGTGGTGGCATCCACCATGACTGTGGGTATTGCCATTGCTGATGTTGTCCGATGGGCTGTGGTGGAGTTCCACTTGGATAATACGTTAGGGGTTGGTGGAACTGCCTTGGGTTACCTTGTGGATAAGGTAACCTTTGAGGTTTTTATCGTTGGTTGAGTCTCAGATTTAGCGCATACACCCCAGACTCCTGTAGATGTGAGATAACTGGACAACATCCCTTAGGATGGTCATATTGGTAGATCTCACATCCACCATCATAATTTGTGTTAGAGTCCACAGCCTCATCAAAGATAGGATTTTTTTCCTTACCCTTGTTATGTGCAGGGCTTGCATTTCTCCGCTTTGTCTTACCTTTGTCACTACTTCATTCCTCCTTAGACTCTTCTACGATTTTCAAGACACTTTCAAGTCTTGAGTCTAAGGAATCCCATAATTGGTCCATCTTAGTCGATACTTCTGTTGTTAATTTTTGGATTGGCAAGGTTTTTTGGTTCACCAACTCTTCGAGTGGTGACTCATCCTCCTCATCACAAAATTTCACTCCCTTCTTTTGAAGGGAGGGATCACGGTTGTATTCTCCCGCACTTTCCCTCTTGCATAGCTCACCTTCTTCTTGTGCTACTTGTTCCAACAAGTGATGTACTTCATGGGCTCTAAGTTGTGATAGTCTCCCTTGGGCATAAGTCCTAAGGGTTCTTCTAGTTTCATGCCTTAGCCCATCCATGATGTGGCGAAGTTGATCCCTCTAAGTGTACCCATGGCCCGGGCAATGATGCAACAATGTGTAGTAGTGGGCCATAGCAACATCCAAGGGTTCATGAGTACCTTTTTTCCAACCTTGGATCTGCTTATGAAAATTGGACACTCTGGAGTACGTCTGATATTTATCGTTGAAGAGTTCTAGCATCATACTCCACCTCCTGATGGTTTCCGGTTGTAAGGATTGGTACCAACTCTCTGCGTCTTTAGTGAGTGTCCTTGGGAACAACTTAAGTTTTTTCCACTCATTTTCTATATTCTACAAGGCATAGGCATCGTGGAATGCCTGTAAATGATGTTGCAGATTAGTGTTGTATCCCCCTTCAAAATGTGGAATATTGTTCATGCCTAAATCCTTGATCCGACTATCCTTTTGGTGCCTTGTTGGAATCCTAACAGCCTTCGTTATGTCAAGCATACTTCGGTTTGCGAGTAGGGGCTCATCATGATCATCTCTTTAATGACGCCTGTGATGTTTGTGTTGTTCCCTACTCTCCCTACGTCCTTGCCCTTGTCCTCTCTCTCAACTTTCTCATCAAGGTCTCTCATCTTTCCTACCCCTATCCTCACCTTTATGTTCATGGTGGCTGCACCCAGATGTGGAAGGAGAGGGTGAGTGATGAGATGAAGGAGGAGAAGAAGGTGAACCATCACCATGATGATGTTTCTTGCCTTCTCTTCTACTTCTTCAGCCCCGATCATTATGATGATCTACATGCCTGTCCTTACCATGAGTGGTTGTTCCTTCTGTGAATAATTGACATTGATGGGGGTCAAAACCAATGTTATGTATTGTTGAGCGTAGGTTCTGATACCCAACCTCCTCACCATCATTAGGAGGGGGAACATCATTTGCTAAAGAACCCATTATAAGGGGCTCCTCATCTCCTATTTCGCTAAGGATTTGCGGGCCTTTGCCCTTCAAAAGTGTATGTTGACTCTCCTACCTTGAGTACCTCATATGTTGTGCTTCTGTGGGATGATAATCCTTCATATCAAATTCTTCCACAACGTATTCAGAAAATAATTCTATCATGCTAATCTGTGCTAAAGCATGGAAGAGCATGTTAGGGACTGATCAATCTGGGGGTAACACGATGTTACCTTGCAGATCTCTCCACCGCAGTTGTTCATCTTGATGGAGGATAAAGGTAAAGTTTGGTAGTGTTCTTTTGCTTAAGAGAATTTCTAACCTGATCTATTGCACTAAGGAATGTTTTCTTGTTGACCATAGGCTTATCACCCTTATTGTGCTTCACTTCCTCTATGTACCCCAAAATTCATACTTTAGTCTTAGGTTATGATTGTTAGGGCTTCTCCTCATTCTTTTGGCCATGAGCTTTAGGGTTTTCCTATGGTTTGTTGTTTGGAGTGGGTTGAGCAAAAGAGGTCATGGGTATAGCTAATATGGGAGTGGGCTTTGTTGGGCTTACTTCCTTTTGTACCTCCATTTTCTTATCACTCTTATTGTTGGGCTTTTTCTTTTGCCTCTTATTTTGCTCATTTGGAGCCTTTTGGCTGTTAGTTGTTGGTTGTTAAGAAGAAGTAATAACATTGGCAACCATAAGGGGTTATTGGATGGTCTTATCAATTTGTGAGGCTATGGTTGGTTGGGCTATGGTGGGCTAGGGTACTCTAATGATAAATGGTTCTCTGGGAGCCACTTGTGATGGCACCCTTACAACAAAAGGGGATCTTGACCTAATGGGAGCTAAAGAAGCCTTTTCACCATAAGGAGGTACATGACTCATAAATGGTTCTTTTGAGGATCTTTGATTATTATCTACATTGAATTTTGATATGATATATGTAGCGTTGTTAGTGTTCACTGGGTCTTTGTATACCTACATCGATTAATTTTAAGGTCGAAAAAGATTGGATGCATCTAGAGCCAGCTCTCCCCTATCTATCATCTTCTGCAAGTCATCCTTCAGTGCAAGGCAAAAGTTTGTGTCATGACTGGGTAGTTGGTAATAGTGGAAAAAGTAGTCTATCTTGAAGTATTTAGGTAGCAATGGATCATCTTTTGTTTCTCTAGAAGGATCCTTGACTATTTCATAGAGTCTATCATGTTTCTTTTGAGAAGCTTTAGACATCTATTTGTATTGGATATGCCCACTTTTCAATAGTTGGTCCAAAATCTCTGATGGATTTAATGGTAGTGCAATGTATTTGGACCTGTCCTTCCTTTCAAAATTGGTTCTAGTTGTTGTTGATGCAATGGCCCCAGAGGTTGAAGGTTGGTTATCATAGTTACTATTAGTGGGGACCTTGGGTGGATTGGTCCTTGGCTCCTAGCTAGTGGTCTTGGCCTCTATAGTTACTACAATCATATTGTTATGTTTGCCTTTCTCCATGTCTTTCCGCGTATGTTGATTTTTGTATGCTACATAGGTTGGGTCATGACTAGCTTCCGCATCATCTTCTATATTCTTAGTTTAGGAGAATGCTTGACTAAGTGACCATGGATCAAGGTAGTAAATTTTGGACTTGATAAAGTCATTAACTAGCCCCTTAAATATAGCCTAAAGCTTTTTGGCTATGGGCTATTATATTTCATTCAGAAGTAAATTCCATCATTAGATGAACTTCTGTATGGGCTCAAGGGATCCTTGCTTAACCTTCGTGAGTTGGTCAAGCATGGTGTTGGGCTCCAAGTTATACTTGAAGTGATTAGAAAACTAAGCTATCAAGTCCTTAAGGGAGGATATTAATCCTCTAGGTAATGCTTAGTACCAATTAAGAAATTTCCGAGTCAAGGACATAGAAAAAATCCTCATGATGATATCAGGCCACATATATAATAGCAACACTCAGATCTGAAGGTTATAAGGTGAGCATTAGGGTCACCTTCTCCATTATATTTGGTAAACTGGGAAATAGGGACACCAGGAGAAACTGTCAAAGGTGGGACCATAGGAGTAATAGGATCATCTTGGTAGAAGTTCATGATCTTTACACTTTGTGACATAGAGGCTTTGAGCCTCTTTAACTCTTTTGTTAGGTCCTAGATCTTCTAGAAAGCTTGGTCTAGGCCCTGTGATGGTCCCATTGGCTATTAGACCTACACATATGGTTGTGGTATCTATTATGAGGCATGTGAACTTGCTATGGGTTGCATGATAGAAGGAAGGGTTGTGTTATGGTTGCGACTTGTGGGCCAAATAAAGAAAAGGAAGTTTGGGCTAGTACTTAAGGCACAAATGGGATAACAAGGATATGTAACTCCTATGTTGCTTGGGGACTCATAGTGGATCCCATGTGTGTAGTTAGCGAATTTGCAATAGTCAAAGCCACTATCAATGATTTTATATATCGAGACTATGTTGTAAATGGCATTGATGTATTATGATTTGTTGTTTGTGGAATTGCTTACATTTGATATGTGGCTATAATAGGCATGGGATCCACTGTAGTAGGATAGGAAGGACTGGAAGATGGTGGAACCATGCCCATGGAGAAAACAAAAGCACTAGAGGAAGGCTTTGCAACCTTGAGGGATGTTTGCTGAAATAGTACTCCCAAGATGTCTTCAGGCTCAAACTTTTTCTTGAATTCATCCTCCTCTCCCTATTGTTCCTTAGAGCTATGCTTGTCATATTGTTCTTCTATAGCAATCATTTGGGCTAGAATGCTAGCATAGATGTTAGTAAGGGGAACTTGATCATATGGGAAAGGGATGTATTCTTTCCCACTCCTATGTATGACTCAAACTACATCTTGGCCTTGGCTTCAATTCATGGAATTAACATGCATACTTGTATTTTAGCACAAATGAAGTTATAGCAATCTTTATTTATAGGTGCTAAATTAGGGCTTTCCCCTCTAACTTTCGAAGATCGCCTACACTTCATGATAGTAGGGTCTTTGGGATCATAGACTCTCACAATCTATTAATCTAACCTACCATCATTGTAGTTGTAAGACAACTTAGTTGATCATAGGAGAGACATGTTATTTTAATGGGAACTACTCAAGATAGGCTATGAAAAACTAAAATGATAGTAGATTCCAATAAGAGGAAATGAAAATCAATCAAAGGAAGGAAAAACATTCAAAAATGAGGTACTTAATAAAAATAGAAAGTATGGGATAAGGGGGTAGGCTCCTTACCCTAAATGAAAAGGTGCAAAGGTGGTAGCAAACTTTAACCACACTAACCTTCTAGTTGTCACACTCCTTGATGCCAATGCTAGCTTCCTAACTTTCACACCCCTAGATGTGGCAAGGGGGAAAGAGGGGGTGAGATGGAGGGATCTCACACCTTACAAAGCCAACATTGGTAAAAAAGAAGGGTGAAAACTATTAAAGGTGTACTGAAAAGGATGCAAATTTTGATAGTTGTAATGGCTATGAAGTTTAAATCTTGTGGAAATAGGCAAAAATGATAAAAAATAAATTAATTACTATAAGTAGTAAGTGCGGGGTAAGGGGGGTTTACTCCTTTACTAAGAATGGAAAGCTAAGAACGTTGGGTTCAACCTTCATCCACGTTGGTCTTCTAGCTATCACATCCCCAAGTGTGGCAAGGAGGGGAGGGGAGGGGGGTATTGGTGGACACAAGAGGGGGGTAGATGGGAGGATCTCACACCTTCTAAAACCAACATTAGTGAAAGGGGACAAAGTGGGATAGCCAAAATGGAAACCTACAACTTTCTCAAAATGGTTTTAGAAACTACCAAATTCAACCACAAAGGAAGAGGGAAGTACTTTTGGTTGGTGAGGATGGCAACATTGGTTTTGGAATGAGAAGTGTGGCTAAGGTGGAATGTTGGTGTGTGGGGTGCTCAATGCTAGTTTTAATTACTAAAATTCACAACATATGTTGGAAAACGCAACACCCAACCACCTACAACTTCAAAAATGGGGTTTCTATTACAGGGGGTGAGGGGTAGCATTGGGTTTTCAAAGGGGATTTTAAGGTTTTCGCTATGAACATTAGAGATTTCCAACAAGTAGGAAATGTTGGCTATGGAGGAAATTAGATTTGGCTTTAGAAATCAAGTGAAGGCCCTCCTTCTAGTGCCAAGAAACTATTACGACAAAAAATCTTGGTCGCTAGCAGAAACCAAAGATCCTTAGTTATAGGAAACCTCAACCCCGAATCCCCTAGGGCCTCCTTAGGAAAAATGGAATTTAGGGTACCCTAGATAGTTTAGTAGATTAGCCAAGGACTTAAGGGGGGTGCTAAATGGGGGTGTAAAAAAAAGTATAAAAATATGCAAATATATGAAAAGATGCACTAAAATATAACAATTATATATGAACTTGTACACAATCTGAAATCATAAATTTCATTAAATGAACAAAGAATGAGTTCAAATATGTGTACAAAATTGGTGTTCAAGAGGGGAACAAAGGGGATTCACTTGGGCAGGGGTTTAGAACCCGTTGAAGCCATGATCAACTCCACGATCTAGTATCTCTGCCATTCTTGATGCTATCAAACCTCCTTTATCTCCTCCTTAGATCAGTAATGTTGGTTGATCTTGGGGGTTATGGAAATGTAAAGGATTAGGATAGCCAAAGTGCGCCACATTGGGATTTGGTGATCCTAGGGAGGCTAACATTGACACCCAAAGCTCATAGATCCAAAGGGGCAAGTAATAGGGGTAACAAGTTACAGAGGTTCAACACTACTAGCACCAAGTAGCTACATTTTTTGCTAAGGAAGCAAGAGTTCTTGGATGCCAAAATGCCAAGGGTGCTAAATTGCAAAAGTTTGGAACCTTTACATGATGTGAAGGTGTGGTTTTTATAGGGTTATGTCCATGATTTGTGCTGCAAATGGTTGATTAATTGGCTACAAATTGGCTACCAAATTGCTGATTAATTGGTTGCAAATTTGCTACCAAATTTTTGAAAATTAGCTACCATGTTTAGGGGGTAGGTAAGGTTCACCCCCCATGCATCCTAGTTGTCTACCCCCTCCACATTGTCTTAGCCCCTCTCTCTTAGTTGGCCAACCCTTCCTCTCATTAGGGGAAGAGTGTCAACACTAAGGGGGGATGGGAAGTCAATTTTGGAGGTGAAGGTTGATGAACCATGATATCGGGGCCACGATATCAAATTCAAGATATCAGAGCTTGCCATGTGATGTTGGATACCTGATATTGCATCTTGCCTCATTGCCTATAAATAAGAGGTGGGCACACTTGCCTTGCATAGTTAATTTTTGTCTCTTACCCAAACCTAGTAATGATTAGCGCTTGGTAATCCCAATAGTGTTGCACTAGTTCAGGATGTGTATAGCAAGTGAGAATGGATACTGGTGTTAGAAATAATTAAATCCTAGTTACTAAGTAGTCAAATTAAATTAGTTACCTATTTGTCTCTTTCTCCTCCCTTATTAGAAGCAAGATATAAAAACACATAAAATCCATAAAAATCATATGCCTCAAGTTTACTTAACCATATAATCATGACATACAAGTAAGCTTGGGAAGACAATGATTAACCAACCCATCCTTGTTCCATCAAGGTGCATAAGCACTTAGTCCTTGGAATTCAACTAAATTCATATGGTTGAGCATAGGGATATCTTTTCGCTCATCATTGGCGCCGTTGCTAGGGACTTTGTTGTTTGTGCGCTAACTAGAACATAGGAAATCTTTCACATTGTTAGAATGAACCCTTAGGGTTGGTTAAAGAAAAATGATAATATATAATATACTACACACTGAATAGAAAATCATGTCTCCTTCTGCATACAAAAGTGTTTCATTAGGTTTGATATAGGGAATAATTGGAGGCATAGTACATATGATAATCTACTAGTCCCTCAACAGTTTCGTGTGGTATATGTTCATCTTGATGAATACGTACTAAATTTTACCTTTATGCTCCACCAGGATGAACAACTATGTTGGCAAGATTTAGAACATAACATAGTGTTACCTCCTGATCTCTCTGTCCTAGGCATGCTTCTTCGTCATCTCACATGAATTGGTATGGAATACTTACAGGTAGAGTACATTGTGCCTGATCATGACTTGATAAATTACTAATCCACAAAGGCACAACGTCAAAGGGATTTGCAACAGGAGAGACATCATGAATCTATGAAGGAAAAGTTGTCACAGAATGTCCCACATGTCCTAAGCGAAAATGAGGATGGTGAACCTACCTTAGGTAGTCTTCCACATAATGATGTTCCTCTCATTGACTTCGGTCAATGGGTTGTGTATCAAAATATTTACTCAACTATTCATAGCCTAGATTTTAGTACTGACAGATGGAAAGGGTCTAAAAAAGGAACATGAGCACATGACACAGATGGACATTTCGATCGTAACCACGATCAAGGCTGTGATCATCAAAGAGAAGGAAGTAGGCATCGACATGGTGACGATCCCCCTTCTTCTTTACCTTCATCATCTCCTTCACCCTCTCCTTCAGAATCTGGATGTAGTCACAAAGAGAAAGACCATGAGAAAAATGGTAAGCAAAACAAGGGTCATAGATGAAACAGTTGAGAAAGGGAATAAGGGCACTCTAGAGAAACACACCATGAAAGAAGGGAGAGTAGAGAACAACATAGGCATCATAGATGCAACAAATGGGATGATCACGATGAACCCCTACTCACTACTTGAAGTATGCTAGACATAACTAAGGGTGTCAGAATCCCAACAAGGCATCAAAAAGATAGTAGGATCAAGAGATTAGACATGAACAATATCCTATGATTTGAAGGGGGGTACAACGCTAATCCTCAAAATCATCTACAAGAATTTCATGATGCATGTGCCTTACAAAACATAGAAAGTAAATGGAAAAAACTTTAGTTGTTCCCATGGACACTAGTCAAAGAAGTGGAGAGCTAGTACCGGTCCTTAGAACTAGAATCCATTCATATGTGGAGTACCATGTTAGAGTTATTCAACGATAAGTACCAAACATACTCTCGAGTGTCCAACCTGCGAAAGAAAATTTAAGTATAGAAACAAGGAGGACATGAACCATTGGATGCTACCATGTACTGATATTATGCACTGTTACATTGTTGTCCCATCCATGGTTATTCGCAAAGGGATCAACTACGCCATCTTGTAGATGGGCTTAGGCATGAAACGTGAAGAACCCTTGGGACGTATGCCCAAGGAAGGCTATCTGAGCTTAGGATCCATCAAGTTCAAAGATTATTGGAGCAAGTTTCTAAAGAAGAAGATGAGCTAAGGAAAAGAGAGAGTTCATAGGAATATAATAGAGATCCTTCCCTTCGAAAGAGGGAAGTAAGATTATGTGAGGATGAAGAAGAGTCACCACTTGAATAGATGGTGAATAAGAAAATATTTCCTATCAAAAAATTAGCATCAGAAGTATTGAAAAAGGTAGAACAAATGTGGGATTCCCTATATGATAGATTTCAAACTATTCTTAAAATAGTAGAGGAGTTTAGAGACTAGTAGTCATTGCGAAAAAAGAAAAAAAAAAAGAAACTAAACATGCACTTAACAAGGGTAAGAGTAAAGTTTCCATCATCAAAGAAGTTGTGGATTCAGATACAGACAATGATAGTGGATGTGAGATATGTCAATATGACCAACCGAAGGGATGTTTCCCTATAATCTCACATTTGCAGGAGTTTGGGATGTATGCACTCAACCCACAATTAAACAAAAGGTAAACACCCCGAAGGTTACCTTATCCTCAAGGTAATCCAAAATAGTTCCACCAACCCTTAACATATTATCCAAGTGGAACTCCACCATCACCAATCAAGCAATATCAATAGTGGCAATACCCACAATCATGGAGAATGCCACCACCAAGGCAACAGTATCCTTACTGGCAACCTAACCTATATGGATATTACATGCAGCAGCTAGTCTCTCCACATGACTCTATTGGTCATGTCACTCTTCAACCTCACTACCAAGCAAGTGAGTATTATAGGACTCCTTCTCCTAGGGGTGATGTTCCACAAACATACCATCCTTCTCATCTGACTACACCTCTTCCACCCTTAACTCCAATACCACTTGCTCCAGCTATGAAGGGTGAAATCCCTACCTAGCCATAGCAATGTAACGCCACAAGGGCTATTAACCCTCAACCTACTATTGGTTCTGACAACCACATAAGGAAAAGACCTTTCTTTAGAACCAATAGTCCAACTAAGCCCTTGCAACCACAAGTGGTTGATTCTTCAACTACCTCACTATCAATTGAAGCTTTGAAGCTCCCTTCAACCCAAAAACCATGCTCAACGCATACGATCATGTTAACTCATGTTGTCACTGATTGGATAAAAGCTGGCCATCTTCCTAGGAAATTATTTGATCCTAGAAGTCCTCTAATATATCTATAAATCGCTAGAAATGAACTGCGCAAGGCTATTTTGGATTCAGGTTCTAGTGTCAACTTGATTTCTCAAGAAATGTACAAAGCCAGGAACGTGCCTATGCTGAAAAAGCGTAACATTCATTTAGATTTGGCTGACCATATCATTGTCCCATTGGGACTAATGGAGAACATTGTCACCACTATTTCTCGGTGGTCGTATCCAGTAGATTTCCTAGTGATTCAAGTAAACAATGATAAGGGGGACTTCCCAAGCATAATGGGAAGAGCATGTCTAAGCATAGTTGATGCATGCGAAGGAATCTACAATCTTTCCCTAGAAATATCAAAAGAAAATACATTCAAAAATATTGAGAAGAAGAAAGTTCCATGCATTGCATACAGTGACTCAGGGTGTAATTGTGTGTAGAAGTCATGGTTTGTGCAACAATTAACATTGCATGCATACAATCAGTGTGCACAAGTGATTGATATACAAAGATGCCTATATGTAGTAGCCAGAAGATAGGAAGGCACCCAATGGCTGATAGCTAATCAAGCGAGCAGTTTAACTATATGCATGGAACCAACTGAGGGTTTGACTTATTCTTACATCGATAGCATAGACACATTAGAGCAAGTCCATCACCAATTTCCAAGTCTTGACCTTGAAAATATCAATTGGGGGAAGTTGGAAATCCCTGACAAGTTTAACCAAGATCCCCTTGAGCTAAAACCATTACCCATCGATATTGAATACATGTTTCATAAAAATGAAAAATTAGTAATTATTAACGCTAAGCTGGCTCTACCACGAAAAGAGAGATTGTTGAAGGTAATAAACAAATGGTCAAAATATTTTTCTTGGTTATATCCTAAATTAACTAGAATAGATCCTAGGATATGCCAACATAGAATTTACACCGACCCCACCATGAAGCCTCGAAGACAACTGCAGAGGCGTTTGAACCCAAAGTTGAAGCAAGTAGTTAAGGAAGAAATTGAACAACTTCTAAAAGCTAGGTTCATTTACCCCATTGCCGATAGCAAATGGGTTAGTCCCTTAGTTATCGTGCCCAAAAAGGGAGGCAAATGGAGTGTGTGCATAGATTTCAAGCTACTAAGCATGGCACATTCAAGGATGACTTTCCATTACCATTCGTTGACCAAGTCTTAGATACCATTACAGGACATCGCTACTATAGTTTTATAGATGGGTATAGTGGGTACAACCAAATACAAATATCCCTAGAAGACTAAGCCAAAACTATGTTCACTAGTCCTTGGGGAACATTTGCACACAAATAGATGTTGTTTGGCCTGTGCAATGCCTCTACAATGTTTCAATGATTAGTTCTAAGCATATTCCAGCAACAAATAGGAAATGGTGTGGAGGTCTTCATGGACAACTTCTCCAGCTACGGAGCAAAACTTTGATCAAGCCTTGGACCGGTTAGAGCAAGTACTAAAACAATGTGTAGAAACTAATTTAAGGCTCAACTAGAAAAAAAGCCATTTGATGGCCCAAGAATGTGTCGTACTAGGGCATAATATTTCACGAACAGGGATAGAGGTAGACCCTAAAAAGATCAAAGTTATCCAAGGAACTACCCATCAACCAGAAACTATAAAAGATATCTAGTCATTCCTTGGACACACTAGCTACTATAGAAGGTTTATTGAGAACTTTTCAAAGGTTATAAAACCATTANAGAACCCTTCAACATTTGGGAAATTGATTTTATGGGGCTGATTACACCAATGTCCAATGGAAAATCTTATATTATTGTTGCCATTGATTACCTTACAAAATTGGCAGAAGCAGTTGCTATTAAGGATTGTACATCATCTACAACTGCATGATTTGTTCAACAAAAAGTCATAAATAGGTTTGGTGTGCCTCATGCACTTATTTTAGAGAATGGTACACACTTCACAGGTGTGACTTTTTGCAAATTAATGCAACGCTTAGGGGTTGAGTACAACTAACTACACCATATCACCCCCAAGCGAATGGTTAAGCCAAAGTCACCAACAGGGAGATTACGAAGATATTGATAAGAACCATTAGCAAGCTTAGGTGAGATTGGAGCACTAAACTAAACGATGCTCTTTGGGCATACCACTCCATATGGAAACTCCCTATATGCTACTCTCCCTATGAGTTAGTGTATAATAAATTACCAATACTTCTCATTCAAACTGAGCTCTGTACACTATCCATGACATGTAACCTCAACCTTGACCTTGATCTAGCACAAAAACAATGGTTGATGACCCTTAACCTGCTAGATGAGAACTAATTGGCTTCCCTATCATCTAATGAATTGCACAAGGCCTTCAATAAACAACATCATGACCTAAGGATTAGGAAAGTTAAATATCAATCGAGAGATAAGGTTCTTTACTGGAATCCCACACATGTGCCATGATGTACCAAATTTCAAACACTATGGAAAGGACTTTATGTCATTCATGCAACTTTTTCTTTAGGGGCCATGATGATATAAAAACCTGAGATCCCGAATAAGAAACTGTTGGTCAACATCCAACAAACCAAACTTTTCCATGAGCTTAGGATAACCGGTACTCATACTACCTCTATTGGTGGACGACCTTTCTCACTATTTCAGATCTCCTCCTTCGAAATTAGTCATGGGGGAGATGGCTACATATGCCAACCATTCTATGCCCTTAGTTCTTTTTGTATTTTTGTATTTTTGTTTTACACATTTTTATTTTGCACATTTTTCAATCTTTCTTATTTTTGTTTTACACCATCATTCACATTTTTACTATTTCTTTGATTGGTTGATACTTTCATTCTTCATACAATAAGTGCTCTTGATGATGGATTGAATTATATAATATTGATTACTAATGTTTGGTTTTTACCTTTGAATTATGATGTTGATATTATGATATGGTTCTTTTGATAAAAGAGGCAATGAGTCCACATCATCCATTCATCCATTCAACTCTATGGTCTTCCTTGGTTTTGGAACTGTATTGTCCCTTTTTCTATATAAACTTATTAATAAATTGATGGCTTGGTATTTTTCAAACTAAGGAAGGACTTAATGCTTGACAAGGGTGTGACTTCAAGGGAATTCAATGCATTTGTGCCGATCGTTCTCTTGGGTCTTTGGATGCTTTTTCTTGGGTTTTTCGCCATTCTACCATTGATAAAATATTAGGAAGCTAAGTGAATAAAAATAATTCATTTCATGGTGTGGTTCTCATGAAAAAAAAGTGAGAATTAAAAGCACACCCCTTAGAAAAAATAAAGCAATATGGGCTACAAGCACTGTTTATGGCACTAGAAAGACATGTTACCCATGCTTGAAGGTTCCCTCTAACGAAGGCCCTTTCTTGCTTCCTACTTCTCCATCTTGCTCTCTTTGGAATGGTGGTCACTCTTTGTGGAGGCATTCTTGTTGCTTCAAGAAGATGGATTGGCCAAGTGTATTGATGCGAGGTCATTGAATGTGGTTGGTTTGAGTTCAAATTTGGAATGAGTTCTACTCAGTCACATTAACAATGATATACATAAGGGACTTTACACAACCTTGCTCTTGGGATTCCATTCCATTCCTACTCTCCATCTTTCTTTCCATGTTCCACCTCATTGCTGGTTTTATAATTAGTCCATATCTTCGTTGATGCATTTTTTTTCCTTGGTAAATTCTTGTGGGTAAGTTTTTAACTCTTGCTTCCAAATGACATTTCTAGAGCCTACGGACTTTTTTTGTGTGGGTTTGTCAGGGAATAAAGGACGTGAGCCTACTTTTGGGAGGACCCACTGGCATTCCTTTTTGGTACAATTATTAAGTTCTTTTCCTTAAACATTATTTACAATCAACCATTTCTCGTTTCATCCCCATCTTTAACATCCACTTTATTGGCGTTACCATTGTTATTTTTTCCATTTTTCTTATTCCTTATACTTTTTCATCTTATTTCTACTAGAGTTTTGCTCTTAGTCATGGGGGCCCTGGCACAAATTTTTCAATTTCTCCATTCTACTACTTGCCTAACCCCTACACCTTGTGTAGTTATCAGTAATAAATTTCTAACCTAGTTTCTGCCATAACCACAACCTAGCCAATGCACTTTATATTGAGGCAAGGTATCAAATGCATTGTGGTTTACTTATCCTTGCTCATTCGTGACTGTGTTGTGTGTGTAGATGGAGATTACATGAACAATGGACTAGGGTAGGAGGGAGCACTCGGGATAGACTAGAGCTAGAGCATTTACACCGAGAACAAGTCTAATTGTGTGGTTATGGATAAACAACAGAATTCACAATCTCAACATCGGTAGAAACATGCCTCATTTTTCTTTTTCTCTTTCTCTCTCCCTTTCTCTTCAAGTTGTCGAATGAAGGTCCAGGTGTCACTTATGTATAGTGTTCACCACCATGGGTATGAACACCAATGTTGTAATGTATTGTCGATCCGTTCACCGAGCACTTAGAGTCTACCATCTCATTTCACTACCAGTTGTCATTCAGTCAATAATTCCATACCCTTCCAATATTTTTTAAGGAACTTGAGGATGAGTTTTTATTTAGTCGTGGGGGTATGATGAACTACCATATTGGGGCCGTGATATCGAATCTATGATATCAAAGCTTGCCATGCGATGTCGAATACCTAATATCACATCCTGTCTCATTGCATATAAATAAGAGGCAGGGGAACTTGGCTTGCATATTTAATTTTAGTATCTTACCCAAACTCTTGCCTTTTCTCCCTCTCAGAGTTAGAATTATTTATGCGTGCTTGTAGTAGGAGTCATAAAGTGAACGGATCTTTATTCGAGCATTATGTACTTGAGCACACCTTGTGTATGGTAATAAATATGAACTTTTTTAGCATTCAGAATAAATTAATTAATGTTATTTTTAGTTATTTAATGCTTTCCTTAGTTAATTAAAGTTCTCTCTCTTTCTCTCTTTCTCTCTCTCTCTCTCCCCCTCTCACCCTACAACTCTCCTAAGTAAGCACACTCAGTACGATCACTTCAAGCATGCATGTAACACTTGGTAACCCAGTAATGATTAGCACTTGGTAATCCCAGTAGTATTACATTAGTTCAAGATGTGTACGACAAGTTAGAACAGATACTGGTGTTAGGAATAATTAAAGCCTAGTTAATAAGTACTCAAATTAAATTAGTTACTTAGTTATCTCTTTCTCCTCCATTAGTAGAAGTAGGACATAAAAACACATGAAATCCATAAAAATCATATGCCTCAAGTTTACTTAACCATACAATCATGACATACAAGTAAGCTTGGGAAGACAACAATTAACCAACCTGTCCTTATTTCATCAAGCCACATAAGCACTTAGTCCTTGGAATTCGATGGAATCATGCATGTATGCTCGTATTCATATAGTTGAGTGTAGAGATACCTCATCGCTCATCAAAGGTCAACCCCTCCAAGCTAGGTTACCTCCCTTTCTGCACTAGGGGTAGGTGAGTTCTACCCCCCTTGCACTCTTCTATGCTGGCCTTGAAGTCTCCTAGTTGTCTTACCCCTTGCAGCATTGCCATTTTTGGCATTCCAAAAGGCATTTTTGATTCCCCAAGCCTAAATATAGACACTAGGTGACTATTTTCACATGGTGAATGAGGCTTTGGTCACTTATGAGGCATTTTTCAACCCCAAAAGTATGAAACACATGAGATTGCCCCTTTATGGGTTACAACCTTCACATTTACAATAAAGCATTGCCTCGGATTTCATGGGATGGAATTACAAAGGTTTCAACATGCACATTTAGTGGTGTTTCACTTGGGTTTCTAGGTACTTTCCTTCCTTAAGCAAGAATCAATATCATGTAATAGAAGGAAGGTTGGATCAAGTAAAGAGTTGTTCTTATTAGGTAAAGGTCATATCAGGTAGTAGAGCCTACTATCCTAAAGATAAAGTGGAAAAAAGTCTACATAATCCTCATTTTAAGTAGTTCCATTTTTTACATTTGAGCAGGTTTTCAACAAAGAAGTCAAATTACAAACCAAATCTAATGTTGATATGCATATAATGAAAGTAAATGTTCATTGGCCCCAGAACTATCATATGGGAATTACCAAGTACTTGCATTGCTTAGGAGCATGGAGTGGAGAATATAGCAAACAAGAGCATCAGTGTGCTTGACTTTGTTTTCTTTTGTTATGAAGTTGCAAGGGGAGATCCCAAAGAGCAAAGACATTATTGAAAACACTATTCCCATAAAGTGATTTTTTGTTCAATGCATTACAACATAAGGGATCTGAATATTGGCTTCATACATTGAATGTGTACCCAGGATCACATAGGTCAATGTATATTCAGGGAAATGCATATTCATTTAAGAGCAATTTTTGTAAGCCTAGTTGTTCATGCTGATACAATCACTCATTACTAAAAATAAGGCTTAATTCTACTAGAATGCCAAATAGTTGTGGAACCAACTTCCCTAGATATGGTTTGGTTTGCCTTATACAATACGAAAAATTGTGGATCAAAATATATGAATGGTTTAGTTTGGAATATACATAAGTTATGTATAATGGAATAGTTTGTAAGTAATGTGATCGCTATAGTGACTCATTCAATTACATCCTTTCTAGCAAGCTAGACTATGGCCTATGGGGCAGTACCTTATCTCCTTGCATAGCAATTAGCTTACTTAACTACCTGAATGATAGCCCAAGGGACTTCTTACCTTATGGCTAATGTCATAACTATCAATCTAGCACTATGACTAGTACTTAGCTATAATGAGTACCACTATACTCATTTCCTAATGTTGGTACCACTTCAATGTAAACTTTATTACTAGTTTTAATGCACACCATTGTTTCAAATTTTAGTATCATGATTTCCACTTTAATGATTGCACGATGTTACCACTTTAATGTTATTACTAATTTCAATGTGTAACATGGTTTCAATTTTCAACTATTGTTACTAAACCTTATTACCACGTTTAACATGCAACATTGTTTTTAACATCTTTTAACACAAAAAGTTGTTACCATATTTAATGTGGATCTTGATTTACACTTTCAACATGCATCATTGTTTCTACATTTTTAATACCACTTTTAATGTGGAATGACATTTCCATCTCAACTAAATATTTTTCTGTTGTTTATACTTTCAATGCATGAGATGGTTACCACTTATGAATATTATTTTCATGTTAAGTTATTAAGATTTTCAACGTTTGACTTCATTTCAACCATCATCATGCAACTTTATTATCACTTTAACCTAAACTTTATTATTAGTTTTAACATAAGACTACTTCATGTAAATTTATTACCAATTTCAATCCCTAACATAATTTCAGATGTGCAACGTTGTTACTAATTTAACTTCAAATCTATGTGCAAAGTTGTTACTAATTCAACGTTGAACCTTATTACTAGTTTTAACATGCAACATTATCTCTACTTTATTTTAACACAAAACATTATTGTTAGCATGTTTAAAGGTGCAACATTATTTATATGCAAAATGTTCACTCCTACTATGTTTAACGTGGATCTGTCTTTCATCTGTATTGTGATTTTTACTCTCAATGAAATTACATTTCCATTTTTAACTAAAAGCTGTATGTTGTCTTAACATGAAATGTCATTTCCATTTTCAATACGAGCAATTTCAACTTGGAACATCACTTCAACTTTCCATGTGCAACAACTTCACCATCGTGATTTTCACTTTCACATTTTTAATGCATGACGTTATCACTTTAATGTTATTACCTATTTCAATACATACGTTATCACTTTAATGTTATTACCAATTTCAATACATAATGTGATTTTAATTTTCAATTGTTATTACTACTTGAACGTGGAACCTTAGTTTTAATCGTAAAACATTATTTTTAGTTTCTTTTAATGCAAAACATAGTTGTTACATTATATGATCGTGATTTACACTTTTTAACTATGCACAGGAGATTTGTGAATCCCATAAAAGTTTTATGAACCATAAGTTTTGAAAGTAAGAGCGTGAATAAGATTCTCTCCAAAAAATTTTAATTTAATTTAAATTAAAAATAATGTTTAATAGTAGTCAAATGTTAAAAAAATAAAAAAACATTTTATTTAAATATTTTATTATTTTGTAATTCAGGTCCCCACCTATGTCCCCACCTACGAACCCATCCCTAGGTTTTGCATATGCTTCCATACCCAAACACGAATTGAATCGTGAATCTTCGATTCCTTGCTTTCAAGAATCAGATTCATTTGATGCATAGCTTTTTAACGTATAATGTTGGAAAACATGAAATGAAATTTCCATCTCAACGGAATGTTGCTATGTTGTTTATACTTTCAAATGGTAAATGCCATCACCCAATGGAGAATCAGTGGTGAACACCACAAAAGGTGGTTGACGGTGGCTTCTCTCTCCATGCACGGTTGACAAAAGGTGGTGGAAAATGGTCTCTCTCTCCAATGTGCAGATGGCATACCAAAAGATGGTGCGCAAGCTGAAGTGGTGGCCACATAAGTGTGGCAAGCTTCTTCCACGTTTCATTTCTCTTTCTTGTCCACAAAGACATGAAAACAAAAGGTGACATGTTACAGCAACATCCACAACAGACCAACACCGGCAGGCAATAGCAATGAGACCAAGGAAAATTTGATTTTTTATTTTTGAATTACTTATTGTATTCTTTAAATTACAAAAAAAATTAATTTAAATTTCTTATTATTTTACTTGGTTTATTGTTTTCAAAACATCACATAGCCCTTTCCAACTCATACTATTCCCAAGTTTCCATACCCATACGACAGGCACCCTAGGTGATAGTCTCCTAAAATGGGTTTTTCCTAAGTGTTAGCATGTCCAAAATTTATGCATTAACACCTTTTTCACGCTAGAAGGAGGGCCTTCTCTTACCTTTTGGTTTCAACTCTTTTGCCATTTTGTTGTGGAAATTTTGTCTCTCGATCTAGTTTTTGAACCTATTAAATTTTTCTTAAAATCTTTGTCTTTAGACCTTTGATTTTTATGCTTCCCATTTTCTAAAAATTGTTGTTGCCAAAATCTTTCCAGTTCCATTTTTGAATTTCTATTTTTGGTGGTCTGTACCTAAGTCCCAACTTTGGTAAGGTAGTTTTAATTATGCAACTTAAAATTTATTCTTTTTCTAAAATTGCTTTTCTTTTAAATTTCAAGCATTTATTTTTATTTTTTTTAAATCATTTTTTATATAGCATATTTTAGTATTTTCTTTCCTTTTGTAAAAAAAAAATTTCTTTTTGAATATTGCATAGTTGAGTGTTATTTTTTTTAAAAAAATAGTTTTTTATTCCAATATTTATTTCTTGTACTCAAAGTTTACTTTAACATTTATAATCTAAAATTCTTTTTTTATGAGCACATCCCCCAACTAGAATCACTTACCTCTGGCCCAAACTGACTAGTCACTTGTCTCTTTGTGTTAAAGAAACAACAAGCTTTATGTTTTCTAAGTTCTATTCCTAGGAAAGCTTGGACTAGGATGCAGCCCATCAACCCCTAGCTTCCTTAGTGAGCAATCCCTTTAACTTTGCTAACTACCATGATATCCTGAGATCCCTACAGAACATTAACATGTTCTTTGATCCCACAACCCCTACGAGTGATGCTCGCCAACACATACAATGTTTTGAAACCTTACTAGAAATCCACAACATTATACAAAATGATGTGGCATGTAGGATGTTTGTGACAACTTTTAGAACTAAAGAAACTCAATGGTTCTTGATGCTCCCCGATGCCTCCATTAACTCATGGCAAAAATTCAAAACTAAGTTTTTGATTCAATTTGAAAAATTCACAATCCCTACCATCACATCAAGCAACTTTACCAACTTAAGAAAGCTACTTGGGAAGAATGTCAAGGATTACAACCTTAGATTCCTTCATCAACTTGCCTATGTGCCAAATGAGATGTGTCCACAATCCAATGGTATCCTCAACTTCTACCTCTCTACCATCAACCCATTTCTTCTTTATGTCATTAAATCTAATCCAAACATAACAGAAATATAGAGAGCAAAGGCTAAAGTTGTGGAGTTAGAACAAATAACTTTGATGAATAGCATCCAAACCCAATTTGGAATGATGAGTATTGGTAATGCTATGTCTTAGACTCTTTCCCCTTTCAACTAGCTCAACTTTCAAGCAATTACTATCAAGGCCCCACATCCTCTTCATTCCTACCATCCAACATTGGTTTCAATGATGACCAATCAAAAGCCTTAATCCAATCCATCATATACCCAAATGGGATGTCAAATTTTGTTGAACCTCCAACTCAAACCTAATACTAGATGACCTAGATACTGACATCACTCCAGAAAATTTCCAATGAAGTGGTTGAGCTAAAAAGAAACAATAGCAAATCTCCTATACAATTGAAAAAGCCAAGCACATCAATCAATGATGATTATTGTTGATGGAACGTGATATCGCATGAGCCGCGATATCGCATCCCCCACGATATCGCAGTGCACTGCCAAGTCTATAAATAAAAGGCGACTCTCCCTTGTTTCTCATCTAGGCCTAGACCATAGCAAAGCTCTGGCAGTTTTACCACTCCAAAGATAGCATAATTTCCATGTGCCTGCAGTAGGAGTCCCAAAGTGAACCGATCTTTATTCGAGTAGATATTGTACCTAAACACAAGTTTGTGTACAGAAATAAAGATGAACTTTTCGATAAACCTTGCAGTGCATGGATTAAGCTAATTAGGATTTTATTTATTTTTATTTATTGTTTACCATTTAAATGCTTTATTAGTTAGTTAATTCTCTCTCAACCCTTCTCTCATAGTTAAGTGCATTCACTACGATCGCTTCAAGCATGTGTGTTACGCTTGGGAATCCTAGCCACGACTAGCGTTTGGTAGCCAAGGTTNACTGGATCGCACGTGTAACGCTTGTATTCGTATGGTTGAGTGTAGGGGTACCTCACCACTCATCATTGGCATTGTTGCCGGGGACTAAGTGTTTGTGCGCTAAGTAGAACATAGGAAATTATCCACATCGTTTGGAGCTTAAAGGAACCCTTAGTGTTAATTAGATGAAAAATTATATAATGGTTAATCAACACACCGAACAAAGAAACAATATCCTCTTCTAACAAAAGCAATTCACCACCTAGGGATCATACAAGAGACAGTCAGCGGGACCAGACGCATAACCAAAATCCACCAGTTCCTCAACCATACCAAGTGGTATATACCTATCCCAATGAGTATATACTGGATTTTACCTTTATCCTCCATTAGGACAAACAACTGCATTGGAGAGATTTAAAAGGTAACATAGTGTTACCTTCAAATCAGGCGGTCCCTGACATGATCCTTCATGCCCTTGCATGAATTGGCATGACGGAATTATACGCTGAACACGTTGCAAAAAATTATGGCATAAGGGATTACCATCCCACAATAGCACAACGTCTAAGGGACTCACAGCAGGAGAGCCATCATACATTGTTGAAGGGCAAAGGGGTCCTGCACATCCTAAGAGAAATTGGAGATGGTGAACCACTTATAACAGGTTCTCCATCAAATGATGTTCCCCCTTCTAATGATAGTGAGGAGGTGGGGTATCAGAACCTACACTCCACGATACACAACCTTGCTTTTGATCCCCATGAACGCCAACTGTTCACTAAGGGAACAAAAACACATGACAAGGATGGGCATTCTGATCATCATCACGATCGAGGCCGTAGCCACTGAAGAAAAGGTAAGGAACATTGTCATGGAGATGGTTCTCCTTCTTCTTCCCCTTCATCACATCATTCACCCTCTCCTTCCACATCAGAACATAGTCATAAAGAACACAACGGTGAGAATAAGGGTAGGCAAAATGAGAGACCTCGACGAGAGAGTCGAGAGAGAGGACGAGGGCAGTCTAGAGAGTGTAGGCATGGTAGAAGGGAAGTAGGGAACCATGGAGGCCTCATAGATGTCATGAGAGAGATGATCATGATGAACCCCTACTAGCAACCCAGAGCATGTTAGATATTATGGAGGCTATGAGAATACCAACAAGGCATCAAAAAGATAGTTGGATCAAGCGATTAGACATGAACAATATCCCATGGTTTAAGGGGGGATATAATGCTGATTTGTAGAATCATTTACAGGCATTCCACGATACATGCGCCTTGCAAAATATTGAAAGTGAGTGGCAGAAATTAAAGTTGTTTCCTAGGACACTCATCAAGAAAGTGCAAAGTTGGTATCGGTCCTTAGAACCAGAAACCATTAGGAGGTGGAGTACGATGTTAGAATTGTTCAATGATAAATATCAAATGTACTCCAGAGTGTCCAACTTGCGTAAGTAGATCCAAGGATGGAAGCAGGGTAATCAAAAACCCTTAGATGCTACCATGGGCTGCTATTACGCATTGCTACATCGTTGCCCAGGCCATGGTTATGCACAACGGGATCAACTCTGCCACCTCATAGATGGGCTAAGGCATGAAACTAGGAGAATCCTTAGGACTTATGCCCAAGGGAGACTATCTGAACTTAGATCCCATGAAGTTCATCGATTGTTGGAGCAAGTAGCTAAAGAAGAAGGGGAGCTACGGAAAAGAGAAAGCGCAAAAGAGTATAATTGTGATCCTTCCCTCCAAAAGAGGGAAGTGAGATTTTGTGATGAAGAGGATGAGTCATCACTCGAAGAGTTGGTGAATAGAAAAACCTTACCACTTTAGAAATTAACAACAAAAGTGGAAACTAAGGTAGATCACATGTGAGACTCCTTAGATAGTAGACTTGAAACTGTTCTAAAAATCGTAGAGGAGTTTAAGGAGTGAAGTAGTGACTATGATAAAAAGAAGAAGAGAGATTCAGACTATGCAGGTAACAAGGGTAAGGGAAAAATGACTATCACCGATGAGCTTGTGGATTCTGACATAGACAATGATGGTGGATGTGAGATCTGCCAATATGACCATCCTAAGGGATGTTACCCAATAATCTCACATCTACAAGAGTCTGGGGTGTATGCACTTAACCCAAGACTTAACCAAAGGTAAGCACCCCAAAGGTTACCTTATCCCCAAGGTAACCCAAGGCAGTTCCACCAACCATTAATGTATTATCCAAGTGGAATGCCACCACAACCTATCAGGCAACATTAGTAGTGCAACACCCACAGTCATGGGGGATGCCACCACCTAGACAATTATACCCTTACCAGCAACTAGACCCATATGGTGATTACGTGCAGCAGCCAGTTTCTCCAACTAACTCTATGGGTCACGCAACCCCACAACATCACTACCAAGTTTAGGAGTATTTTAGGACTCCTTCTCTTATGGGAGACACACCCCGTATATACCATCCTTCGAATCCATCCATCACTCTTACTCCAATAGTTCCACTACCACCCACTCCAACAATGCAAGGGGAACTCCCCACTCAATCATAGCAACGAAATGCTATGAGAGTAGTAAAAATTTAACCCTTTGTTGGTTCTGACAACTACAAGAAAAGAAGATATTTCTTCAGAACCAAAAGCCTAGACAAGCTCTAACAACCACAAGTGGTTGAGTCCACAACCACTCCTCCAACAAACAAGGCTTTGGAGCTCCCTTCAAACCAACAATAGAGCCTGACACATACGGTTATGTTAACTCATACCGTTACTGACTGGATCAAGGTGGGCCACCTTCCCAAGAAATTCGTTGATCGTAGAAGCCCCCTAAATTATCTCCAAATCGCTAGGAACGAACCTCATAAGGCTCTTCTTGACTTAGTTTCCGTAGTCAACCTCATCTCACGAGAAATGTATCAAGCCTGGAACCTGCCCCAACTCAAGAAGAGCAATATTCAATTAGAGCTGGCTGACCAGTCCATCACCATTCCCTTGGGATTGGTGGAGGACATCATTACCACTATATGTGGTTAGTCATACCCAGCTGATTTCTTGGTGATAGAAGTCAACAGCAACGAAGGGGACTTCCCAATTATAATGGGAAGGGCATGGTTGAGCACAATAGACACATGCCTAGGGATCCACGATCTTTCCTTGGAAATATCTAAGGAAAATATTTATGGAAAGATCAAGAAGAAGAAAGTTCCATGCATTACATACAGTGACTCAGAGAGTGATGACATGGAGGAATGCTTAGCATTTCCTACATGTAACCGGTGTGCCCTGGAAACTCTAAGACAAAGGTGCCTGTATGTAGCAACCACACAACAAGTGAACACCCCATGGTTGATAACTAATTGGAAGAGCAACCCACCAACATGCATGGAATGAACTAGGGGAACAACCTACACCCACAACAAGAGCATAGATAGATTGAAATATGAGTGTCACCAACTTCCAACTCTTAACTTGAAAACATTAATTGGGAGAAGTTGGGCACTTCTAAGAAATTCAAACAAACGCTCATTATTTTGGATCTCTCCCCTGCAATTCAGTCATGGGGGAGACGGCCACCTATGCTAATCATTTCGGACCCTCAGTTCTCTTACATTTTTGTTTTACACATTTTTTGATTTTACACATTTTTTTTACAAACTTCTTTAACTTTTCTTATTTTTTTTTACAACATCGTTCATATTTTTTCATTTCTTGCGTGTGTGTGTGTTATCCACCTTGTAAGTTTGTCACCCAATAAGTGTTCTTAATGATGGCATGAACTGTTTTATATTGATTGCTAATGTTTGGTTTTTACCTTTAAGTTATGATGTTGATACTAATGTATGGTTCTTTTGATATGACAAGAAATGAGCCCACTTCATCCATACATCCACAATCTCTATGGTCTCTCTCGGCTTGGAAATGTATAGTCCCTTTCTAAATAAGAACTTTCAACGAATTGGTGACTGGGTATTTCTCAAACTAAGGAAGGACTCAAGGATTGAAAAGGGTGTGACTTCAAAGGAACTTGATGCTTTTGTGTTGGCCATTCTCTTGGGTGCTTGGATGTTTTCTTCTTGAGTTTTCTTAACATTCCCACATTGCTCCATCGGGAAGCTGAGCAAATAGAAATAACAAAGTCTTTGCATGGTGTGGTTATCACATATAAACACATAAAACAAAAAAAAATGTAAGTAAAAAAAAGTGAGAATTCAAAGCACACCCCTTAGACAAAATAATCACTTGGACTACAAGCATTGGTTATGGAACTAAAATTAAAAGGTTTCCTCTAACTAAGGCCCTTCTCGCTTCCCATTCTCTCCTCCTTTGTTTGGTCGGAATGATGGTGGCTCTTAGGTGAAGGCATTCTTGTTACTTCAAGAGGATGGATTGGCCGAATGCATTAATGCGAAGTCACTGGATGTGGTTTGTTTGAGGCCGGATTTGGAATGAGATCTACCAAGTTACATTAATCATTAAATACACAAGGAGCTATACACCACCTTGTTTTTGGGATTCCATTACATTCTCTTCTCCCCATCATTCTCTCCATTGTTCACCTCATTGCCGGTTGTATCATTAGTATATATTTTAGTTGATACATTGTTTTCTTGTTGGTAAATTCTTATGGTTAAGACTTTAGCTCTTGTTCCAAATGACATTCCCAGAGCCTACAGAATCTTTGAATGTGGGTTTGTCAAGGCATTATGGGCATGAGCCTACTTTGGGAAGGACATACAAACACTCCTATTTCGTACACCAGTTAAATTCTTTCCCTTAACATTTTGCAATTAACTCTATTTTCTTCATTTCCATCTTGACATCCCTTTTATCAGCGATATAGTTGTTTCTTTTTCCCCATATTTCTTGTTCTCTTACCTTCTTCATTCTATCGCTATTGGAGGTTCGCTTTTAGTCATGGGGGTCTGGACTCAAATTTTTTTGATTTTCTCCTAACCCCTACACCTTCGGTAGCCACCAATATTACATCTCTGGATCCACATTAGCCATGTCACAATAATGGGCCTTACACCAAAGCAAGGTATCAATTGCATTGGGATTCATTTACCCTTGCTAATTTAAGATTGTGTTGTATGTGCAGATGACAATCATACAACAATGGAGTGGATCTGGAGGGAACACTTGGAATGGACCGGTGCTGAAGCAATTATGCAAGGAACAGGATTGATGGCACACTAATAGATGGACAACAAAAGGCACAATCTTGGCGTTGGCAGCAGTAAAACTTCTTTCTCTTTCTCTTTCTCTTTCTCAACTTCCAAATAAGGCCTAATGTCAAATGTATAAAGTGTTCACTCTTGTTGTCATGAACACTAGTTTTGTCTTGTCTTGTAATGATGATCCGTTCACATGTCATCCCATTCACCATTAGTTCCATTTGAGTCAATAATCCCATACCTTCCCAATATTTTGTAAGGAACTTGAGGATGAGTTTTTATTTAGTC
>MNCI01013395.1:0-78210 GCA_015680685.1 Gnetum montanum | reverse complement strand
CAGTAAGTCCTAGCGTCAACATCCATTCCCACTTACCGTACACACCCTAAACTGTGCAACTATGGCTTACCAAATGCTAATCGTTACTGGGATCACCACACATAACGCACGTGCTCGAAGCGGTCATACTAAGGCACTTAACTAACCTATGTGTGACAAGCAGCCGATTCCTTGACTAGCCGTACACATCCGTAGATGCTCGTAATCAAGTCATACTTGTCCCACGATCTAGGAGGAAAGGGTGAGAGAATCTACTCGCGATGAGTAGCCGATTCCTTGGCTAGCCGTACACGTTCATCAACGCTCGTAACCAAGTTGTACTCATGCCGCGTTAATAGGAAAGCAGTAAATAACATTAATTAAACCTATCCATGCACTGCAAGGTTTATCCACAAAGCTCGTCTTTATTGCCGTACACAACTTGCGTTCAAGTACAAAGCTGCTCGAATAAAGAACCGTTCACTTGGGGGACTCCTACTGCAGGCACATGGAAAAATATTCTATCTCTGGGGTGATCAATCTGCCAGAGATTCGCTACTTTATGCCTATTATTCCAAATGAGGGGAGTGCCGCCTCTTATTTATAGATTTGATGGCGGACCGCGATATCGCGAACGCGATATCGCAGGGAACAACACGATATTGCGTACGCGATATCGTGTATGCAATATCGCGGCATGTGCAATTCGCGTCTCATCAAATAGGTAGTAGCAAAATTTATTTAAGGCCTTTATTATAGCATACAATTGCTTCTGTATAGGTGAGTATCTTAATTTTTCATTCTTTAAAGGTGTAGACATGAAAGCTATGGGTCTCTCACCTTGATCATTTATGTCTTTGATCAAGATAGCAGTAGTAATAATGTTGCTAGAAAAGGCATATAAGTTGAAATCATTCTCATACCAAGGAGAAGCTAGGATAGGGGCATCTATAATGGCTTCCTTAATAGCAAGGAAATCATTCTTTTTGTCATCTATCTAGTGCATATTACTATCTTTCTTAAGCATATCATTCAATGGTCTAACTAATTCAACATAGATAGGAATAAATCACCTAACAAAGTTAATCTTTCCAAAGAAAGCCCTTAGCTTAGTCTTGGATAAAGGGTAAGATACTTCTAAAATTGGATTTACCCACTTGGGATCAATCACGATTCCTTCCTTAGTTACTTTATCACCCAGAAATTTACCACTTTGAACTTCAAAGATAGATTTCTTTGCATTCAAGGTGATGCTAAATCGTCTACATCTCATAAAAACATTTCTAAGGCCTCTAAGGTGTGTACCTCGATCTTTGGAGAAAATAGTTAGGTTATCTAGGTAGATAATAATGGACTTTCTAATTAGCCTCTAAAAAGTTTTCCCCATAGCTCTTTAAAAGGTAGAACCAATGTTTATGAGGCCAAATGGCATTTTAGTAAATTGAAAGGTTCTCCATTTTTTTTTTGTAAAAGTTGTCTTGTACTAGTCTTTCTTATTTACTAAAATTTGGTTATATCTTGAATACCCATCCAAAAAGGAATACATTTGCATGCCATTCATGATTTGCAATAGCTCCTCCATAAGAGGGAGTGGATAATTATCCTTGATGCAAGAAGTATTAAGGTTACGAAAATCAATACATAACCTTAACTCCCTAGTTCATTTCCTAATGGGCACTAAGTTTGAGATCCAACAAGAGTATCTTACTAGGTAAATTATTTTGGATTCTAGGATTTTGTCAATTTCTACTCTCATGAGGATCTCAATCTTTGGATTCATAAGTCTGAGCTTTTTCCTGAATGATTTTGTTTCTAGCCTAAGGGGAATGGTATGTGTCATTACTAATGGATTAAAAGTTCTAAGGTCTTCATAAGTCCAAGTCAGAACATCATTAAATTCATGTAGTAAGTTAATAAAACTTTGTCTTTCGTCTGAGTGTAAACAAGCTCCTATTTTCACATGGTATTATTTTTCTCTCTTTTGAATCTAAATTGTTTCAGTTTGAGCTAATGTTTTCCAATTAGTATTTTTGGATAAGTCTATAGTCTTGGTATGTAGGTCTTCAAATAAGGCTTCCCTAACTATGATTTCAGAAGATATCTTGTTCAAAAACACAACATCCTTGGATATATCTCCTTGATCACTAAATTCTCCTTTAGAAAATAGAAATTTACAAACATGATCATCATCGTCAAACACTTGAAAATAAAAGACATTATTAGAGATAGAATAGGACTTCACCTTTTTTATAATAATTTTTGAATCCCAAGCATTATGCTTAAAAGGGACATCTAAAGTGGTGGCCATTTAAGCTAGTGCATTGCGAATGTAATTTTCCTCCCTACATACATGTTCAATGGTTACGCGTTCGAATTCTTTTAAAAGATCAAGAATGTAAGTTTTGTATGCTTTCATGGTGACATCTTTATCGTCAAAGATACCATTGGCTTGGTTCACTATTGGTTGGGAGTCACTATAGATTTTAAGTTTAGAGAAATCACAGTATTTAGCTAGCTGATCCCATGTATAAGTGCTTCATACTCGACCTTATTGTTAGTCATAGGTTGAGTGAAATTGATAGCTTTAAGTATAGGAGCTTCACTAGGAGGTATAAGCATTATTCCTACGCCACATTCATCCTTGGAAGAAGCACCATCCACTCTTAGTATCCAAGTATTCAAGTTAGTGAAATCTGAAAAATCAGCCCTCTAATCAAGGTAACAATGATCATCATTGAATTTTGGTCCATCTTCTGATATTTCATTAGTTAGAATCTTACTTATGTCCCTATCATTTCCTAATGGTGGTGGGTCACAGAAAAGAAAGGTTCTTCCATCATGTTGGTGGTATGGTAAAATATCTTCATACACCTTCTCACACTTCCTAAAAGCTTGATAATTTTGAGTAGAATATGTATATGCAAAAGGTTTTATGCCTAGAGCCTCATCTATATCATCATTCAACAAATATTCACCAATTCCTAGCTCAACCACTCTCACAAAATGATTGTTGTTTTGATTTCTGGAGATCTATTTTGTTGATTGAAAGTCGTTACCACTTGCTTATAAAAGGGTTTCCTAGGTATAATCATATACTTAGATTTTCCTTTTGATAAGGATCAACAATTCGAAGAAATCCAACCTAAAAAGCCCCCAAACTTGGCTTCAAAAGTCCTAGATAAAAGCACACTATAAGTGGGTGACATGTCAACTACTAGGGTATTCATATAACATGTAAATTTAGGATATTGTTTAATTGTACCTTTACTCATTTTAATGACCCTACTACGAGTACGTTAGATCCATCAAGTTAAATCATACTTTTAGTTTATGGTATCATTTATGCTCCTAAAGTCTTACATACATCAAGAGGCATGACATTAATAGTTGCATTAAAATCCATTAAATACTTGTGAACATTCTTTCCTAAAATAATCAAAGTGGTTAGGAAAGGGAGATGGTCCTTCTTACTTAACATGGAATTGTTTACATTCTGTATTGATAGTATGTTAGGACTTTCAGCAAAGTGAACTTGCCTTTTGGGGATTCAGGATTTTTCTCTTTTGGCTTCAAGTATATGAACTATATATCCCAAATCACCGCTTTCATTTTGTTAAAGTGTAGGAGGTCATACATCAAAATGTTGGCTTTAACTCTTTTTAGATCCTCAACCAAATCATAATTCCTATGTTCATCTTTGGCTTCTTGTTGAGGTGGGGCTCTTCTAAGTATAAAAGCTAGGTTTGGTCGTTGTGGGGCGGTTACTCAGGATGGCCCAAATTGGTTGTTTGCATTGTTTTGACTATGAACTCTTCTATTTGGGGGCATGTAGAGATTATTCCTAGTTTATTGCTATGTGGTATTCACAATGCCACTAAGTCTATAGTAGCGAGTGTTATGTGTGTTAGGGTTGCCTACCATAACTTGCTCTAATGAGGAAACCTCTTCGTTTTCTGTTTCATGAGGTATACTAAAGACCATAATAGGGGTTTTCCCATTTTTTTATGCTTGGGTATTGTTACCATATAATGCCAAGAATTAACAACAAGTCTTTTCAAAATGTTGGCTCATGTTATGGAGATGACAATAATCATTGTTGATTGATGTACTTGGCTTTTTTGGTTGTAAAGGGCCTTTGTTATTATTTCTTTTTAACTCAACCACTTCATTGGAAAGTTTCTACAGTGAAGTCAGTATTTGAGTCATCTGGTTTTGGGTTTGAGTTGGGGGTTTAACAGAATTCGATGTCTCGTTTGGATTTATGATGGATTGGATCAAGACTTTTAATTGGTCATCATTCAAACCAATGTTGGATGGTAGGAATGAAGAGAAAGTGGGGCCTTGAGAGTAATTGCTTAAAGGTTGAGTCGGTTGAAAAGGGGAAAGAGTCTTAGGCATAGCATTACCAATACTCATCATTTCAAATTGGGTTTGGATGCTGTTCATAAGGGTTATTTGTACTAACTCAACGACTTTAGCCATTGCCCCCTGTATTTTTGTTATGTTGGGATCAGATTTGATGGCATAAGTAAAGAATGGGTCAATAGTAGAGAGGTAAAAGTTAAGGATATGATTGGGTTGCGGACGCATCTCATTTGACACATAGGCAAGCTAATAAAGGAATCTAAGGTTGTAATCCTTAACATTCTCGCCATGTAGTTTTCTTAAGCTAGTAAAGTTGCTTGATGCAATGGCAGGGCTTGTGAATTTGTCAAATTGAATCAAAAACTTATTTTTGAATTTTTTCCATGAGTTAATGGAGGCATCAAGGAGCATCAAGAACCATTGGGTTGCTTTAGTCCTAAATGTTTTCATAAACACCCTACATGCCACATCCTTTTGTATAATGTTGTGGATTCCTAGTAAGGTTTCAAAACATTGTATGTGTTGGAAGACATCACTTGTAGGGGTTGTGAGATTAAAGAATAGGATTATATTCTAAAGGGATTTCGAGATGTCATGGTAGTTAGTAAAGTTAAAGAGATTGCTCACCAAAAAGGTTGATGGGCTACCATCCTAGTCAAGTTCTCCTAGGAATAGAACTTGAAAAATGTAAAACTTCCTGTTTTTTTAACGCAAAGAGATGAGTGACTAGTTAGTTTGGGGTAGGGGTAAGTGATTCTTATAGGGAGTACAAGAAATAAATATTAGAATTATATATATATATATATTAAAAATAACACTAAATTGTGCTATATTTTAAAAGAATTTGACAAAAAGAAAGAAAATACTAAAATATGATATTAAAAATGATTTTTTAAAAAAAGAAAAATAAATAAATGAAATTTAAAAGAAAAATAAATTTTAAGTTGAATAATTAAAACTACCCTACCAAAGTCAGAACTTACTTACAAACCACCAAAATCAAAAATTTGAAAATGGAACGGAAAGGAAAAGATTTGTACAACAACAAAAAAATAGAAATCATAAAAAAATTAAAAGTTCGAAGATAAAGATTTTTTAAAAAATTTAACATGTTAACAAACTAGATTAGAAAAAGAAATAGCCACAACAAAATAACAAGAAGAGCTGAAATCAAAAGATGAGAGAAGGCCCTCCGTGTAACGTCAAAAAAATATTGTTACCCCTCCTTCTCATTGTTCCTGCATGCTGTCCACATCACTGCACCGGGTGGGCAGCCTTNCACGCGTCCCCTCCACAGTCATGGGGAGACAGAAAGAACCTTACGCACCCACACATGAGGCGGCTGCCATGCCACACCGTCCATCTTCGTACCCATCTTCATACCCACAGCCGCTCCCGTAATGTCCATCAACTCCTCCTGTTACACCACCCATGTCCGGCGTAACAGCAGCACCTTCCCACCGGTCGCCTGTAACGTCCACAACGATCTGCCACGTCAGGTACCTCAGCTCCAATGAGAGAGAGCCAATGACAATGACGGTTACCGCAAATCAAATTTCTGTCAAGGCCAGTAAACTAGACGTTTCTTAAAATTCAAACGCAGAATCTTCACACAGTTGCACGCTTCCTTTGTTTTATTTTTCATGAAAATGCAATTCCTCTCCAATATATAATAAAGCTTATAAAGCTTTATTTCATTTCATATTGCAGTTTTAAATTTAATTAATTTATTCTCCAATCCGATAGGGCGTCATACAATGTCAATTTCACTTTCAATGAATTACCATACCATCCAATCGCAGTGTAAATTACCTGGACTGTGTTGAGGTGCCTGTACCTTACATTTCACCGTAAAATGTGGGAATTATGTTTGACAACGCTCGGTGCGCTTCACCGAATGCTATTATTTTAAGAGCTACTGGGATGTTGCTTTCATTTTTATTTCTCATCATGCAGAAAAAAAACAATAATGATGTAAGCTTTTATCGTCGTCTTGGTTTCACAACATTTCATGATCGATTTGCCTTCCGGATTAGCGTTGAAATGGTCTTACATCGACATCTGCTGCTGTGTTCCATGTATAATCTATAATCTGATGTAGTGCTCCACTTGGTCTCTCCTTCTTACCAAAACTATATTTTAATGCGTAATTTGTATCTCTACCGTGCAATAGAAAACAAAGTTGATGTAAACGTACCCCACATGCACACATCACTATCGGCGTTGATTTTGAGAGACGATTTCCTTTGTCCTTATTTTTCTCTTTTAGTTGTTAGCACAACGTCATCAACACGACGTCATCAACACGGAAAGCGGAACATAGACATAGACAGCAGCGTGTGTCGCGTGAAGCAGGTCAAGAAGAGTTGGTGACAATGAATTTGTCACAATCATATTACAATAATTTGCTGTGATTTCGCCTGCGGTTCAGTTATTTCGGAATTAAAATGTATCTGTCACACAATAATAACGATGTTTTCGTGTACAATACGGTGAGGTGAGATGCCGATAATAACATGTATATATATTTTATTTCATGACATGTACAGCAGGCAGTTTCCAGTCATTTCCAACGCTTCGCCTCCTATAAAAGGTCTTTACCACTTGACAGCAATCTCACACCACTTGACAGCAAGCTCACTCATCCACCGCCCCCCGCCCCGCGAAAAAAATAAAAACAGAGATGGCGAGAGATACCAACTCCTCCTGGGTTCCTGCGTTGATGTTGCTGGCCGTTCAGGTGGTTTTCGCGGCCACCATCATACTCGGTAAGGCCGCAATGTCACAAGGACTGGCATTTAGTGTTTTTGTGTTTTACCGACATGTTGTGGCGGCTGCAACATTGTCCCCTGCAGCTTATGTTCTAGAAAGGTAAGCAGTGTTGCGTTTTCTATTGTTGCGTTTTTTTCTTCAATGCCCTTCATTTGTTTCGATTTTGGTCACTGAAACTAAGCTCTCTCTGTAGGGAAACCTGGCCCAAGCTTACCAAGGGTGTCCTTATATATATTTTCCTCGGAGCATTGCTGGGGATAACAATTACTCAATTTTTATATTACAGCTCCATGCACTTTGGATCTGTGACGATGACTAGCGCACTGGGGAACATGCTTCCAGCCATAAGTTTTATGATGGCGGTGGCAATGAAAATAGAAAAACTCAACGTGAGCAAGCGTGCCTGCCAAGCTAAGCTCCTGGGCACTGTTTTCAGCATCGGTGGAGCAATGGTAATCACATTCTACCATGGGCCAGATATACCTTTTCCGTTTTTGCACTCCTTCATAACGACGAGTGATCAACATGCAACAGGAGGGTCAGTCCTGAAAGGCTCGCTTCTGGCGTTGCTGAGCAGCGTCTTCTATTCGTCTTGGTTTATCTTGCAGGCGAAGATAGGCAGCAGATACAAGGCCCAGTACTCCAGCACCGCACTCATGTGCATGTTCAGCATTATCCAGGCTGGTTGCGGCTCCCTCATTTTGCAGCTGTGGCGCCCTGATTGGCTGGGCTGGAAACTGGGGTGTGATTTGAAGCTTGCCTCCGTTCTTTTCTCGGTAATTCGACTTTGTAGCCCAAATTCCGTAATGCGAATTTTAACACTTAATGGTTTTTGCTCTTAATGATTTTTGCTGATCAACCTTTGAAATAATGTGCAAGGGGTGGGCACCGCGATATGCTTCTCGGTAATGTCGTGGGTTATCCGTAAGAAGGGGCCTCTCATCGTGACCATGTTTACTCCGATGCAACTCATCATGGTGGCTCTCATGTCCACCATTTTCCTGCACGAAACGCTTCACCTCGGGAGGTAATATTGCTAAACCGTCGTGTCTGGAAGTTGAGCAATTTAGATAAAAATCTGTTATTTTTGCAGCGTGGTTGCATCAGTCCTCATCGTGATAGGAGTCTATGCTGTGGTCTGGGGCAAGTCAAAAGATGAAGAGGAGGCAGCTCAGCAGGAGAACATCATCGACGGCGTTGAAGAGGAAGCACAAGCCACCATAGCCACACTAGAACAACCAGAAGACCCCAACGTTGGGGTTGTTGTGGTCATGGATGACATGGTCCAACAGCAGGAGGAGGAGGTTACAGACGACGGAGGCGTGCAGCAGCAGCGGATTACAGAAGAGGTCCATGAGTCGGCGGATGTAAGTGGCCACTCATGATTACAAATTCTGGAAATATGTTTTCTGTACATATTTGTAATAAACTAAATTTTGTACAGAATTGGAGGTAGGGTTCCACCCACTGATTTTCCTTTATTAACATCGTATCTTGCAAATCGCTTGCAAAGTATGACCCTACCGATTTCTTCTCTGCGTTATTAATAAGAAGGCTGTATTTAGCAGCTGGCCCAGAACAAAAGCATAAACATGAGATAGCTGAGGAGATTGTTCTTTCCATTGTAAGCTAAGGTGGCATGATCCTTCTTGGTGGTGTAACCACGAATGTCGATATCGGGTCCAAACATAATACTGAATGGTGTTTCCCCATTAAAATTTTTGTGGTCCATCTCACCACTGATCAGCCTCACATAGCTATAAGCACAATCCGTTTTCTGAATCGCGTTGTCATTAGGATCACCATTCCATTTTCCCGAAGTGTGTACCCATTGTCCAGCCATGTTTTCATCTTTTTTTAATTTAATTTAATTTTTTGTCTTGTTTTTGCCAGTCGGGAAAAGAGTCATCATTCTGAAGCTCTCTACACCAGTTGAAAATGGAAAATCTTTCGTCACATGAATTATACTGTTTCCGAGGTAAACAAAAACGGCAACGCTTACCTCAGGAATATTGTTTCGATCCTAACGGAAAGACCAACGTAATTCTTGCAAGAAATAAATAAATCGACGAAACGTTAACCTTTATATTTCATTCGCACAACGTCAAATGGACAAGGAATGACGAGGACACAGGAACCATTAACTTTCTTCTTTCACTAGGCAGCAAAAAATTTCAGAAATAAACGAAGGTAATACCTATGAGTGTTATTAGCATTTAGGTAATACATTAGCTTTTCAACTTCATTCAACGCCAAAACAACAGGCTCACGGCCAACAAACTAAAAACTAGCGGACGAGGTCGAAGTCCAAGTCGATGTCGATGTAGAAGCAGAAGTAGCGCAATGTTGCCTATTTACAATGGCCAAAATCTTAGAAGCGAAGTCCTGAAAATCAGGAGATAGCATGGCCTTCTGGAGCTCCGACTCTGCGTCAACAGCGGAATCGATGTTAATGATCAGGCTTTGCAGCTTCGGATCCCTTACCAGCTGCCGAATTTCGCCTGACGCCGCTACCGCGCGTAGCAGCGGAGCATCTAGCCGCCATGGATGCTCCTCCTGGACCTCGAACTCTCGCACTGGCTGAGCCTGAGCCTGAGCCTGAGCTTGATCCCGATCCTTAGATACAGATGAAGATGGGATTAGGGTTTTGCAGGGCGTCTGCCGATGGATTTTGAAGCAGGCAATGCAACAGTAGGGTAGAAAGCACTGCTTGCACTTGTACTTGGCCACGGCCTCCTTGCATATCTCGCACTGCCGCGGTCCCATTTTCATGTCTGTTTTCTCCCCTGGCAAAGGAGCTTCAATTTCTCCGTCTCCAGCGTGTTGTTGGAAACTGGAAACTGGAAACTCTTATACGAAATCAGGTGGGAGAGGAAATAGTAACCTCTTGCCTAAAAAGGCAATGATGGCTTGCCCACATGGCACATGGGGTATGCTAAATGTGTTTTTGCAAAAACCGCACAATGAAAAATCGCACAAGCCATTGCAAATAATAAAATAAAAAAGTTGTTACAATATGTTTGCTATGAAAATTGCACCAGGTAACGGAAAATTGTTAAGACGCAATAAAATGTGCACATGAAACTCACAGAATGCACAGTTTTGACTGATTTTTTAATGTGTGGAATCATTGTTCTCGCATACCACCACACAATTGTCGCACAACACCCTCATGTCCGTAATGCCATGAGCTAACTAATCTAGCCACTTGAACCTAGATTTATATAGCATTGCAAAAAGGATAATCACCTCTTTCAAGTGGCTGCCCAGGCTTGAATCCAGGTCTTAAAACTTTACCATAGCTCAAAATCATGCTAAACTATAGCAGATATTATAGAATAACTGTCCAATAACTCAAAATCATGAGAATAACTACCCAATAACTCAAAAGGCTATTTTAATTAAAAATTGTATATGGGTCAAAAGGCTATTTTAATTAAAAATTGTATATGGGTACTTGAACTACCTAGCCATCTATCATAAATAACTCCAAGCAACTTGGCGCACACGTTGCTAATAATAATAAAAGTTACACTAATATTTTCCCCCTCTTGAAAAAGCATAGAGGATTTGTTGATCCTCAAGCATTATCCAAGCTCAAGCTCTCTCGTGCATTTGCAACCCCACCAGAGCTTTTTAAATACCATCATCAACCTCCTTAAAGTTAGGTGAGTAATTTTATCATATTATGTGTTTTCTGGGTCGGACAATGGATGGATGAATAGGTTTTGAGAAAATGAATGAAGCTTTGCTAGAGAAAAGGAATGCTCTGGCTTGCTTCAATCTTCTGACAGTTGCCAAAAACTTTCTGAATTTTTCTTGGCCAAAATACCAAGCTTGGTGTGGTGCCTCCTCATTGGATTTTCTTGTTGCAAATTAATTTTTGTGGGCTTTGTCTCATCTTTATCATTCCTTTTCACTACCAATCTTGCATGTTTACCATTATCAAATCCAGGCAGCGAATTGCAAAATTGGCACTTGTTCTAATCTCATTCTTGCATTGAATCAACACAAATATAAATCTTTCCTTCCAAAGCAAATTTTGCCAGTTCCTCTCCTAACAATTGGAAGCTGAAAATCTATCTAAATCTTGGTTTATCATTTAGAATAGATTATGTAGGCAAGGTAACTAAAGGTAAAAACAAACAACCATTATTATTTAATTAAATTATCAATATTTTTAAAATGATGGCTTCCAGGTATGCAACTTATCTTCCTAAGAAGCGAATATGCTTATCTTCCATCTTTATTTGAAATGTTTTTACTATTGTTAGCCACATACCATTTTCCCTTATCCTTTAAATTTTCAATGACCAAAATTCTGTAAATTATGAATGTGAAGACAACGTTCAACTCAATTATGAATTCCAGCCTTCTTTTTTACTAGTAATTTTTTGGCATCCTCAGTCTTCTAAACCACCTTTAAATGTCGTGTTGCTAATTAGGAATTAAAAAATTAAAAGATCTTTACCCATGTTCAAAAAAGGTTCTTTTAGGAGGGTGTATTTTATTTTCACTAAAGGTTTCTCTTATGTTATCAATGTTTGGGGTGGATGCTAGGATTCCGATGTTGGTGTTGATGCTAAACATATACGCTTTTGGCCTTCTAGCTTGGACAAGCAATGATGTTCTCAATAGAAGGTACAAGTTGTATTACACAATCTAGTTATAAGTTCATTGCTCTCTGTTGCAAGATAACTCCTAATTATTTTGAAATAAGTTATTTTTGTAATAGTTTTATAGGGTTCTTTCCAATGGATTTCAAGTGTATAAGCTTGATTAGCAAAGTACAAACAATAAGTTTTGGCTATATGCTTTGCTTAGCTGTGTATAGAAACCTAAGAAGAAGTGCATTACAAATTGTCATGATTTAACTGTTTAGAGCCTAGTAAAATTTTTTCCTAAATTGTTTTCCTTTTGTAGGTTTGCAATCTATTTCTAGAGAGGTTAATTTCTTTATCCTTAACTCTACCATTTGAGATGGTGTACTATATCCTTAGGTACATGAAGTGAACTCAATGCAAAAACCATGGTAGTTGAGGCAACTAGAAACTTAACTAGTGCTAATGAGCACATCGATGGCTACAAATTGTTGTTAATTAATATATACTCTTTGTAGTTACATTATCACATTTATCATCTCCATTGCTGTTGTTTGGTATCAACTAGGATGAGTTTCTCAGTAATATGGTATTATTAAGTCATCAAGGTGTGCAAAAGGTTAGACTGAGGACAGTTTGCTTAGGGGTTACGGCCATTAATTCATTGCATTTCGCAGCACTTTTTCATGCCACGTGCGAATGCAATGCTTTTCAGGCTGAGGCTTCTTGCTGATGAAAAGGGCTATAGACTTGACGATACTGGGCTTTTTCCGGTCAGCCGTGATGATTCAGGGAAAAAGGTAACTTGCTCAAGAAACTAACTTTTTCCTACTCAAGATTATATGTATTAATGAAAAACGACCGTTACCCATGGGGGAAAATATTTGCTCTTTCACTGCTTTTTCTTCGGTTCCTCCTTGCACAAATTATATTGAGCATGTTATATGTAACGTCCAAGGGTATTTTGCAGGTCACCATGGCAAAAACGATTCCATGTTCTACTGAGAAGGAAATATTCGATTTTCTAGGATTTCCATGGCTTGAGCCTCATGAACGAAACTTGTGAGCATGATAATTAACAAATGTACAGCTTTGTCAATATTGTGGAGCTCTGCATAAGGTACTAATCATAGGTACAAGTATATTGTACATGCTGCTGGCCAAACTTGACGCCGTAAATCCATGTTACGTTAAAAGAGACACTAAACTAAATTTTCTGTACATAAACGTTTTCATTTGGTGTGATGTAAAATATTGCTATTGAATTCTGGAAATATGTTTCCCCTTGTATTTACCATGGAAATTGTAGTTTGAGAGAGTACTTTCAACTGTTTGGATATATTCATCCGTTTTCTCCAAACACAAAAACAAAGTAAAAACAAAACAGAAAGAGAGAATATATTAAAATAGATATTCCCATTGCGTTTCAAAAACTACTCAAATTTGAAGGTTGAAGCTAATTGCTCTTTGTTCTCTTGGCTTTCAATTTGGACGTGGAGCTAAGGTCAATTTGGCACCAATGCTTGTTTTGCCTATGTCATAGCCGCTAATATCGCAAACCCCTTGGCTAAATCCTCCCAACCGATTTTGTAAGATTATGCATTGAATTTGGTATAAAAATGCTTGGCATTTAAAACATCTACCCTAATATAATATGAAAGCATAGAATCCGATATGGATTAAATTCTGGAGATAGTCTCATTGGTATTTGATTTTGTTACCCATTTTTACTATCTCCTGATACAGATTAACCTGGGATGCATAATAGCTTATACAATCATGCACAAATCAACAATAAGACTATTTTCGTGAGACGATCCGAGAGGATCCCTGCAATTTATTTATTTGTTTACCGCAAAGATGAGACGATTTCAGATTAACTGTGCTATCAAACTACTGTAGGCCATAGAAAAGGCTCCAACACCCACAGCAGCACGGACAAGTAGTCCTAGAATCACACCAATCGGAGGCAGGGCTCCACCCACTGGTTTTCCTTTGTTAACATCGTATCTTGCAAAATCGCTTTTTCGGTGCTGAGCACTGGGGACAAATATAGTTGTCCGGCTGCACAGTGCACACCATACTCAGAATCCTGAATCCAAACCCATAATATATATACATAATTCAAAGTAAAATTAAACTCTTTATCAAACTTGCCTGCTCATCAAATGGTTTTGATAACGTATATATGTAGCCACAATCCAGACAAATGTGGGTGGCTCTTGCCTGCAAATATGAGGTTATCATGAATGTTCTGATAGCAAGGTAAAGGTAACAGGTAGGAAAGAGCTACCTTTTGGGCCTCTGTTAAAGTCTTTCCAAAACGAGGTGGTGCCGACCGTTTTGTCAATCTTTTCACATCCACATCTGCACCTCTGCATTTTGTCAATAACCAAACTTGCTCAATTGAAAATGCAGGATCCAAAATGATACACAAATGGACTTAAATTGGATAGCGATCATCCCTGAATGGCAAATGATGCTAACAACAGGTATAGTCACTAGTGCAATGACTGCACAAAAATGAGAATGGCAAATGATGCTAACAACAGGTATAGTCACTTGTCCAATGACTGCACAAAAACGAGAATGATTGTAAACGCAGAGTCTCTGGTAATTGTTTGCAAAGACAGAAACATGGCCTCCGTATTTATGTTTACATCCCTACTATTCGGTTCCAGTGGCATTGCATTGATATCCATGCCCAATATTTTCAACAAAACAAAAACAAAAACTCTAGTCTTAAAAATTCAAACTATTTTATTCCAACTTTCATAGATGCTGCCTAGTTTGCAAACAATAAAAACAAGCATAAAGTTGCAGCAAACCTGCTAACTACAAAATAAACCAATTCTGGTTTGGCTTGAACTGCAGTTCTAGTAAACCCAAGCTTATCTGCAGGCCACAGTTCATCACCAAAGAAGCTACTGGTATATAAGACTTGGTCTCCAATTTTCAGACCAGCTTTAGATGAATTTCCTCCTGGGACCACTCCCTGTGGTAATCAAGACTGATTTTTTTAAACTAAAAGCAATTATTGTCATATTTTGCAGAGACAAACGAAAATGAACACTGAGTTTTATGAATCAAATGGTGGGATTTGGGAAGAAACCGTAATGATGACACCCCCACCAGGTTTCTGGCCTAAAGTCAATCCTAGAGGCTTATCTACTTCAACCACAATCGTCCTAGAAGCACCTGCTCCCCTTGCAACGATCTTCATTTAAAACGAACAAATTCATTCCTCCTCTCAAGGACAACATAAAGTTGAATTTTCTCAGAAAGAAGCAAGAAATCAGACGAAAGTGCTGCAGCTCTCTTACCGTAGACATAGCGGAACTGGAAAGTTTGGTTGCAGAAGAAGCTGCTGCTGACGAAATTCCATGGAAATCTGTGGGTATTCATAGCCCACAATAACCCAGTGATAACATAGAAAACAATGCCTGAAAATGGTTTGTTACCTTAAGAAATGTGGGTTTTGGGCTGCTAGAGATTTAATGAAAGAGCATAGGAGGGGGAAGTGTGGAGGGCTATGGATGCCATGGATGCCATGTCCTCTGCATCTTCAAGTGAGCAACTGCAGCAGAAACAAGGCGTGTGGCAAGCAGATCAGAGAAAAGGCTCATCATGTCCATGTGTCATCCCTTAATGACTTGGCACTGCATCCACCGCAACCATTCAGACTCAGACGTCGTTGAAAACCACATCCACATTTCTATTTTGAACTTCTTTTGTAGGACCTTGCTTGAGGGTCTTGGCACTAACTGAAAAAAATTTTTGTTAAAAAGATGAGCATTAAAAGCACACTTTTTATCGCTACATTTGAATGCCACCTCTATTTCAAAACGCACAGGAAATTTGAAAATCAAAAACTGCTTATATCAATTGACGTGAAAGGTACCGTCAAGGGAAAGGTTCTCCATCTTGAAAATATACGATAGGAAGGCTTTGAACGAGAAGGATCTTTAAAATATACAATAGGAATTAGGGCAATTCAGGTACACAATCAGTAATAAGATATCATTGTCGAATCTCTTAGTAAGTCTGCTTCTATCTTCATAGTACACCAATTATAAATAGAAAAACTTAATGAATTTGATGAAATTGAAATTTTCAACTTATATCTATTTTATGTTAAAAACTTTTTTCTTAAATGGTACTTATTCCAAAATTCCACTCAACACAAATTTTTTAAATTCAAAATTCTTTTTACTAAATTCTTTTCAGATTTCTTTTTAACAATTTAAAAAAAAATTCCACTGTATAATCTACATTACTAAACCAAGTATAAATATAAACTCATAATCGTGAACCTACCATACCAAGACTCGGACAACAAATGTAACCATATTAAAAATATAAAAATATAAATCTCATAATTGTCAACCCATCATAACCAAGACGATTCATATGATTGAGGATGACGCCTCCAGCACAAATTTAACACCATATTAAAAATATAAAAATATAAATCTCATAATCGTCAACCCATCATAACCACGATTCATATGATTGAGGATAACACCTCTAGCACAAATTTAACATGTAGATTTTCAAAGCATCTATGATACCGTACATTCAATAGTCGGTCAGTTCAGTGTTCAGTGTATGGGTACCATCATAACCTATATTCAAGAAAACAAAAACGTAATGTAAACTATATGAATTATTTCAGTCCATCCGTGCTATCAAGAACCAAATGATAATTAAAAAAGCCAAAAAAAAATCATGCATTCAATAATTGGCAGTTCAGTGTATCCTTACCATCATAATCTTGTATCGGTACCATCATAATCTATATTTAAAAAACAAAAACGTAATGTAAACTATATGAAAAAGCATCTCCGTACCATCATAATCTATATTTAAAAAACAAAAACGTAATGTAAACTATATGAAAAAGCATCTACGGTCGGTCAATTCAGTGTATCGGTACCATCATAACCCATATTCAAAAAACAAAAACGTAATGTAAACTATATGAATTATTTTCATCAATTCGTGCTGTCAAGAGCCAAAAGATAATTAAAAAGGCCCAAAAAAACCATCAATGCCCAAATCTAGATGACTATCATTATGCCACTAAATTCCGGCACAGATTATGGCCATACTAGCATAAAAACTTCCACGAGATATTAGAAAACCCAAAAAAATTCCATAGTACACAGCACCAATCATTCACAATTTTTGACAAATTTTCTACATTCCAAGAAAAGCTAGAAAGTTTTTCACCCATTTCATGTTTAGTAAAAGGGGTAATTTCAAAACAAAAATTCAACAGAAGCTGAACAAGGCCATTATCCCTGATTTCCTATTGCCCCTGCCCTCGAAAAGAAAGATCACCTCTTGGCAGGGTTAGAGGCCTCTAGGGTGGAAGGGAAAAGCTCTAACCACTATGCGACATTTAGAATCAAGTAGTCATGTCAAGTTTGAGTATACCTCTAAATTTTGTTAAGAACTCTATTTTTCTTTTGTTTTAACATGAATTGTGGGGTTATGATAAAACCTATTTTTAATGATCTATGATATCACATTTACAATATTGTATCTATGACATTGTAATTTTGCATACATAATCATTTATGCAATGTAGTGGGTCTTGGTCACTCCTATAAATACCAACACTTCCTCGCATGAAACGAATGACCTTTCATAATAGTCTTAGGAAAACTCTTGTAGTTTGTTTTTGTAGCTTATACTTAGCAATAAAGTGAATGCCCCCAGTATAATGTTGAGCAAGTGAACAGAATTTTTATGGGTTGTACTTGGGCACAATTCATGCACGACAATAGAGATTGCTTATCATCATTGTAGCATCCACTTAGGTTCTTTATTTTACTTACCTATTTTCTTTACTTAGTTTTATTTCATTTCTTTAATATGCTCACTTTAGTATAGTTTTTTACATTTCCCAAGTACTTTACATTTCCACATTTATTAGTAAGGTGGAATGAGTATGACTGGTTTCAAGCATTAAGTGTAATTGTTATGTAACCTAGTAATCCCAGTAATGGTTTCACTTAATTCACTTAGTAGTGAACTTACTTAGTAATCCCAGTAATGGTTATATATGCCCAAGACGTGAATGACAAGCCAAGAATGACTACTCATCGTCATAGGCTAGACTAGTGATGAGCAGCAAGGTACCCCTATGCTCAACCATACGAATACAAGCATTACGCACGATCCGATCGAACTCCAAGGACTAAGTGCTTATGTACCTTCACAGAACAAGGATGGGTTAGACGATTGTCATCTTCCCAAGCTTACTCGTATGGCATGATTGTATGGTTAAGTAAACTTGAGGTATATGATTTTTATGCTTTTTATGTTTTATGTCTTGGTGCTAAAAAGGAAGAAATGAAATAATTAAGTAACTAATTTAATATAACTAATTAGCTAGGTTCTAACTAGTCCTAACATCAACATTTGTTCCCACTCTCCGTACATATCCTGAACCAGTGTAACACTACTGAGATTACCAAACGCTAGTCGTTACTGGATTACCACATATGTTCGAAGTGGTCGTACTAAGTGTGCTTACTTGTTGAAAATTAACAAATCAATAAAACAACCAATTAACTAATGAAAGCATTAGATAACTGTAAATAACATTGAATGCAATAAATAAGCTATTCTAAATGTTGCAAGGTTTATCACATAGTTTGTCTTTATTTCGAGCCACAAGGTGTGCGTAGGTACATAATTGATGAGTCATCATTTAGTGCACTGCGATATCGCGTACACGATATTACATCCACAATATCGCGTACATGATATCACAACCTCACCACGATATCGTGTATGCGATATCATAGCCTGTCTCCTCATCTATAAATAAGAGGAGTCAGTTAGGAGTTAGGCAACTTTTGAAGATAGAGAGTTAGAGTTTAGAGTTAGTTTTGATTTTCATTTTTCTTCTCAACCCTTTTCCTCCCAATGTATGCCCGCAGTGTGGTGAATGTAATTGTACGGCATCCTTTATTCGAATGTGACATACTTGGACATGCATATGACCAGAAATAAAGATCGAGATTACTTCATCATTGCAGCATTCACTTAGCTTAATCATTTAATTAATTGTTATTTATTGCTTTCCTAATTAATATCTTCTCACCATTAAACTCCTGTTAAGATGCAAAATGAGTACGACTTGATTACAAGCATTTAAGTGTGACTACTTGGTCACCCAGTAGTGTACCTAGGATCTACGCTTGGTAATCCCAGTAGTAGTTGTGCACGAAGTCCAAGATGTGTATGGATGATCAAGGAATGAATACTCATCGCACTTAGGCTAGCTTAGATTCTCTCTCACCCTTTCTCTCTTAGCTTAGATAATATTACTTTCTCTTGCCTTCAGGAGTAGCATTAGGTTAGAAACACATCATACACCTCACCCTGGACTAAACCATACGTCAAAAAGTTAATACTAGTCTAGGTGGGAAGATAGTGAACTACGACCTAAGGCTAACTGTTTAGATGCTACAACTAGTCCATCTACAGAGTTCGATCGGATTGTGTGTGTAACGCTCGTATTCATATGGTTGAGTGTAGGGGTACCTTGCCACTCATCAATAGTGCTCGAATAAAGATCTATTCACTTTATGACTCTTACTGTGGACACTCAGAAATAATTCTAACTCTAGAAAGGGAAAATTGCAAGAGTTCAGGTAAGGGACTAAAAAACTAACTATCTAATTGCCAAAACCAAGTGTGCCTACCTCTTATTTATAGGCAAAGAGATAGGTTCTGACATTGGATGTCCAATATCGCTTTGTAGGCTACAATATCGCGGACCCAATATCGTGGATGCAATATTGCAATCCTGATATCGCAACCCATCATACCCCCACAACTAAATGAAAACTTGTCCTTGAGTTTCTTTAAAATATTGGAAAAGTATGGGATTATTGATAGAATAACAACTACTATGACATGGAATGACAGTACTCAAAGTGCCCAATGAATGGATTGACAAACATATTATAGCATTGGTGTTCATAACCATTGTGGTGAAGACTATACACAGATGACATCCAGACCTTTATTTGACTACTTGAAGAGAGAGAGAAGAGAGAGAAAATAAGGCACGTTGCTACCGATGTCAAAATTGTGCACACTGTTGTTTATCCATGGCCACATAATCAAGCTTTTTCCCTACATAAATGCTTTTTTCTTTAGTCCATCCTGAGTGCTCCCTTCTATCCTAGTCCATTGTTCATGTGACCATCATCTGCACACACAACATGGTCACGAATTAGCAAGGATAATTAAGATATAATGTGATTGATACCTTGCCTCGATATGAAGCACATTGGTTAGGTTGTGGGTATGGCAAATACTGGGTTAGAGGTTTATCACTAGTGACTACCCAAGGTGTAGGGGTGAGATAAGTAATGGAATGGAAAAATTTGTGACAAGGCCCCCACAATTAAGAGCGAACCTCTAGTAGCAATAGGGTGGAAAACTTAAAGAATAAGAAGATGAGAGAAATATCAATGATGAAGTCAATAAAAAAAATAAAAATAGATGTCATTGATACAGTGAAATGAGAAATAGTTGATTGCAAGAAATTTTTAAGGGAAAGAACTTAACAATTGCACTAAAAAGGAATGCCAGTGGATCCTCCCCAAAGTAGGCTAATTCCCTTTATGCCCTGACATACCCACAAACCAAAGAGTTTGTAGGCTCTAGGAATGACTTATGGAAATAATGATTAAGGACTTACCCACAAGAGTTTACCAAAGAATAATAATGTGGCAACCAAGATATAGACTTATCATTAAATTAACAATGAGGTGGAATATGGAAAAAAATATGGAAAGAGAAGAGAGAATGGAATGGAATCCCAAAATCAAGGTTGTGTAAAGTCCCTTGTGTATTATGTAGTTAAGGTGACTTAATAAAATTCATTTCAAGTCCAAATTAAAACTAACCACATCTAGTGATCTCACATCAACACGTGTGACCAATCCATTCTCCTAAAGTAACAAGAATGCGTTCACAGAGCCACCACCATTCCAACAAGAAAAAGATAGAGAAGCAAGAAGCAAGAAAGGGCCTTAGTTAGAAGGAACTTGTAGGCATGGGTAACATGTCTTTCCAGTGTCATAACCAATGCTTGTAGCCCATGTTTCTTATTCTGTCTAAAGGGTGTGCTTTGATTTCTCACCAGTCTTTTTTATGTGAGAATCACACCATGCAAAGACTTATTTGATTTAGTCAACTTCCAGATATTTGGTCAAGAGCAGAATGGTAGAAAACATATGAAAAACATCTAAGTACCCAAGAGAATAGCCAACACAAATGCGTCGAATCCCCTTGAGGTCACACCCTTTTCAATCCATTTGAATCTTTCCTTGGTTTGAAGAATACCAAGCCACCAATTCATTAATAAGTTTACTTAGAAAAAGGGACAATACAGTTCCAAGATCAAGGGAGACCATAGAGCTGAATGGATGACATGGACTCATTACTTATTTTATCAAAAGAAACCATATCTTAGTATCAACATTAAAGATCAAAGGTAAAAGCCAAACATTAGCAATCAACACTATTATAGTACAATCCACCATCATGAGCACTTATTGTATGATGAGTGAGAGTAATTTAAGCAAAATGTTATAGAGAAAGAAATAGTAAAAATGTTAACGATGGTGTAAAGCAAAAACAAGTAAAGATGAAGAATGTGTAAAACAAAAATGTGTAAAACCAAAAAGATGAAAGAAACTAAGGTTGAGAATGACTAGCATCGGTGGCCATCTCCCCCACGACTAAGTTGGAAGGAGGAGATCTGAAATAATGAGCAAGGTTATCCATTAACAGAGGTACTGTTAGTACTGGCTATTTTTGGCTCATGGAATGGTTTGGACCAATCAAGAGCTTGTAGAATGGATGTTTCTACAATGTTGTGTTTCAAATTTTGGAAAGCTAGCTCACCCTCTTTAGTCCATTCGAAAGGTACGTCCTTTTTCGTTAAATCTACCAATGATTTTGCAACCTTCGAATAGTTCTCTATGAAGTGTCTATAATGGCCAATATGTCCAAGAAATGATCGGATGTCCTTTACCATTTCAAGTTGACGAGTGATTCCTTGGATGACCTTAATCTTTTCAAGATCTACCTCTATCCCTATTTGTGAAATCTTATGCCCTAATACTACACCTTCTTAGACCATTAAATGGCCTTTTTTCCAATTGAGCCTTAAATTGGTTTCAACACATCCTTTTAGTACTTGCTCTAATCGATCCAATGCTTGTTCAAATTCTGCTCCATAGGTGGAGAAATCGTCCATAAAGACCTCCATACCATTCCCTATTTGTTGTTGAAATATACTTAGAACCAATCGTTGAAATGTTTCTGGGGCATAGCACAAGCTGAACAACATTTGCCTATATGCAAATGGAAGGACTTATGAACATGGTCTTGGCTTGGTCTTCTAGTGCTATTTGAATTTGATTGTATCCACTATAACCATCGAGAAAACTATAGTAGCAATGCCTTGCCATGGTATCTAAGACTTGGTTGATGAATGGCAATGGGAAGTGATCTTTGAATGTTGCCATGTTCAGTAGCCTACAGTCTATACACACCCTCTATTTACCTTCCTTTTTGGGAACAATGACTAATGGACTAAATCATTCACTATCAGCAATGGGGTACATGAACCTAGATTTTAGAAGTTGTTCAATTTCTTCATTAACCACTTGCTTAAGCTTTGGGTTCAGTTGCCTCTGCGGTTGTCATCGAGGTTTCATGGGGGGGCCAGTGTAGATTCTATGTTGGCATATCCTAGGATCTATTCTGGTTAATTCAGGATATGACCAAGGAAAGGCTTTTGACCATTTTGTAATCATTTTCAGCAGTCTTTCTTTTTGTTGAGGAGTAAGCTTAGCGTTAATGATTACCAATTTTCCATTCTTGAGAAATGTGTACTCCATACAAGTGGACAACAATTTTAACTCAAGGGCTTCTTGCTTGAACTCATCAGGGATTTTCAACTTCCCCCAATTAATATTTTTGATGTCAAGACTTGGAAGTTGATGGTGGACTTTCTCTAATGTATCTATGCTATCTATATAGGTACAAGTTAAGCTTTCAGTTGGGTTCATGCATAGAGTTGAGTTGCTCTCTCGATCAGCTATTAGCCACTGGGTGCCTTCCTGTCTTGTGGCTACTGCATAAAAGCATCTTTGTATGTTAGTTATTTGAGCACACTGGTTGCATGCAAGCAATGTTAAGCATTGTACAAACTAGGCCTTCTGCATGTAGTTGCACCCTGTCTCACTATATGCGATGCATGGAACTTTCTTCTTCTCGATCTTTCCAAACATATTTTTCTTTGATATTTCTAAGGAAAGATCACATATTCCTAGGCATGCATCAGTTGTACTTAGCCATGCTCTTTCCATAATGATTGGGAAGTCCCCCTTGCAGTTGTTGATTTGAATCACTACGAAATCAGTTAGATACATCATTCACAAATAGTTGTAACAATTTCCTCCACTAGTCCTAATGGAACAATGGTAGACTTGTCAACAAACTCTAAATGAATGTTACTATTTTTTAGTGGAGGTAGGTTCTAGGCTTTGTACCTTTCTTGAGAGATTAAGTTAACATTGGAACCTGAATCTAAAAGAGCTTTTCAAGGCTCATTCCCATCAATTTGCAAAGAAATCAGAGGACTTCCAAGATCAAAGAATTTCCTGGGAAGATGGCCAACTTTAATCTAATAGGTGATGGCATGAGTCAGCATGACTGTATGCGTTAAGTGTGGTCTTTGGTTCGAGGGCAGTGTCAAAGATTCGAATGATGGTGAGGCCTTTGGAGAATCAACCGCTTGTGGTTGTAAGGGCTTGATTGGACTATTGGTTCTAAAGAAGGATCACTTCTTTATGCAANTCAAAGATTCGAATGATGGTAAGGCCTTTGGAGAATCAACCGCTTGTGGTTGTAAGGGCTTGATTGGACTATTGGTTCTAAAGAAGGATCTCTTCTTTATGCAGTTGTTTGAACCAATAGTAGGTTGAGGGTTGATAATCTTTGTAGCGTTACGTTGCTATGGTTGGGCAGGGAGCTCACCCTACATAGTTGGAATAGGTGGTAATGGAGCTAAGGGTGGAAGAGGTGCAGTCGGATGAGAAGGATAGTTTGTTTGTGGAACATCACCCCTAGGAGAAGGAGTTCTATAGTACTCATGGGTTTGGTAGTGAGGCTAAAGATTGGCATAACTAGTGGAGTCACATGGAGAGATCGGCTGCTACACATAGTATCTATATGGATTAGGTTGATGGTAAGGGTATTGTTGTTGTGGTAGTGGCATTCCCCATGATTGTGGGTGTTGCCACTATTGATACTCTTCAATTGGTTGTGGTGGTGTTCCACTTGGATAATATGTCAAAGGTTGGTGGAACTACCTTGGGTTACCTTGTGGATAAGGTAACCTTCGGGGTGTCTATCATCTGTTTAATCATGGGTTTAGTGCATACACCCCAGACTCCTACATATAGAAGATTACAGGGAAACATCCCTTAAGATGGTCATATTGGCATATCTCACATTCACCATCATTATCTATGTCCAAATCCACAACCTCTTCAATGATGGTAACTTTGCCCTTACCTGTGTTACATGCATATTCATCTTCTTACTTTTTTCTCCTCTCTTGGTCACTATGTTGCTCTCTAGACTCCTCTACTATTTTGAGAACGGTTTGAAATTTATTATCTAGGGAGTCCCACATTTGGTCTACCTTTGCCGATACATCTAATGCAAACTTTTGAATAGGCAAAGTCTTCCTATTCACCATCTCTTCGAGTGGTGACTCTTCTTCATCCTCACAAAATCTAACTTCCTTCTTTCAGATGGAAGGATCTCTATTGTATTCCTCTGCACTTTCATTTTTCCTTAACTCACCTTCCTCTTTGGCAACTTGCTCCAACAATATTTGTATTTGATGGGCTCTAAGCTCAAATAGCCTTCCTTGGGCATAAGTCCCAAGGGTTCTTCGTGTTTAGTACCTAAGCCCATCTACGAGATGACGTAGTTATTCCCTTTGTGAGTAACCATGACTAGGGAAATGATGTAATAGTGCATAAAATCGACCCATGGCAGCATCCAAGGATTCATGTCTTCCTTATTTCCATCCTTGGATTTGCTTATGTAGATTGGACACTCGGGAGTATGTTTTATACTTATTGTTGAATAGCTCTAACATGGTACTCCATCAATGAATGGATTTTGGTTCTGAGGACCAGTACTAGCTTTCCACTTCCTTAATTAGTGTCCGTAGAAACAACTTTAGTTTTTGCCACTCATTTTCTATATTTTGTAAGGCACATGCATCATAGAACACTTGTAGATGATTTTGAGGATCAACGTTGTATCCCCCTTCAAATCGTGGGATATTATTCATGTCTAATCTTTTGATCCTACTATCCTTTTGGTGCCTTGTTGGGATCCTAACGACCTCAATTATATCTAGCATACTTCAAGTAGCGAGTAAGGGTTCATCGTGATTGTATTCTCTATGACGTCTATGATGCCTATGTTATTCCCTATTCTCCCTTCTTTTGTGATGTGTTTCTCTAGAATACCCTCATCCCCTTTCTCAACTATTTCATCTATGATCTCTATTTCGCTTACCATTGTCCTCAAGGTCTTTCTCTTTGTGACTATGTCCAGATCTTGAAGAAGAGGGGGAAGGAGATGATAAAGGTGGAGAGGAAGGAGGATTGGCACCATGATGGTGCCTGTCACTTTCTCTTTGGTGGTCTCGACCTCGATCGTGGTTACAATCAAAATGTCCATCAACGTCATGTTTTCGTGTTCCTTTTTTGGATCCTTTGTGTCCATTGGTATCAAATCCTGTGTTATGAATAGCTAAGTGAAGGTTTTGATACACAACTCCTTGACCGAAGTCAACGAAAGGAACATCATTTTATGGGAAACCTCTTGAGGTAGGTTCACCACCCTCATTTTCACTTAGGAAATACGAGACATCTTGAGGCCACTTCCCCTTCATAGATTTATAATGTCTCTACTATTGTAGGTTCCTTTGGCGTTGTGCCTTCATGGGTTGATACTCTCGCGAGTCGTGTTCATGCACAATGTACTTTGCCTATAAGTGTTGCATACCAATTTGTGTGAGAGCACGAAGAAGCATGCTTGGGACTAAGTGATTGAGAGGTAACACTATGTTACCTTCTAAATCATGCCAAGACAGTTGTTCATCCTGGTGGAGGATAAAGGTAAAGTTTGGTACATACTCATCAGGATGAGCGTATACCACATGAAATTGTTGGGGCATTGGCAGGTCATCATGTGTACTATGCCTCCAATTGTTCATTGTGTCGGACCTAGGCAGTGAAGCACTCTTGTATAAGAAGGAGACATGATTAATTCTTCAATGTGCAATACTCTTCTCTTTTTGATGATTTTAAGACAACTAACCCTAAGGGTTCATTCCAACAATGGGAAGATTCCTAAGTTCTAATTAGCGCACAAACAACAAAGTCCTCGGCAACAGTGCCAATGATGAGCAGTGAGGTACCCCTACGCTCAACCATACTAATATGAGCGTTACATGGGATTTGGTCAAACTTCAAGAACTAAGTGTTTATGTGCCTTCACAGAACAAGGATGGGTTAGGAAATCATTGTCTTCCCAAGCTTACTCGTATGACATGATTGTATGGTTAAGTAAACTTGAGGTATATGATTTTTATGTTTTTTATGTTTTATGTCCTGGTGCTAAAAAGGAAGAAATGAAATAATTAAGTAACTAATTTAATTTAACTAATTAGCTAGGTTCTAACTAGTCCTAACACTAACATCTATTCCCCACTCTCCATACACATCTTGAACTAGTGTAACACTACTAGGATTACCAAACACTAGTCGTTGCTAGGTTACCAAGTGTTCCACATATGCTTGAAGTGGTTGTACTGAGTGTGCTTACTTGTTGAAAATTAACAAATCAATAAAATAGCATTTAACTAATAAAAGCATTAAATAACTATAACTAACATTAAATGCAATAAATAAGCTATTCTGAATGTTGCAAGGTTTATCACAAAGTTCATCTTTATTTTCTGCCACAAGGTGTGCTCAGGTACACAATGCTAGGATAAAGATTTTTTCACTTTATAACTCCTACTACGAACACTCAAAAATAATTCTAACTTTGGAAAGGAAAAACTGCAAGAGTTCGGGTAAGGGACTAAGAAACTAACTATCTAATTGCCAAAACCAAGTGTGCCCACCTCTTATTTATAGGCAACGAGATAGTTTCCGACATTAGATGTCCGATATCGCGAACCTGATATTGTGGATGCAATATTGTGGTCTCGATATCATGACCCATCAACTAGATTTATATTCCTATCATCATTTAGACTTAGATTTATTTCTCATCTCTCATTTTAAATATGCTTAGAAGTAATATGAGCCAAAGACATCAAGAAATCATATACCTCACTGAGAACTAACAGAAACACCTAGGAGAGATGTAGAAGACTCCAAACCTAGGTAGAACTCAAGGCCTAGAGCTTTTGTAGAACCACAAGAAAATGAATCATGCAGTCACAAATGGAAAACCAACTAACACCATTCTCCAATTATTTCCTCTTCCTCCTCACGATCATCAGTAGAATTCGCTAAGAGGGAATGAAGATCCAAGAAACTTTGATAGGGAAAGATGTAAGGATCATGAGAGACATGAGTATTGAAGAAGGTATCTTGATGAAGAAGAAGATGATTATGAACAACAAAGAGATAGGATTAGGCATGAAGAAAGAGAATGACTTTATGAGCATTAAAGGGGTCACAACTACAACAAAGCTTACAAACTTGATGATCATGAAGAACCTCTACTAGCCTATGAGTATTAACATTGTCGTTGTTATCAGCATCATTTTGCTACTAGATGTTTCAAGTTTAGGGTAAGGTCTCTTAGCACGAGCATGCACAACCTTCAATACTTTAGCTAAACTAAAATTTGACAAACATCTATGTAAATGTAAGCTTTGACAAGAATTTGGTGGACATCTACATAAGCTTTGAAAAGGGCATTTTGTGGACATTGTATTGTAAGAAGGTTAGAGTTATGGTTAGGATTAAGAAAATCACACACATATGCTCATGCTCACTTTCAGTGTACATGTGTATGCTTTCTTCAATTTGTTTGGGGTAATTAGACCCTTCCTTCATCTTCTAGATGATGCTTATGTATAGGGGGTCTTCTAATGACATGCCACAAAGGTGCTTTGGGAAAATTGGTTTGTTGTTCATCTTCTTTGCCTTCTTTCTTAATGATTGATCATTACTGGACTTCTTCCAGTGACATGACATGGAGAAGCTCTAGAAAATTGGCTTGGTTGCCCTTGTTGACCTACTTCTTGTTATCCATGTTTCAATGAAACCTCCAACAACAACAACAATGAAAATGGTGAGTTGGTGACAAGAAACACATTTGCAATTGTTCAACGAAACCCAGAAGTACAAATGAGAACCCTAGAAGCACAAAAATTTCAATTAATTTTGCTAACTGCATACTTAGCATATCTTACCTTAATTGTAATTGGTTTGCTATGCTGTGTAGTGCTACCAAAGGCAACACTTGCACTTGTTGGAAGCCTACCCCAAAGAAGTTACCTTGCTATTGTTATTTACAATTGTTGACAGTGGGAAAGAAGCTGTTCTAGGAATAGTTTATTTATAGTCTGATCTCCTTAGACTAACTTCTTGCCAGCTCATTATTAGTTGCTATCCTTGCTACTTTGTAATTTCCTAACCTATCTAAAACCAATCCATGTGGGCCATTATGACTTTGGAAAATAGGAAACATCTCTCAATGTTAACCTCCCCATATTTAGGGAAAAAAAGATGCAAAGCACTTATTGGAATGTAGCAAAGAGTAATGTGAGTAATAGTCTTGTAAGAAAAAATATATATATATATGCTACATTAGGCTTTTATATCATTTATGTTGGGAATAAGTGTTCTAAGGCAAGGATAGGTAATCTAGTAGTATTACTTGTTTAATTAAAAAGTCTAAAGATTATTTCATCAAAGTGCAAAAACTTGATAATAGTAATAATTAATATTTATGAGTTAAAGTTCAAGGCATTTCAAAGGTTCTTTATTGCTTTTTGTTATTTTGCTTCAAAGGATTCTTCTATTTACAATTCATCTTTCATGAGAGTATCCTAATTAGTACTTAGATCAAGATATTACAAAATTTTCTAAGGTTCTTAAATTTTTTCATTGTGGATATTTTAATGCTAGAGTTGGATAAAATCAAAATTCTTAATTAAAGTTTAATGAAGAGCTCTTCTTAGTTCATAAAAAATTAGTTATTTATCATATTACAATCAAAGAGGTATTCATTTTTTAGAATGGGGTTGTTGCTTTGGTTTTTTAATCCTTAATGACATCAACAAATTTCCTTCCTCCTCTCATTTAACCTTTATTAGGCACTAAGGTAACTCTTACATTGATTTTCTCTTGTCTACTCATGATAATATAGATGTAGTGAAAAACTTTTAAGTGGGAGAAACATTCCTAGAATCTCCTTATCATCATTATTCAAAATTCATTATTGTTGCTTTAATTCCTCATTTTCAAATGAGAGTGGCTAATATGTTGGTCAAAAATGACAATGAGTTAGATTTGACTAATGTCTTTTTATTTACAGTTGCTCAAATATAGATTAAGAATAGGCATACTTGTAGAAAACCTTGGTTTGATGTGGGTTAATTGACAACCATAAAGTTGTTTTAGCTTCACATTTTTATGTTTCAATGCTGAATAATTATAAAAAACATATTCAATTTTTTAGAAAAGGAAGTTCATTAAATTAAAGTAGGAAAGAATAATTAGTGAGCTCAAATCTAATTCAAAAGGCTTTTGGAATTTCTTCTAAAGAAAACAACAAAATGCTTAGGGTTTCTCCTTTTCTACTATTTAGACTTTCTTTAATAAATTTTTTAATCAAAATTTTTGTAGAAATTCAAAGGTTATCTTATGGAAAAAGTGTTGATGTTCATGGATTATATATAAAGCTTCTTAAATGAGATGGTCCATTGGTGTGAAAGACATGTTGCAAACTTCTTAATCAAGGGCTTCGACATGGTTTGGATCGCTCTTGGTATTCTAGTTGAGGAGTATTGTTTTTCAAAAAGGGAGATAAGATAGATCTTAATAATTATCGATTAATTGTAATCAATTTAGTCTTTACTAAGCTTTTGGGCACTATTTTGGAGAATAAAATTACTTTGTTAAAAGAAATGCAATATCTTTATGCTTAGTTACAAGAATCCTTTAGGAGGAATCATTTTATTGTATACCATTTGATAACTTTGTGTTATTGTGTGAAAAAAGCAAAAAGTCTTAACCATAGGACTTTAATCTATTCTATTGATTTTTACAAGGCTTACAAATTTGTTATTTGAGATAAACTTTGGAGTAGATTGGATAGCATTAACATTCCACATGATCTACTTTTGGCTATTAAAAGAATCTATGAGATAGATAACATTCTCATTGAAGATAATCTTATTGGAGAAGAAGCAATTATTAACAATTTAGTAAGGGATATAAAATGCCTTTAATCATGTTCTGTTAGTGAGTGGATTATTTTTTAACATGCTTCTCTTTAGAGATGATGTGGCCTTCATTGCAAAATCAACAACATGATTACTTTATATATTTCAACCATATTGATAAGACTAAAATCTTAATTTGCAATCCTAGAAATATAAATTACAATTTTTTTTCTTTGAAAAAAGAGCTTCTATATATATCTGAATATTATAAATATTTAGAAATTGAATTTTTTCTAGGCAAAGCTTAATTGTCATGTACAAAAACTCATTAAATAAGGTTGTGCACCCAAATCGCAGCGTAGCGTAGCGTGAGGGAGGGAGGCCATATGCAAACCTTCATGTTCACGCTCAGCCTCAGCCCACGAGTATGCANATGCAAACCTTCATGTTCACGCTCAGCCTCAGCCCACGAGTATGCATGCGTTGATGAATTTGTTTAACATGACCTTCACCTGCAATGCAATGCTGCTGTTGCTCTTGGAGTCTTCCTTCTTGGCAAGTCCTAGGTATTGGCGTTCTTCTACTGAGATGCCATGCAGAAGAAGAAGAAGCAGCAGCTCTGGGAAAATCTGTTTGTTGCCCTCCTTCTTCACAAGGTGGATACGTTCGACTGAGCTTTCTTTCTTTATGCGACGTAGGTACTAGCTCTCTTCTAGTGAGATGCCATACAGAAAATTTTTGGGAAAGAAGTTTGGTTGTCCTCTTTAGTTTGCTTCTTGTCCATGTTACCCTTCACTTTAATGAAACCTGCAACAACATAGTTTCAATTCTCCAATGAGACCCATAAGCATGAACGAAAACCCTCCAAACATGAAAACTTTGATTAATTATGCGACTGCGTACTCTGCATATCTTACCTCAATTGCCCTTTTTGGAAGCTACTTTTAGTGTGAATTTGTATAAATTAAAGAAGGGGTAGAAGTTGCCTTGCTGTCTTGCTTCCCACTATGAAAAAATTCGCATTCTCAAAAATCTTGGTCGCAATTTCTTTACATATGCAATGCCTGGGTTGAGTGGAAATTAGTAAGTTTGCCTGGGCTGAGTGCAAGTTAATGTATCTAAAAAATCAAATGCAATTTAAATTTCACCCTAACAATTCAATTTTATGTATTTTTTAGATGTAAATTTGAGCAGTAAGTTTTCATAACTGTCATGCATAAAAACTAACTGATGTTAACACTTCCCATGCTCTCATGGGGCCATGATTATCAATAACCACTATAAAAATCATGCAAAGGATTATTACAGTGAATGTTACTATTAAAGATTGCTAAATTAGGACTTCCAAATCTTTCACCGATGTTAATCAATAACAGCATCCATGCCTTGGTCTCTGTTTAGACCGATATTCATGCCTTGAAAGTGTTGTTGTCCAGTGCACCAACCGTTTGGCAATTAAAAAAAAAATAGCACAATGACAAAGATTTACATTGATCTCAACAGGGCACTTAAATTGGAGATCATGGGCTACAGTAATTGCATGGCAGTTACAATGGCTATTCATGGTGGTAGTTACTACAAGAACATGGTGGGCACTTAAATTGGAGATCATGGGCTGCAATAATTGCAGGCTGGTTACAATGGCTATTCATGGCCACAGTGGCTATAAATAGAGGTAGATGTGGATCAGTTTTTGGGGGTGGGGGGGGTTACAGGACACGAGTTGTGATGTTTTCTTTGAGACAACAAGTTGGCTTGTTTCGGTGGTGTAGATGTGGGTGGACAATCTTTCTCTCTACAATGGTGCACAAAAGGTGGCAGAACCCCTTCTTTTTTTTCGCTTTCTCCTCATTCTCACTCCCTCTTTCTCTTCTCAGTTACAGCAACAAACCAGCAGTGGCAACGCAGGTTCCTGCCAGTGGCAGGGCATAGGACGGTGGAACCTTTCTTCTCCCCAGTAGGTAGTCTCTTCTTTTCAGTGGCTTTCCTATTTTATTTTTCCTCATCCACTAGTAGCAGACCACACCAGCAGGCATTCTCTCTCGGTGGTGCAGGTCTCAGCTTCTTCTCTATCCTTCTTCAGGTGGTGGTCTTAGCCTTCTTGCCTAGTAGTGGACATCATCGACAATGACAGATTCATATTCATTTTAATTAGCTATTGTATTCTTGAATTTCAAGAACAGTTTTCTTTTAAAAATTCCCCAATTTTCTAGTTTAATTTACTATTTTCAAAAGCCAACGTAGCCCTCTCCAGCTGAGACTATTTTGGGTTTCTGTATCATACCGGAGTTGCCCTAGGCAGTAGTCTCCTAAAATGAGTTCTTTTGTAGATGTTGGTGCCACCAAAATTTATGCATCAATAGTAACCATAAATAATATCTTAAATAGTAAAATTTAAGACAAAAAAATTAATATTGCACATCTCAATGAACCATGTTTTGAAAACAAATTCCAGTCCATCTTCAACCATGTTGTTTTGGTGCATGACAAGTATAATTCTGTCATTATCTAGTTTAGTCTTTTTTGTTAAGTATTTACCCAAATTAAAATTCTTTATCAATGTCATCAATTTCAGTCTTGCCAAGATAATACATGTTACCCAGGAAGTAGTTTAAAGAGCCTGTGATTTCCTCTCTTTCATGATGCTTTTCTACCAGATTTTCATCATGCGATTTTCATCATGCATTAGACGTTCATCACCAAATGAAACAGATCCACTCAAAATCCACTCAAAGAAATAATGTTTTACATTGTATCGCCAACAGGTTGAAGATGAGGCTGTGAATCAACACATGCTTTATTTTTAGATTTTGAAAGCTTTGCATCCAACTGGCAATTTGGGATCAGATTTTCTATTGGCATCATTATCTATCATCTTTGACCATTCAACTTGATATTCCGTTTGAACTGTGGCAGACGTTAAGTTCACTTCAACTGTTAAATCCACGTCTTCGTGATCTGGAACTCCATGTACATTTCCATTGTCATTACCTTGCCCCGGTGTACAAACAACATCATGATAGCTATCCAGTTGAGACAAATGTGTGATTCCAGACAACCTCACAGATTCATCTGACATACAATCAAACTCATGTTGTAACTGTGGGTTTTCACATTTCCCATCACCAAAACTGCAGAATATGTTTTTTAATCCTATGTATCTGGGTAGGAATGGTGAGAATCCACAATCTATGGAGCTACAAACAAGGTGCGTATCTAACTCGTTTCTCCAAGATGTTCCAATTCCTACAGCAGCGTATGAATTCCTGCCTCTATTTTAAGAAGAAAACAACCTGCTAGGTCATGGGGTGACAGACAAGTGCTTCTATTTGACAAATCTTTGTATTTCACTATTTTTTTTTACTATTTGGATTAAATTTGAAAACTGTGGAATGCAAGACAGTAGTCCTTACGAAATCAGCACTATCTCATTAATAAAAATGATAACAATTGCAATTGTTAATCATTTTATTCATATTTTAATAAATTTTTTTATTCATATATTACATGATAATGTTTAAAAGTTGAAATAGATGCTACTGTGTTTTATGGAAGTCAAACAAATAAGATACAAATTTTTTGCATATTTAACTAAAACCAACTTATTCATAAACTGCATTATCATTATGGAAAAAATCATGTTGGTTTAGTAGTTAATGAAAATTCTAAATACGCCTAGGTTTTTATATCCTATCAATTCTTAGAAAATTGTTTCGAGGTTTTTATATCCTACCAATGGCCAAATTGTATAAAAGCTGTTTTGAATCAATAGCAAATTGCTATGATGAGAGTGGCTGTGCCCCTAGTGCATAACATTTTGATAACGTTGAGGAACCAAAGCAATTACTGCCAGACCACGTTCACCAAATAGAGTCACTGACAGTTCTTGGCAACGTTCACCCAGCAGAGTCAATCCAAGATGATCTCAGATTCAGAGCAGATTTACAATCCAGTGAAATCAATCACATTCTGTAAAACAGGGCCCATGCAACTGCTTTTAAATATTCAAAAAATCAGCAATCAAAGAAAGAGTACTCTGACTTTGGATGACCACAGAAGTGAGCAGTTGGCCAAAAAAGAGGTAAAATCCTATTATTTTGATTTGTAAATGCTACAATCTCTTCTGTGTGTCACAGGTATTTGAGATACATATGAATCATTATGATGTTTTAGTTGCACTCTCATTGTGAAACAGTATTCAGAAAATGCTGCAAGAATTGCTAAAGTAATGTATTGTATTTACAAAATTGATGTGGTTTTTGTGCTTATGTAGCCGTTTCCATCCTATCTTCCTCGTAACTTGAACAAAAACATTACCGAACCATTTAAAAAGCTCCAAAGTATATACAAGAATGGCAACTAACAAAATTGTATCAAACAAGCTAGGCACCATGATCGATTGCGATTGTTGTTGTCAGGTCTAGATGATGACCGGAGGTCTTTCACCCACCATAAATTCATTTCTGTCATAGAAAAGCTTCCTTTTAAAACTGAAAGTGTTGACCAAGTAAGAGGTTTGCCGTGTCTGGATAATTAATGCAGAAACATGAAGTTGCTAATTCATTTGTTAGTAGTTTTGGATTTTTTTTCTGAAATTCTGATTATTGCATGGTTTTTTTTTATGCATTCTACAGAGTATGTACTGATTTTATTTATATTCACCCATTATGTTTGTGCTAAGAAGCCAGTTGTCGTCAAGCTACATTGGTATTGCAAAGATACGTGTAGGAAATACGTCGTATTCCACTTGATTGGGGTTGGTCTTTTTACTCTTATTTACCCATTGTCATTTTCCTAGTCCTGATTTTAAAATCTATCATATTGTAATTATGCTGTAATTAGCCATCATCATGGTAAGGTACTTATTTCTCAAGCCCTAAGACTAGGGTTCAAACCTGGGCATAACCACTAAGAAAAGGTTAGGCTTTCACTTATTCATGAACTCTTCTAAATCCTGCTTGGCAGAATGAGCATTGAACCTCTAGGCAATGATTTTTTTTTGCAATTGTCCTACAATTGTTCTTTCTGTATATTTGTATTTGTGTTAGCCTTGACAGTTTCTATTAGGTCATACCATACTCATTTTTTTTTTACTTCGATTTTCCAGAAAGGTGTCATGACAAGAATCATCATTATCTCTATTGAATCTTATGCAACTCTTCAACTTGAGATGGTCCAACTAGAGTAGCCTCTCCTTGTATGTTCCTTTTTCTTTACCATTGGAGATTGTTTATGTAGAATGCTATCCATATTTACAATTTTGCAACATCCGTGTATCTTTATGTTTTCAGAGTCTCTACTATTGGAGATTGCTCATTTGGATTCTTAACACATATTTTAAGCTTACCTTGGCATATTTTCATAGTATATAATTTCAACTATTTTTATTGTTGATACTCCAATTCGAATTCTATTACCATTTTTAAAGTTAAAGTAGCCTCTCCTTGTATATTCTTTCTCTTTACCATTGGAGGATGTGTATGTAGAATGCTATCATGTATCTTTGAGTTTTCACAATCTATGCCATTAGAGATTTATTGTTTGGATTCTTAACATTTTAAGCTTGCATATTGGTTTATTTTCATAATAAGCAATTTTAGTTGTATTTTATTGTTGATGCAGCCAATGCAATTTGAATTTTTTAAAAAAATTTTACTTTTTGAGTATTTTGCTTCCAACTTCCTTACTTTCAAGATTTGGAAAAATTGTATTTCTTAGTAGGCAGAAACTCCCATAGGCAATGAGGATTTTTAGATTTTGATGAGTGCTTTTTAGTTACTAGGAAGGTAAATTCATTTGATAACTTCCATCAATTGGATAGTTTTATGTTAATAAGAAATTTCCCATGGAATTATTGCTTTGAAGTTAATGATGTATGCGGTCAAAGCTGGAACATTTTGAAAGGGACAAGAAGGTTAGAAGTGACATACATTTCTTTAATATTTTGAATATATCTTAAAGTTTATTATAGCATTTTTCAAGAAAAATCCTATTCATTAACTTATTGATATATTTGACATAGGAAGGTTTCATCCCTTAAATATAATTTTAAATTATTCTATTCTACTTTTCTTTTTTCTTTTTTTTGAAATGATTTGTCACTTTTAGCTAGGTTACTAATGTTTTCTAAATCCCTACAATGCTTACATTGTAATTCTTAATCATATTGGAAGACACAAGTATGAGATACAATAGTTATACAAGTGGATCCTCCCCAAAGTAGGCTTCAACCTTTAATGCCTCTATATAACCACACCTAAAAGTGTCTATAGGCACTCAAGGAGTTGAATGTAAGACATAACTGTCTAGCAAAACACACATGTTAATATCACCAGATTGGGAAAATAACACTATATTATATAAAACCATAAAGTTATAGTTAAATATATAGTGACGTAAAATGGTATGTAGAATGAATTGTAGAAATCGAGAGGTAAGTTGGCTTACCATAGGTATAATGAATCCTTGTGTGTGATGTGTGGTTAAGGCAATCACTAGCCTTTCCATTCAAGATTCAAACCAAGTCCAAACCACTTGCTAATGACATCGCATTGTTTCATCCCTAGAGCTAACAAACATAAGGCTATCAATGTTGCAAGGAAAATTACCACTTAACAATATAGTTCAAGGAAGGAGTTTATTAATAGCATGCTTTTTATTTTTAAGATTTCTGAGAAGCTTCTTACCCCCAAGCATGAGTAACATGTCTTTCCAGTGGGACCTGTGTCAACCTTACTAAAGGACTACCTTCATGCATGGGTAACATGTCTTTCTAGTGACATAGTAAGGCAACACTTATTGTACTCTTACTTTCATTTTTCGTTGGAACTCAAGAAAATAACTCATCCTTAACAGGATAAAACTCACAGTAGTAGTGTAAGAGAATCACAAGTCCCCTTGATGTCACACCCTTTTTGTTCCCACTTTGTTCTTCACTCTTCTATCCAAGCATAATGATCATGAGTTTATTTTTAGTTTTATTATGAAAACAATATCATTATGGCTATGGTAAGAACCTCTTATTGTTGGAAATAAGTGGATGGATGATGTGGTCTCACTGTATAGGTAATCAATCCTTCATAATTTGATAACATAGCGTAATTTTCATCTTATTGGAACTACATCTTATTTTATTCCTTGCATTTTATTGGAAGAATAAAAAAATATGTACAAGAAAAAATAATGGCAAAGTATAGAAAAATCAGGAAAGATATTAAGAATTGTAAAGATAGTAAGAATAAAAAATTGTGAAAAGAATTTAGAAATGTTAAAGAATAAGCAATTGTTAAGAAATTGGAAAATATAAAAGTATGGAAAAATATCAAAAAATAGGAAAAGGTAATAAGAAAGTAAAAGATTTAATATGGTACCTACATGTCACTTGGGACAACCCCATGACTATTATCAAAAATAGTTAATCAAAAGATTGAATAGGAAGAAGGTGATTTGATATATTAGGTAGAATCCATAATAGAACTAGGATGTTTATAATAATACTTGACCTATTGGATGTTCACTAGAATGAGCTTATGTGGGCTAGCTGGATGGTAAATTTGCATGGTGCCAAATCGATAGATTGCCTGGATAATATATGGTCCTTTCCATAAAGTTTGGAACTTAGCCTTTTGTGGGACATGATTGAGATTATAGTATAAGACCCTATTACCTAGCTAGATTGATCCTTGATGTATTCATGCATTGTGCCTATGCTTAGAGCACTTCTTATGGATTTCATTGCTCATGAGAGCTATAAGCCTATCCTCCTATAAAAGGTTGAGGTTCATAAGTTGTTCTTTCTTGGCTAAGCTCATGTCTAGATCAAGTTTATTGGCAATAGCTAGAGTTTGGAGCTCTATCTAGATTGGGAGCATAGGTAATCTATCATAAACTAACTCATAGGGTGAGAATCCAATGAAGAGTTTCCATGTAGTTCTATAGGCCCATAGAGCATCATTTGACTTAGTTTTCCAATCCTTCTTGAATCAACTAATCATTTTAGTTAATATTCTTGTAATTTCATGGTTAGTTACTTCTACCTAACCATTTGCTTAGGGATGATATGGTGTGGTTTATTTATGGTTCACCCTGAGCTCTTGTATGAGCTTCTTAAATGTAGCACTTGTGAAATGGATTCCATTATCTAAGATGAGCATCCTTGGTGCTCTGAATTTATTTACCACATGTTGCTAAAAAAATTGGTGGCTATCTTGGCTGTACAATCCTTAACTGCAGCTGCTTCTACCCACTTTGTATTGTAATCAATGGTCACTATGATGTAAGCTTTTCCATTCGACATTAGTGGAATGGATCCCATGAAGTCGATTCCCCAAATATCAAATGGTTCTAATGGTTGGATCCATTGTTGTGATTCTTTATTTCTAGTTGTTATTCTTCCATCCCACTTGCATCTTTCACAAGATTTGGTGAAGTTATAGGCATCCCTACATATGGTAGGCCAAAAGTAGCCTACCATCATTAGCTTAAGTGTTATCCTATGCTCAACATAATGACCACCACATGGTCCTTCATGCGCATCTTGTAGAACTCTTTGTTGATTATCTTCTAGAACACACCATCGTACTAACCCATCAACACAAATATTATAAAGATTTCCATTTATCTCCATATATCTTTTAACCCTGTGAAGGAATTTTTCTCTTTGTTTCCAACTCCACCCAATATGAAGCTCTTGTGTGGTCAAGTGGATCATGTAATTAACAATCCATGACTTCTCTGTTGAGTCAACAATGATTGTTTCCTTTGTGAATAGGTTTTCATCAGGAAATTGATCTGATAATAGTTCTTCTTAGTCTTGTGGTTCCCATCTTAACCTTAACAAGTAATCTAGTACCATATTTTCTATGCCTTTCTTCTTGATCATGGTAATGTCAAATTCTTGTAGTATGATGAACCATCTAATCACCCTAGGACTTACCGTTGGTTTATCCATTAGGAATCTTATTGCACTATGATCTATATGGACATAGACGGGGTATTCAAGCACATAGTGTTTGAATTTTTCTAGTGCATAGACCACTATCATAAGATCCTTTTCTATGATGGAGTAAGTAAGTTGTGGTCCAATGATGCTCCTACTGGCACAATGTCTATAATATGGCCTTTTTGATCATCCAACTACATTAGTACTACATCCAATGCATAATTTGAAGCATCTATCATGATGTGGAAAGGCTTAAACTAACCTAGAGCTTGGAGGATTGGTATTTTGATTAACTTCTATTTTAAAGTTTCAAATGCTTTCTCACATTGTTCTATCCACTGAAATGGTGCATCCTTCTTTGTTAATTTTACCAATAGTTTTGCTATGTTTGAAAACTTTTCTATAAACCTCCTATAATATCTTGTGTGGCCAAGAAATGATCTAACATCTTTGATAGTTTGTGGCCTTTATATAATGTTCTAAATGATCATCATCTTATCTGGATCTACCTTAATTTCCTTTCATGATACTTTGTGTCCTAAAATGATCCCATCTTAGACCATTAAATGGATTTTTTGCCAATTGAGCTTTAAGTTTTTCTCTATGAAACTTTCCAATACTTGCTCCAAATAGTCCAATGCTTGCTTAAAATCTAGCTCATAAGTAGAAAAGTCATCCATAAATACTTCTACACCATTGCCTATCTATTTTTGGAAGATAGTTAGTACTAATCTTTGGAAGGTAGCAAGTGCATTGCACAAATTGAAAGGCATTTGCTTGTAGAAAAAGATTCCCAATGGACTAGTAAATGTTGTCTTTTCTTGGTCTTCTGGTGCAATATGGATTTGGTTGTATCTAATATATCCATCAAGAAAGCTATAATATTAACAGTGTAGAGTTCAACAACTAGAAAAATGGTCTTTGAACATTGTAGAGTTCAACAACTAGAAACAAAGGAAAATGGTCTTTGAACATTGTAGAGTTCAACAACTAGAAATCAATACATACTCTCCACTTGTCATCCTTCTTTGGAATAATAACGAAAGGACTAACTCATTTGTTGTCTGCAATAGTGTAGATAAATCTTACTTATAATAATTTTTGCAATTCCTACTTTGCTACTTCTTTAGGCTTAGGATTTAGCCTTTTATATGGTTAGCATTGTGGCTTAACAGCTATATTTGTATATATTTGGTGTTGGAAAATTCGAGGATCAATGCCTATGATTTCATCCTAGGACCATGCAAATGTTGTTGGTCATTTATTGATCACTTCTAATAATCTCTTTTTCTGATCTTTATCCAAGTTGACATTGATGGTTATTGGCTTCCTATTATCTAGAAAAGCATATTCTAGTACTATTAGTAGGGCTTTTAACTCCAATGGTTCTAGTTCAAACTTTTCTAGGATCTCAAGTTGTCCCCATTCAATATCTTCTTCTTGGCATGAATGTATAAAGGAGTGTTTTCTTCTTAACTATTTCAACTTGCTTGTTTTCTCCATGTATGTGCTTATAATTTGACTTGTTGGCTCCATGTATATTTTTTATTCTATTTCTTCATCGGTAATCAACCACTCGATGCCTTCTTGTTTAGTGGCTATTGGATGTAGGCATCTTTGCACACACATTTCTTCTACACATCTTTTGCATGCTATGTTGCTTTCTTATTGAATGGCCCATATTTTCTGCATACAATTGCACCCATTATTATTGTATGCAATACATGGAACTCTATGTCACTGAATGATTTCAGTTTCATCCTCCTTGGAAATCTCCAGGGACAAATCTCTAATTCCAAGCTTAGAATCCACAGTGCTAAGCCAAACTCTTTCCATGATAATAGGGAACTCCCCCTTGTTTTTTCCCACATGAATGACTAAAAAATCAATAGGGTAAGACCAACCATTGATGGTAGTGATGATGTCATCTACTTATCCTAGTGGAACTATGATTGCCTAGTCTACAAACTTTAATAGGATGTTACTTTTCTTCAATGGTGGAATATTTTAGGCTTTGTACATGTATTGTAAAATCAAGTTAACCCCTAACCCAGAATCAAGTAGAGCTTTGCATGGTTTGTGACCTACTATTTGAAGGTAGACCAAGGGACTTCATAGGTTGTTTTTCCTTGGGAAAGTGTTCCTACCTTTATCTAGTGTGTGATAGTTTGAGTGAGCAAGATAGTTGTTAGGTTTGCATTAGTAAAAGATGGAAGCTTAGTATTTTTTGGAGGAGTGTGTGTGAATGGGGTTGAAGTAGATGGGGTTTCCATCCTTCAAACCTTTTCTAGACTCATTCGAAAGAGCAGACATTTCCTAGATTGAGGTTCATTCATGATTACCTCCTTCTACATGTTGATTGCCCTTGTTGCATTCCTTTTTTGTGGTTGTGATGGTAGCGCCCCTTGTATTTTTGGTGGTGGCATTGGCAATAGAGGATTGGAAGGTTGACTTAGTCAACCAAGTGTTGGTTGATGTATGTATGGATTGGAATCCATCCTTAGAGTGGTAGGCCTATAATACTCAGGCAGATAATATTGAGAAGTGTGAATTGAAGCATTTCCTAGAGAGATTGAACATTGTACATAGTATCCATAAGGATCTGGTTGCTTATATGGATATTGTTACCTTAGCAGTGGCATTGCCCATGCTTGTGGGTATTGCCACTACTACTGGTATTATTCTTGTGATTGAGGATAAGTTCCACTTGGGTAGTAAGCTGGTTGGAAGGGCTATCTTAGATTACCTTGAGGATAAGGTAACTGTCTTGGTATCTACTTTTTGATGAATCTTGGATTAAGCGCATAGGCCCCAGACTTTTGCAAGTGGATCATGATAAGGCAACATCCTTTAGGATGTTCATACTAGCACATCTTGCATCTTTCCTTATCTTCTGAGCTTGAGTTAGTACATTCTTCCACTGAAGCAACTTTTCCTTTCTGTTTGTATTTTTCACATCCATATTTAATTTTCTTCTTCTTATCCTTGCACCTATTGAAGGCTTGTTTAGTTCTTTCTTCTACAATCTTTAGAGCTGTTGCAAGCTTTTTGTTCACTAAGTCCCATATCTTTTCTACTTTAGTTGCTATATCATTGACATATTTTTGGATTGGTAGACTTTTTCTTTTGAATCACGTCTTCCAAGGTTTCTTCTTCTTGCTTGTCACACATTCGTACACCCTATTTTCTAATAGATGGATCTCAATTATATTCCTTTGCTAATTCTCTCTTCTTCAACTCACCTTCTTCTTTTGCCACTTGGTCTATTACCCTCTAAATTTGATTGACAGTTATCTCTGATAGTCTTCCTTGGGCATACACCTCAAAGCTTTCTTTCGTTTTATTTCTTAACTCATTGACAATGTGTGTAAGTTATTCCATTTGTGAGAATCCATGGCTTGGGAATCTATGCATAAGAGAATGATATCTACTTATTACTACATTAAGAAATTCATGTGTTCCTTGCTTTCATCCTTGGATTTGCTTTTTGAGGTTGGATACCATTACATAGGTTTAATATTTTCCATTAAAGAGTTTGAGCATGGTACTCCATCTTCTAATTAATTCAGGTTGTAATGATCTATATTAGCCTTTAGCCTCTTTGATAAGTGTCCTAGGAAACAGCTTAATCTTTTGCTAGTCACTTTTAATATTCTAAAGGGCACAAGTATCATGAAATTCTTGAAGGTGATGTTGTTGAAGTGCATTATACCCACCTTCAAATTATTCATGGTTATCATGAATATCTAGTTTCTTGATGTGACTATCCCTTATATGCCTAGTTGGAATATATACTACTTTCATGGTATTGATCATGATGCAAGTGGCCAATAGGGACTCTTCATGATCATTGGATTTGTATGTTCTATTGTAGTAATGCCCTCTTTGGTACTCATAACACTCTCTTTCTTCATGCCTATTCTTGTTTCTTCTTGGCTCATACTCATATTCTTCGTTATCAAGATGCCTTTGGTGATATTCATGGCTATCATGAGCTCCATGTCTCTCCCTATCATGGTCTCTTAGTCTTTGTTTCCTTCTATTAGAGGCCAATAATAATCATGAGGAGGAAGATGAAGTAGTTGCAGAATGATGTTGACTCGTTGTCCTTCTATTACTTTGAAATTCTTCCTTTTGTGATTATATAGAAGCTCTAGGCCTTGAGCTCCACCTATGTCTAGAGTCCTCTACCTCTCTTCATGGTATCTCTACAAGGATCGAATGTAGTTGTACCTTGATAGGTTCTTCTAGATAATAGGTGTTTGTGAGTGGGCTTCATGATTATGGTGGAGTTTTTCTACTAAGAATGCATCACCATCAAGTTCTTCTAGGACAACATTAGGATTAACTTTCTTTCCTTTGTTATTTTCATTCTTTGTCTTCATAGCAACATCTCTTTGTACTTGCACTTCTATGGGTTGGTACAGCCTAGTCATGTGTCTAGTCACATGATACACTTCCTGTGTATGGCTCAAATTCATTTCTCTTAAGACTATCTAAAGCATGGCTAGTGCTAAACACTTTGGAGGCAAAATGATGTTGTCCTGCAAGTGTCTCCACCTCATGTGCTCATATTGGTGAAAAATGAATGTAAAATCAAAATAATAAGAATTGGTATGAGCATATGATGTCCTTGTTTATATAGGTGCACTTTAATCTTCAACATCATGTATTCCTCCATTGCCCCTTTGTAGCTCTTTGGTGGGTGATAATTTCTCTTTAAGTGTTGAAGCCATATTGGATGTTTGACACTTAGTTAGGTGTGTGTTATTAAAATTGATTAAAGGTGTAAGAATAAAATTTATGGTTCTTGATATAACAAACTTTATGAGATCAATTACTTAGTGATGAATGGCAAGGTATCCCTATGTCCAACCATATAAATCATAAAGTGTTCACGCACGATCCAGTTGAATTCTGTGGACTTTATTGTTTCTAGTGCACTAATCCTTTAGGAAGTGAGTCTTGCCTTAAGGTCAATCATTGTCTTGCCAATTACACTTGTGATAGATGATGGTATGGTTAAGTGTAACTAAGGCAGCCAATTTTTGTCATTTTGTGTTTTATAGTTTAGTGCTTAAATGTAGATAAAAGGAATTTGATTAACTAATCTAAATTAACTAATTAACTAGCATTTAACTAATCCTAACATAAGCATATGATCCCACTTTCCATACACATCTTGAACCCATGTATCTGCTACTAGGTGACCAAGTGCTACACTAGTGGACATACCAAGTAATAACCTTGCTGGGATTACCAAGCGAATACGTGTTCCACTTGAAGCAGTCATACTTATGTGTGTAATCTACCTAGCTTAATTGCTTCATTAATGTAATAGCTGGAAAATATTTAATAACTAATGGAAAACATTTAATAAATAATTAAAAAAATTAAATGCATGAATGAAATAGCTAATCTATCCAATGTGCTACAAGTTTTATTAGAAAGCTTGTCTTTATTACCACACACATTATCATGCTCAGGTATAATAATGCTTGAATAAAGATCCGTACACTCAATCACTCTTGTTGAAGGCATCGAGAGAAAAAATCGAACTTTCAAATGAAAAAACTACAAGAGCTTTGCTGCAACTATAATCTCTAATTTCCATAAATGCAGCTGCATGCATGTATTTATAGCAAAAAAACAACACTGCGTCGATGGGGCCTCATCGATGCATGGTAAGATGTGTCGACTAGGCCTTGTCGATGAGACCCAATTGATAAGGCCTTATCGATGCAACCAACTAAATGCAACTCATCATACCCCCATAATTCAATGAAAACTTGTCCTTGAGTTCTTTTACAAAATTGGGAAGGTATGGGATTATTGACTGACTTTTCTTCAAATAAGACAAACTGACTAACTTGATAAAAAATGAAGTTCCTAGGTGTATGGATCCACACATTACAATGAATGATAGTGTTTAGGACACAAAATTGAACATCATGACATAACTTTTGAAAATTGGATAGCACATTCCTTGATGTTGTGAAGCTATTGGAGAAGATTAGATGGTCCCAGGTGGTGATGGTTCTTGAGGATTTGAGGAACCTTCACTAACTTCATGCATGGGCAATGGTTGAGGTGGTTGTGACTATCCTATTACTGCTACAACTTTAGGTGCGAGGAAAAAACCATTTAGTAGTACTTTCATTTTCTCCTTCTTATTTTTGGGATCATGCACTATTCATGCAACTTCACCAATGTGGGTTGGAACAAGCCCGTCTGAGGGACATGGGATTGCTAAAAATAGCACCTTAGCATTGATGAACCAGGCAATGAATTATTTGCATTCAATGTCGAATGCCATGGCTGTGTTTTTCAGCTCTTGGTAGTCATTCATCCATCTAGCTAGGTTCTTAGTGATTGATTGTTGGTCTCTAAACCATGCTATAAGAACTTTGTGTTTAGTGTTTATGGTCTTAAGCTTCTACTTGGCATCCTTGTGGTGCTTGAACTCTACCTCATATAATAGATATGAGCTAGCCACTTGTTTTTCCAATTTTGACTATGGTTGTTCGACAGTTAGCATTACCAGGTTTGCATGACAAAGATTGGTCAACTTCATATATTATATCATTTCCTCGATCTACAACTCCTTTAAGTGAATTTTTGCTTTGTTGTAGGTCATGATTCCATCAATGATGGGTTGTCACATTTCTCTTCCTTGTTGGAGTTGTTGTAGGCCTTCATTCAAGATTTCCTTTATCATCTAAATGTGTTTCTCATTAACTTCCTTTTGTAGGCCAACTTGGTCTCTGTAGTGATTCTTCACTTTTCCAAATTTAAGGGCCTCATTCTTCTAGGTGGTGATTTTGATGGTAAACTTTTGGCGCAAGGTGCATACTTTCTCCATTGAGAGATTTTAATTTTCTGTGACCAATTTTCTATGTTCACCCTAGTAAGCTACTCCTGATATTGATGAATGAATTCCTGCATTTGGTCCTTTTGAGCATCAACATTTCATAAGCAATAGTTTTGTGCAGTCAGGGTTTTATTCTCCTAACACATCTAGTTCAAATCCTTCTAAATTACGTACATTTTTTCTTCAGCTATGAACTAGTTGAAGATGGTCGTAACTACCTCCTCCTTAGCCTTTTGGAATCATTCTTGAAGTTTCTTAAAAGCTTTATCTCTTGTTACTACAAGGTTGAGAATCATAAGATTCGCAAGTCCTGCACAAAGTTGAGTAACCTCTATGGCCAAGCTTTGATTTTTTTCTTGAGCTATTTCAAGTTGCCCCTCCAAAATAATGCATTTGACTGAAGCATTTAGCAACTTCGACTAGGTTGTAGTGATGTCTTTTAGAAGATCAAAGATGTTCAGAGTTGGTTGCCTGGTTTCCACTAGTTGTTCCAGCAACTTTTCATGCTGGGTTACATTTAACTTTTTATTGACCATGCATGTAGATGTCAGCATGTCTTGAAGTGTAGATACGTCTAGTATAGACATCATGAATGCATTCAATGCTTCAGTGACATGGTCAGCAACCACTTCAGCAACTATTTCCTACTCTTGCTACTGCATCACTAAAATAGTTGCCCCTTTACCTTCCTCCAACTACATTAAGAAAGTGGCAGCATTCCAAGAGATTTCTAGAAATAGATTGTGTTGCGATAATGACACTATCACCTCCTAAGCATTGGGATCCAACCTTGTAGGTAGTTGTGTTTGTTGAAAAGAGAAAATCAAACCATCCCTCTCCATTTGGCTAACTATTGGGACACCTCATTAAGGTGACTCATTATCAGTTAATACATAGATGGATTTGTCCCACTCATTCCTACATGTTGTTCATATTCACTTAAGAGCTGTTCTCATATTTTGTGCAAACATTCAATGGTTGCGCAGGCCTTTGGTATTATTTCCTAAGTCGATGGTGGCGGTGGCTGCTCCTCTTCTTGGGTTGTTGCTAGCATTTTGTCTTTCATGATTTTTGACCATGAAGCCAAAGGAGCATGCCTAAGTGTATCATTGTAATAGCAAATAATTCCTACCTTTTTCAAAAGTTTTGTGATGAGACATGAAAAGGGTAGGGTCCTCCTTCTACATTCATTTTCCTTAAAGTGCTTCTCGATCTCTAAGTAGATCAACTGTAGAAGGTTGATTGAAAATTTTTCGCTTAGAGTGGTGCGTGCTTGGGTAGAGAAGGTGGTTATCTTGCTTGGCCTCATCATTGGATTGAGGTGATAGGCTATAATCTTGAAGTAAATTCACTCCACTAGTGTGAGGACACCATACTCCTTATGGTTAACCTCGTAGCATCATTGGATCCACTCACTCTTTGCCTCAGGATTACCTTTTTTGGATAGTTCTACTAGCTATATTCTAGTATTAGGTAACCCAAGTGCTTGTGTGATAGCTTCTACCAAGTACGACACTTGAATGTCCTTAATTCTGACAATGGACCCTAGCCTTCGACTACTCTGAAAGAGATATGTCTCTTCCATGTACCATTTTTCACTGGACGTGATGATTGGCCACATGGGAGAGGCTTGTAGTTATGTCTTGACATCCTTTGGAGCTTTCTCCAAAAATGGCTCGAAGTTGATCTCCTAAAGAATAGATCATTGAATTTCTCGAGATCTAATGATACCAAGGCAAGCTTGAGTCAAAATGACCTCAAGCCTTGGTGTGAGTCTAGGCACTTCTTTTCATTATGATTGTTCTATATACACTTCTTCTTCTAAAATCTATTAGACAAATTCAACTTCGGGCTCTTCACAAAGAGGNTTTTTGAAAATTTTTCTAACTCCCCAAAGGGTTAATAACTTTAACAACAATTAACCCTTGCAACAACCTTTGGGATGATTTATTAATGATAATACATAAATAAATGATAATTGAATTAATTAAATCAACCATACTCACAACTTAGCCAAAGTGTAACTTTCCTTAAGAGATAAAGGTATTCTAATTACTTTAAGGTTACACAATGATTGCTGNGTAATTAGAATACCTTTATCTCTTAAGGAAAGTTACACTTTGGCTATGTTGTGAGTATGGTTGATTTAATTAATTCAATTATCATTTATTTATGTATTATCATTAATAAATCATCCCAAAGGTTGTTGCAAGGGTTAATTGTTGTTAAAGTTATTAACCCTTTGGGGAGTTAGAAAAATTTTCAAAAATTTTCATCAAATTTTCATCAGAAACCTTAAGGTTTACAACCCCCATGATAAATATCTTACCTTCAGTAAGTGTAGGATCAAAAAATGAAGTGATTTGGATAAATGGTTGGTAAGTTATGAGCTCTGGAAGGTTTTGGGCTTTTAAAAATTGCAAAAACTCCCTGTTTGTTATGAGAAAATGACAAAAAATTCCTAAGTGCTAGGTGGTATAAATAGCATGTATGCATTGTGTTGACAAGGCCTCATTGATGCAGTTATTAACCACCATTGACTACCATTGACTTTGGTCAAACTTTCAAAATACAAGGAATTTTTGAATGAAATCAGGGTTAAATGAAAACTTAAAGGACCAAGAATAATATGAAAACATGAGAAGAGGGTGTTGAAGCTCATAAATTTGAAAAAATGGAGAAAATAGATTTAGTGGATGAATGAAATGAAAGATTAAGAAGCACTAAGTAGAATCCTAAATGAAATATGTGAAAGATATGATTGTAGCAATGCCAAAGGTAAGGGACCTCAACTAACCAGACCAAGAAATATGAAAGTGGAACTTCCCATAGTAGAATCATGCCCTTGTTACCCTTGCATAACCTCAACTAAGGAGTATGTGGGCCCCATAGTCGATTTAATGATCATGAAAATTTAAGGACCATCCCAAAAGAATCTACTCAAGAATCCCAACACATCAGACCAAGACATAGAGCATAACATAAAACATGATAGTGAGGTGAGTTATGGTAGCATGGATGGATGATAGAAAAGGTGGAATGGAGTTTTGAATTAAGGTCACAAGAAGTTGCTTGTGGAATTTGTGTTTAAAATGACTTGGGAAGATCCATCCTTAGTCTAGNTTTTTTGAAATGGGAACCACACCATACAACAACTTATTTGGCTTCCTATTATTGGTTGGTATGTGATGAGCGGTGAGGTACCCCTACACCCAACCATATGAATACAAGCGTTCATGCACGATCTGGTTGAACTCCAAGGATTAAGTACTTATGTGTTTACATAGAACAAGGATGGATTATGCGATCATTATCTTCCCAAGCTTACTTGTAAGGCACAATTGTATGGTTAAGTAAACTTGAGGTATATGATTTTTATGCTTTTTATGTTTTATGTTCTTGATGCTTAACAGGGGGAAATGAAGTAATTTAGTAACTAATTTGATTTAACTAATCAACTATGCTCTAACTAATCCTCACACTAGCATTCGTTCCCACTTGCTGGACACATCCTGAACTAGTGTAACACTACTAGGATTACCAAACGCTAGTCGTTACTGGGTTACCAAGTGTTCCACATATGCTTGAAGTGGTTGTGCTGAGTGTGCTAATTCAATGATAATTAATAATTAATGGTTCAATGAAAATAACATTAATTAACTATTGAAAGCATTGAATAACAGTAATAACATGAAATGCAACAATTAAGCTATTCTAAATGTTACAAGGTTTATCACAAAGTTCATCTTTATTTCTAGACACAAGGTATGCTTAGGTACACAATGCTTGAATAAAGATTCATTCACTTTATGAATTCTATTACAAGCACTCAGAAATAATTCTAACTTTGAAAGGGAAAAACTGCAAGAGTTCAACTAAGGGACTAAAAACTAATGCAAAACCAAGTGATCCTATCTCTTATTTATAGGCAACGAGATAGGTTTCAACATTGTATGTCTGATATCGCTTCAGCATCTCCGATATCATGTATCTGATATTGAGGATCTGATATTGGGGATCAGATATCGTGACTCATCATACCCCCACAATTGAATGAAAACTCATCCTCAAGTTCCTTACATAGTATTGGAAAGGTATGGGATTATTGACTGAATGATGACTAATGGTGAAATGGAATGATAGACTCGAAGTACCTGGGGAACGGATTGACAAATGTATTACAACATTGGTGTTCATAACCATTGTGGTGAACACTATACATGGATGACATCCAAACCCTCATTTGATAGCTTGAAGAGAGAGAGCGAGAGAGAGAAAAGAAAATGAGGCACGTTGCTATCAATGTCAAAAATGTGAACACTATTGTTTATCCATGTTCACATGACCAAGCTTGTTCCTTGCATAATTGCTCTTGCTCCAGTCCATCCTGAGTGCTCCCTCCTATCCCAATCCATTATTCATGTGATCGCCATCTACACACACAACATAGTCATGAATTAGCAAGGATAGATAAGATATAATGTAATTGGTAGCTTGCCTCAATATGAAGCACATTGGCTAGGTTATGGGTATGGAAAATACTAGGTTAGATGTTTGTAACTGATAACTACCCAAGGTGTAGGGGTGAGATAACAAATGAAATGGAAAAATTTGCAATAGGCCCCCATGACTAAGAGCGAACCTCTGGTAGCAATAGGATGGAAAACAAACGAACAAGAAAGATGGGAGAAATAACAATGGTGAAGCCAATAAAAAATGGATGTCATGGATGGGTGAAATGAGAAATAGTTGATTGTAAGAAATGTTTATGGAAAAAGAATTAACAATTGCACCAAAAAGGAATGTCAGTGGATCCTCCCCAAAGTAGGCTCATACCCTTTATGCCTTGACAAACCCACAAACCAAAGAGTTTGTAGGCTTGAGAAATGACATATGGAAATAATGGTTAAGAAATTACCCATAAGAATTTACCAAAGAATAACAATGCATCAACCAAGATATAGACTAATCATCAAATTGGCAATGAGATGGGATATGGGAAAAAACATGGAAAGAGAAGAGAGAATGGAATCCCAAAATCAAGGTTGTGTAAAGTCCCTTGTGTATTGTGTGGTTAAGGTGACTTAATAAAATTCATTCCAAATATAGATTAAAACTAACCACATCTAATGGCCTTGCATCAACACACTTGACTAACCCATCCTCCTAAAGCTACAAGAATGCGTCCACAGAGCCACCACCATTCCAACAAGAGAAAGATAAAGAAGTAGGAAGCAAGGAAGGGCCTTAGTTAGAGGAGACCTTCAAGCATGGGTAACATGTCTTTCTAATGTCATAACCAGTGCTTTTAGCCCATGTTCTTTTATTATGTTTAAGGGGTGTGCTTTGAATTCCCACTAGTTTTTTTTATGTGAGAACCACACCATGCAAGGACTTATTTGATTTAGTTGACTTCATGATATTGGTCAATAGTGGAATGGCGGAAAACCTATGAAAAAAATTCAAGTACCCAAGAGAATAGCCAACACAAATGCATTGAATCCCCTTGAAGTCACATCCTTCTCAATCCATTTGAATCTTTCCTTGGTTTGAAGAATACTAAGCTAGCAATTCATTAATAGGTTTGTGTAGAAAAAGGGATAGTACAGTTCCAAAACAAAGGGAGACCATAGAGTTGAATGGATGAATGGATGACGTGCACTCATTACCTATTTTATCAAAAGAAACCATATCTTAGCATCAACATTGAAAGTTAAAGGTAAAAACCAAATGTTAGCAATCAATCACTATTATAGTAGAACCCATCATCATGAGCACTTATTATGTGATAAGTGAGAATAAATCAAACAAAATGTAACAAAGAAAGAAATAGTAAAAATGCAAAAAAATGGTGTAAAACAAAAACAAGTAAAGATAAAAAATGTGTAAAACAAAAAAAGATAAAAGAAACTGAGGGCTTAGAATAATTAGCATTGGTGGCCATCTCCCCCATGACTAATTTGAAAAGAGGAGATCCAAAATAATGAGTAGGACTGTCCATCAATAGAGGTAGTGTTAGTATTGGTGATTTCGAGCTCATGGAAAGGTTTGGTCTGCTAGATGTTAACCAATAATTTCTTATTTGGGCTTTCAATTTTGTAGATCATCATGGCCCCTAAAGGCAAAGTTTCATGAATGATATAAGGTCCTTCCCACAACATTTGAAATTTAGTTCGTTGTGGCACATGTGCAGGATTCCAATAAAGAACCCTATTTCTTAGTTGGTATTTCACTTTTCTAATTCTTTGATCATGACATTGTTTGTTAAAGGCCTTTTGCAGTTCATTGGATGACAAGGTAGCTAATCAGTTTTCATCTAGAAAATTAAGGTTCATTAACCATTCCTTCTATGCTAGACTAAGATCAAGATTGAGATCACATGTTGTAGATAGTGTACAGAGCTTAGCTTGAATAGGAAGTGTTGGAAGTTTACCATACACCAACTCATAGGGAGAATAGCCTATAGGAAGTTTCCACATGGAGTGGTAGGCCCAAAGAGCATTGTTCAGTTTGGTGCTCCAGTCTCACCTATATTTTCAAATGGTCTATGTCAATATTTTTGTGATCTTCCTATTGGTGACTTTGGCTTAACCATTTGATTGAGGATGATATGGTGTAGTCAATTTATGCTCAAATCCTAAGTGTTGCATCAACTTTCGAAAAGTTGCACTTGTAAAATGTGTACCATTATTAGAAATAAGTGCATGAGGCATGCCAAACCTATTTGCAATTTGTTGTTAAATAAATTGTGTAGTAGTAGATGATGTACAGTCAGGAACAATAGCTACTTCTGCCCACTTTGTAAAATAGCCAACAACAACAAAAATGTATGCTTTTCTATTAGACATTGGTGTAATAGGCCCCATAAAATCAATACCCCATATGTTGAAAGGTTCTAAGGATTGAATCCATTATTGTGGACCCTCCATTCTAGTAGTCATTCTTCCATCATGTCGGCAGTGCTCACAAGATTGGACGAAATGATGGGTGTCCCAAAATAATGTAGGCTAATAATATCATACAAGCAAGATTTTAATGGTTGTTCATCTTCCAATGTAATAACCCCCACAAGGGCCCTCATGAGCATCTTGGAGAACTCGCAATTGATTTGCATCAGGAACACACCATCAAACCAAGCCATCGGAACACACCTTGTACAGGTGTCCATTGATTTCTACGAAATGTTTAACTCGGTGGAGAAACTGTTGTTTCTTCCTAATGTCTAGCTCTCATGGTGTTTTTTGTATGAGAAGATAAGTAAGAATGCTACTATACCAATTTATATTTGTGGGTGATTGATTGTTTATTACACCTATAAAGAGGAGTTCATCAAGGAAGCGATCAAAAATTGGATATTGTCCTCTTTGTTGTCCCATTGCAACTGAGATAAATGATCAGCAACAACGTTTCTGATGCCTTTACAATCTACTATCATGATACCGAACTCTTGCAAGATCACCAGCCATCATATGACATGAGTGCTCACCATTAGTTTATTCATAAGAAACTGAGTCGCACTATGATCTGCATGTACAAATACCTTATAGCCTAATACATAGTTCCTAAATTTTTCTAATGCAAATACCACAACCATCAACTCTTTTTCTATTGTGGTATAGTTGAGTTGTGCACCACCAATACTTTGACTTACACAGTATGGCTCCTAAAGCAAAACTGGATGTGTCAATCATTATATGGAATGGTCTAGACCAATTAGGAGCTTGTAGAATGGGTGTTTCTACAAGCTTTTTCTTTAAGGTTTGGAAAGCTAGCTCACACTCCCTAGTTCATTCAAAAGGTACATCCTTCTTTGTTAATTCTACTAATGGTTTTGCAATCCTTGAAAAGTTCTTGATGAAGTGTCTATAATAATTAGTATATCCAAGGAATGATCAAACGTCTTTTATAGTTTCAAATTGATGAGGATTTACCTCCATCCCTGTTTGTGAAATTTTATGCCCTAATACAATGCTCTCTTGGACCATTAAGTGGATTTTCTACTAATTGAACCTTAGGTTGGTTTCTACACATCATTTCAATACTTGCTCTAATTGGTCCAATGCTTGTTCAAAGTTTGCTCCATAGGTGGAGAAATCATCCATAAAAACCTCCACATCATTTCCTATTTTTTGTTGAAATATACTGAGAACCAGATGTTGAAATGTTGTCGGGGCATTGCACAAGCACTTGTCTATATGCAAATGTCCCCCAAGGACTTGTGAATGTAGTCTTGGCTTGGTCTTCTGGTGCTATTTGAATTTGATTGTACCCACTGTAACCATCCAAAAAACTATAATAGCAATGCTCTACAATGGTGTCTAAGACTTGGTTAATGAATGGCAATGGAAAATGGTATTTAAATATTACCATGTTTAACAACCTAAATTCTATACACACCCTCCATTTACCTCCCTTTTAGGCATAATCACCAATGGACTAACCCATTCATTGTTAATAATGGGGTAGATGAACCCAACTTTTAGAAGTTGTTCAATTTCTTTTTTAACAATGCCTATCACTTTCTCTTTAGTGGTTGTGACCTCAGTCATGGTTATGATTGGAATGTTTGTCATTATCACATGTTTGTATTCCTTTTTTGGACCCTTTGTGTCCATTGGTGTCAAAACTTGAATTATGAATAGTTGGGTGAAGATTTTGATACATAACCCCTTGACCAAAGTCAACAAGAGGAACATCATTTTGTGGAAAACCTCCTCAGGCAGGTTCACCACCCTCATTTTCACTTAGAACATACAAGACATCCTGAGACCACTTTCCCTTCATAGATTTGCAATTTCTCTCCTGTTGTAGATCCCTTTGGCATTGTGCCTCCGTGGGTCGATACTCTCTCAGGTCTTATTCATGCACAACGTACTCTGCCTGTAAGTGCTGCATACCAATTCATGTGAGAACACGAAGAAGCATGCTTGGGATTGAGCAATTGGGATGTAACATTATGTTAACTTCTAAATCATGCTATCGCAACTGTTCATCATAGTGGAGGACAAAGGTAAAGTCTAGTACATACTCATCGAGATGAGCATATACCAAGTCAAACTGTTGGGGTACTGGCAAATTATCTTGTTCACTCCACCTTTGATTGTTCATGGTGTTAAACCTATGCGATGAAGCACTCTCATAAGAAGAAGGAGACATGATTGATTATTCAGTGTGCAATACTCTTTTTCAATGATTATAAGATAACTAACCCTAAGGGTTTGTTCCAATGATGGAAGGATTTCCTAAGTTCTAATCAATGCACAAACAAAAAAATCCCTGACAGTAGCACCAATGATGAGCAGCAGGATACCCCTACACCCAACCATACGAATACGAGTGTTCACGTGCAATCTGGTTGAACTCTAAGGATTAAGTGCTTATGCGCTTACACAAAATAAGGATGGGTTATGCGATCGTTGTCTTCCCAAGCTTACTTGTAAGGCACAATTGTATGGTTAAGTAAACTTAAGGTATATGATTTTTATGCTTTTTATGTTTTATGTTCTTGGTGCTTAACAGGAGGAAATGAAATAATTTAGTAACTAATTCGATTTAACTAATCAACTATGCTCTCACTAGTCCTAACACTAGCATCTATTCACACTTGCTGGATACATCCTGAACCAGTGTAACACTACTAGGATTACCAAATGCTAGTCATTACTGGGTTACCAAGTGTTCCACATATGCTCAAAGTGGTCATGCCAAGTGTGCTAATTCATTAATAATTAATAATTAATGGTTCAATGAAAATAACATTAATTAACTATTGAAAGCATCAAATAACAGTAATAACATGAAATGCAACAATTAAGCTATTCTGAATGTTGCAAGGTTTATCACAAAGTTCATCTTTATTTCTAGACATAAGGTGTGCTTAGGTACATAATGCTCAAATAAAGATCCGTTCACTTTATGACCCCTACTACAGGCACTCAAAAATAATTCTAACTCTAGAAGGAAAAAAATGCAAGAGTTCAGTTAAGCGACTAAAAACTAATGTGAAACTAAGTGCCCTTTGTCTCTTATTTATAGGCAACAAGATAGGTTCCAACATCACATGTCCAATATCACTTCAGCATCTCTGATATCGCGTATCCGATATCAAGGGTTTGATACTGAGGGTCCGATATCATGACTCATTAGTATGAAATGATAACAAGTTTATGAAAAACACCCAAGCACTCAAGTAAGTAAAAGAGTACAAAGAGTATTGAGTCCCCTTGAAGTCACACCCTTTATAAACCTTTGAATCCTTCCTAATTCCATATCTACCAAGGCCACCAATTAATTAAAAGTTTCTTTAATGGAAGGAACCTCAAATTCCTAAAAAAAGAAAAACCATAGAATTCATTGAATGGGCAGATGATGTGGACTCATTGCTTGTTCCATGAAAAATAAACCTTGTTAAAGTCATCAGACATTAGAATTCAAAAATAGAAACTAGACATTGACAATCACAACATTAAGCACAAACCATCATTAGTAAACAGCAATAATGGCACTATGTCCTATGACAATAAAGCAAATTTATTGGCAAAATAAGAAAATATCACACTTGAATCAAAACAAAACAAATTAAAATATATAAGAAAGTGTAAAATAATCAAGAAAGGTTAAAAGGTACTAACGATGATGAAAAATTAGAAAAATTTTAAAAATAAAAAATTTGTAAAAATCAAAAACATGAAAGAAAAAGGTAGAAAAACTAAGAAGCCATGTTGATGGTTGGCATAGGTATCCATCTCCCCCATGACTGAATTGGAAGGAGGAGATCCGAAAAATAGAACATGGTTGTTCATCTATTGAGGTGGTATTTATACTAGTCCATCGTGGTTCAAGAAAAGGCTTCACTTGTTAGATGTTGACCAATTTCTTTTTATTTGTGTTGTCAGGTTTGTAGATTATCATGGCCCCAAAAGAAAAGGTTTAATCAATTATATAAGGTCCCTCACATAATGTTTGGAATTTTTCCTTTTGGGGTACATGTGTAGGGTTCCAATAGAGGACCTTATCTCCTGGTTGCAGTTTTACTTTCCTTATTTTGAGGTCATGACGTTGCTTACTTAATGCCTTGTTCACCTCATTCAAGGATAGGGCCACCAACTGATTTTCATCTAGCACATTTAGGGTGATTAATCTTTCTTTTTGTGCTAGACTTAGGTCAAGGTCTAGATCACAAGTTTTTGAGAGTGTATGAAGCTTAGATTGAATTGAAAGCATTGGAATTTTTCTGTACACTAACTCGTAGGGAGAATAGCCAATAGGAAGTTTCCAAGTTGAATGATAAGCCCAAAGAGCATCATTAAGTTTTGTACTCCAATCCTTCCTATATTTGTTAATGGTTCACGTTAGTATTTTTGTGATCTCCCAGTTGGTTACCTTTGCTTAACCATTGGCTTGGCAGTGGTAAGATGTTGTTAATTTATGTTCAATCCCTAAGCATTGCATTAATTTTTGAAAAATGACACCTATGAAATGAGTTCCATTAGTAGAAATTAGTGAATGTGGCATGCCAAACATATTCACAATATTTTGTTGTATGAATCTAGCAGTAGTGGATGATGTACAATTAGTAATGACTACTGCTTCTACCCATTTTGTGTAGTAGTTAACTACAATTATAATATATGCCTTTCCATTGGACATGGGTGTAATGGAACCCATGAAATCAATACTCCATATATCAAAAGATTCTAGTGGTTGAATCCACTATTGAGGATCTTCCATGTGAGCAGTCATCCCCCCATCTCATTGACAATGTTCACAAGACTTGACAAATTAGTGAGCATCTCTAAATATTATAGGCCAATAGTATCCTACCATCAAGATTTTTATGGTCGTGCATTTCCCTACATAGTGGCCTTCGTAAGGCCCTTTGTGAGCATCCTGGAGAATGCATAGTTGATCCTTATCAAGGACACACTAACAAATTATGCCATCAGCATCCACCTTGTAGAGGTGTCTATTGATTTCCATAAAGTATTTGACTCAATGAAGGAATTGTTGTTTCTTTCTAAAATCTATGTCTTGTGGCATCTCTTAAGTGAGAAGATATGTGAGGATGCCATTATACCATGTTGCTTTTGTAGGCGTTTGTTTACTTATTGCTCTTGTAAAGAGGAATTCTTTTGGAAACTAATTAGAGAGTGGGCTCTCCTCCTCTTTATTATCTCATCTTTAAGCAATAGAGGTGATTAGTGACCACATTCTCAGTCCCTTTTCAATCTACCATTTTGAGATCGAACTCCTGCAAGATCACAAGGCATTATATGACACAAGGACTCACCATCAGCTTATTCATGAGGAAGCAGATTACATTGTGGTCAATATACACAAATACTATGTAATCAAGCACATAGTGCCTGAACTTTTCTAGAGCACATACCACTGTCATTAATTCCTTATCCATGGTGGTGTAATTTAACTATGCTCCCACAATGCTTTGACTTGCATAGTGGATGTATTATGGACATTTCTTATCATCCATCTACATGAGTACTACTTCCAAAGCATAGTTAGATGCATCTATCATGATATGGAAGGGTTTGAACCAATCTGGTACTCGTAAGATTGGTGTTTCTACGAGTTTCTCATTTAATTGTTGGAATGCATGTTCACATTCCTTGGTACAGATGAAAGGTGCACCTTCTTTATAAGCTCTACCAATGACTTTGTAATCTTAGAGAAATTCTCTATGAATCGTTGGTAGTAGCTAGTGTGTCCAAGAACTGACTAAACATCTTTAACAGTCTTTGGTTGATGTGTTATTCCTTAGATGACCCTTATCTTTTCTGGGTCTACCTTAATCCTTTTTTATGACATTTGGTGTCCTAGCACAATGCCCTCTTGAATCATGAGATGTCTCTTTTGCTAGTTGAGCCATAGGTTTATCTCTACACAATTCTTCAATACTTGCTTAAGTCAGTTCAAGGCTTACCCAAAGGTAGCTCCATAAGTGGGAAAGTAATCCATGAAAACTTTAACACCACTACTGATCTATTTTTGAAAGATACTAAGGACCAAGCATTGAAATATTGTAGGGGCATTACACAAAGCAAATGGCATCTTACAATAGGCAAAAGTTCCCCAGGGACTCGTGAATGTTGTCTTGGCCTGATCTTCAGGTGTAGTTTGGATTTGGTCCTAGCCAGTATAACCATCCAAGAAGCTATAATAACAATGCTCAAATATGATGTCTAACACTTAATTCACAAATGGCAAAGGAAAATGATCTTTAAATGTTACCATATTCAATAGCCTGAAGTTGATGAAAACCCACCATTTGCCATCCTTCTTCAGTACAATTACAAGTGGTCTAACCCACTCACTATCCACAATTGAATAAATGAACCCTGCATTGATGATTTGTTCTATTTCCTTCTTAATGATTTACTTCAATTTGGGATTTAGTTGCCTTTACGACTATCTTCTAGGCTTTATGGTCTGGTTAGTATAAATGCAATGTTGGCATATCCTTGGATCAATTTCTGTTAGCTCAAGATATGACCAAGAAAAGGCTATTGACCACTTGTTCACCACTTTCAATAGCTTTTCTTTTTGTTTAGAAGAAAACTTAGCATTAATTATGACCAATTTTTCATTCTTTAAAAATGAATGCTTCATACCAACTAGTAAAGTTTTTAGTTCTAAAGGCTCTTGCTTGAAGTAATTTGGGATTTCCAACTCTCCTGAATAGGTATAATCATCTTTGTTAGAGAGTTGGAAATGAACTTGTTCAATTTTGTCCATGCCTTCAACATAAGCACATGTTAGGCTCTTAGTTGGTTCCATGCATAATGTGCTGCTATCTGAGTCAACTATTAGCCACTAGATGCCCTTCTATTTTGTGGCTGCTATGTACAAACATCTTTTTATATTGATCTCTTATGCACATTGATTTCATGCCTTAATGTGTGTACTCTTGATTGACCAAATCTTTTGCACAAAATTGCACATGATGCATGGAATATGCCTCTTATCAATCTTGCCTAGTTCATTTTCCTTGGATATGTCTAAAGATAGGTCCCTTATATTCATACGTGCATCGATCGTGCTTATACAAGCCCTTCCCATAATGATGGAGAAGTCCATTTTGCAGTTGTCCATCTTTATCACTAGAAAGTCAACAAGATAGGACCACCCAAAAACTATGGTCACAATGTCCTCTACTAATCTTAGAGGAATAGTAGTTGACTGATCTACTAATTCTAGACAAAGGTTTCTCTTTTTGAGAGGTGGTAGGTTCTAGGCCTTGTACATGTCATGGGAGATGAGATTAACTCTGAAACTAGAGTCAAGAAGAGCCTTACATGGCTCATGTCTAGTGATTTGCAAGTAAATGAGTGGACTTCCTAGATCAAATCTTTTCTTAAGAAGATTGCTAGTCTTGATCCAATTGGAAACAACATGAGTTAGCATGATATTGCAAATCCAAGCTGGCACTTGGTTTGAAGGACACTCAAAGGTATTTGATACAGAGGATGAGGGTGATGGAGATGTAGGACAATAAGCTAGACTAAGTTGTGAGGGCTAGAGAGGACTGCTGGGTTGCAAAAAAGGTCTTTTCCTTAATCAATTATCTAGACCACTTGGTTGAAAAACTAGTTGTGAGTGTACAACCATCATAGCATTTCATTGTTGTGGTTGTAGAGGAATCTCACCCTGCATGGATGGAGTAGGAGGTAATGAGGTTGAAGGTGGAGGTGTATGTGCAGAGGGATGTGAAAGATGATATGGATATGGATATGGAATTTTCCCTTAAGTAGATGGTGAATGTGTTCGATGATACTCCAAAGGGTAATAGTGATGCTAGAATGATGTATGATTTGCAAAACTCCTAGGGGAGATGGACTACTAAACATAGTACCCATATGGATCTAGTTGCCTATAAGGGTACTGCTACCTTGGTAGTGGCATTCCTCATGATCGTGGCTCGTACCACTCTTGGTATTGTTCATATGGTTGTAGTGGAGTTCCACTTGGATAGTAAGCTTGTTACTGTTAGTGGAATTGCCTTGGATTGCCTTGAGGATAAGGCAATCATCTTAGAGCTTACGTACATGCTAGTTGAGGATTCAATGCATACACTCAAAACTCTTACAAGTGTGACACCATAGGACAACATCCCTTTGAATGTTCATATTGACAAATGTTACATTCCATTTCATCATCAAAGTTAGACCCAACAACTTCCTTACTGTAGTAGCTTTGCCCTTATCTCTTTAGTAGGCACATTTAGCTTCTTTTCATCTCCTATGATTATAATCACTATTTTGTTCTTTAGATTCCTCAAAAATATTCAAAGAAATTTGAAATTTTTCATTCAAATAGTTTCATAATTTGTCAACCTTTGCCAAAATATTAGAAATAGATTTTTGGATGGGCAAGATCTTCCTGTTCACCACTTCATCAAGTGGTAATCCCTCCTCATCATAAAATCAAACCTCTCATTTTTTGATGGAAAGGGAATCCCTATTATACTCTTTAGCACTTTTCCTTTTTTTTATCTCACCTTCTTCTTTTGCTACTTTCTCAATTAACCTTTTTATTTTATGAGCTATCTGTTCAGACAATCTCCCTTGGGCATACATCCTACGGGCTCTTCTAGTTTCTACTCTGAGCCCATCTATAATGTGGTGAAGTTGTTCCCTCTAAGAATAACCATGGCTAAGGCATCAATGTAAGAGTGAATAGTATCTACCCATGGTGGCATCCAAGGGTTCATGTGTTCCCTATTTTTAGCTTGGATTTGCCTTCTTAAATTAGACACTTTGGAGTACATCTAGTATTTGTCATTGAATAGCTCTAACATGGTACTCCATCAACGAATAGATTTTGGTTCCAAAAATTGGTACTAACTTTTCAACTTTCTTGATGAGTGTCCTAGAAAATAGTTTGAGTTTTTGCCATTCATTTTCTATGTTTTGTAAGGCACAAGCATGATGAAAAGCTTGTAGATGCATTTGTGGATCAGAGTTATATCCTCACTCAAATCTTGAGATATTTTTCATGTCTAAGCACTTGATCTGACTATTTTCATATGCCTGGTTGAGATTTTAACTACCTCTGCAATTTTGAGCATATTTCAAGTCACTAATAGAGGTTCATCATCATCACTGCATTAATGACGTTGATGATGGTTTTGACCACCCCTTCGATTTTGGTGGCCTTCACAATCATTGTTATCTTGATGATCACCTTCATCATGGTTGTTTCAATGGCAGCTTCCATGACACCGTCAAATGAAGAGGAATGTTTGGAATCAAATAAAGAGGATGAAGAGAGAGATGAACCATCACCACCACCATGGTTTCCACCATCACTCTTATGCTTATTACAATCACCATCCTTAGATCCTTTACTATTGTGATGCTTGCCAAGTCCCTACCTTGGCTACCACTTTTTCCTAAACCTAGTTTATGCATAGTGGATCGCATGTTCATGTTCACACCCTTGTCACCAATATTAGGGGGTGGAGAATCTTCATGTTGAGAACCTTCAGTAGGAGGATCCTCAATGTCATCTTGATTTAGTAGAAACAAGGGATTGGTGTAATGTTTCTCCTTTGTAGCTTCATGGATTTTCTCCTAACATTGATGTCATTTACGTTGTGTTTCAGTGGAATAGTAGTTTTGAGTATCATATCCATGCATAACGTATTCTTTGTGAAGATATGCTATGTCCAACTTCTTAAGGATTTTGAACAGCATCCTAGGCATAGATCGATTGGGAGGCAAGATGATGTTGCCCTCCATATCATGCCATCACAGCTGTTCATCCTAATGTAGGATAAAGGTGAAGTTTAGCACAAACTTATCTAGATGAGTGTATACCACCTTGCATTCTTGTGGGACTAGTGGTTTGGTATCTTCATGCTTACGAGAAGAAAAAGACATTTTGCAAAACAAAATAAAATATAACTGCTTTTATAATTCTATGTATAGTGAGAATAATATTGACATTTAGGTTTGTACAACAATATCAATGGTATTTACTTAGACTTAAATAGTGCACATTCCACAAACAATGTCCTTGACAATGGTGCCAATGATGAGTGGCGAGGTACCCCTACACCCAACCATACAAATCACAAAGTGTTCACGCATGATTCAGTTAAATTCTGCAAAATTTATCATTTTTAGTGCACTAGTCCTTTAGGAAGTGAATCTTTCCTTAAGGTCAATCGTTGTCTTCAAAATTACACTTGTGACAGACATTGGTATGGTTAAGTGTAACTAAGGCATCCAATTTTTGTCATGTTTTGTTTTATAGTTTGGTGCTTAAAATATAGGTAAAAGGAATTTGATTAACTAATATAAATTAACTAATTAACTAGCATTTAACTAATCCTAACATAAGCATCTAATCTTACTTTCCGTACATGTCTTGAACCCATGTGTCTACTACTAGGCAACTAAGCTCTACGCTACTAGGCATACCAAGCAATAACGCTGCTGGGATTACCAAGTAAATACGTGTTATGCTTGAAGTGGTCGTACTTATGTATGTAATCTACCTGGCTTAATTGCTTCATTAATGTAATAACTGGAAAATATTTAATAACTATGAAAAACATTTAATAAGTAATTAAAAACATTAAATGCATGAATGAAATAGCTAACCTATCCAAAGTGCTGTAAAATTTATTAGAAAGCTCATCTTTATTGCTGCACACATTATCGTACTTAAGTACACTCAATGACTCCTGTTGTGGGCACCCGGGAAAAAATTCTAACTTTTAAATAGAAAAACTACAAGAGCTTCGCTACAACTACAATGTCTAATTTCTATAAATGTGGCTACACATGTGTATTTATAGCCAAATAACAACATTGCATCGACAAGGCCTTGTCGATGCATGGTAAGATGCATCGACTAGGCCTTGTCGATGAGCCCCAGTTGACAAGGCCATGTCAATAGGGCCTCATCAACACAGCTAACTAAACACTACCCATCACTTAGCATACATTGACACATCCCCAACAATAGCACCAATGATGAGTGGTGGAGGTATTCCAACATCCTACCATACAAGTCACAAGTGTCTGCATGTTACCATATCATAATCCATGAATGGGCAATGTAATTATTCTAGTAATTGATGTTAAGTTTCAGATGATTGTTGTCCCACTTCAAGTTAGTAAAGTTTGAGTGTATGGTTTAACTCTTAGTGAGACATATGATTAGTTGATGTTGTAAGACCTTTAATGGTCCTAATCGTAAACATGATGAAAATTAATATTAAATCCTAAGTCTAAGTAACAACCAGAATGTAAATATGTTCTATCCTAGAGTGATGGATATTTGGTCTTGGTCTACCATACATGCCTTGGAATCATGTAGTTATCACTAGGATTACTAAGTGGAATTACTACTAAGCAAATCAAGCAAAGCCACTACTAGGTTATCAGATAACTACACTTAGTGCTCAAAACTAGTCATATCCATTCTGCTTATAATAACATATGAAGTAAATTGCTTGAAATGTAAAGGATTGACTAAGAAAGCAAGAAAATTATTCTCTAAGTAAACATAAAGAAAACTAAGTGGATGCTGCAATGATGAAAAGCAATCTCAATCTTTATTGTTGATCATGAACTATGTACATACAATTCACTCAAATAAAGGCTTCATTTAACTAGTCAACACCAAACTATGGACATTCACTTTATCACTAAGGCTATGAAAACAAACTATAAGAATTTTGCTAAGGGTTGGTATCAAAAGTGCACCCAAGTATTAACATTTATAAGGTTGCATAGATTCTAAGACATCACATCAATGATAATATAGGATGAGCTACAACATCGTAGCTATGATATCATAAAGATGATATAGCATGATTACAAAAAACTTGGTTTTATCAAACGTATAACATGCACTAAGATGAAAATGTTCCTTGCAATTTCATGGTTCAAATGACACAGGCAACAAATTCATATCTATCATACCTTATTATTTATTCACAAAAATAGGTACATGACTCAAATATCCAATAACTATACAAGGTTTCTATTTCACAAAAATACAAAATAGATAGAAGTTATTTTTCAAGTTAAGAAGGTTCATCATGTATAGAATTAGTCTGTCTTTTATCCCATGTCCCTCTTCTAGTGTTTCCATGGCTACTTTGGGCACTCTACATTGAAATCCAATAGGAGTCAGAACCCCTCAAATAAGAAAAGTTATTTTATTTCCCTTTTCATGGAGCATAATGTTTATGGTCTAAAGTCTTAGGTTACAGGCTAGACAGAGCTTTCCAATAAAATATTCAAAAATCTTTTCTAGTCAAAAAATGTTGCAAATTTTCCAAAAATCNGCTATAGATTTTCTCTCTTCTTTGTTTCTTGGTCTTCTATTATTCTTCTACAATTTTAATTAATGTGTTCAGGTTACACTAGATTTTTGTAATTTTGATTTTTTTTTAAAAATAATATTTTAATATTGTTCATACCATTTTATATCTTTTGGTGAGTTTTGAAAATTGCAAAAATCATGTCCAACTTGTGCCTAGATGTTTTATGAATATTTTGAATCTACTCATCACATAAACATGATTTTGCATGAATTTTATGAAATTTGAGCTTTTTATGGATTTTTGGCCATTTTTGGCACCTTTTGAACTTTTGGAATAAGATACTAATATTTGTGTAGCTAATTTTGTTTAATTAGTAGTGGAAGTCGTGAATCTTTTAAATGCCCTCATATGCATGCAGTAGTGGATTGTTCTTTAGTGTGACCCATCCCATGGGAACAAGGGTTGTTGAATCGATTTCTTGCCTTNAAAAAAAATCAAAATTACAAAAATCTAGTGTAACCTGAACACATTAATTAAAATTGTAGAAGAATAATAGAAGACCAAGAAACAAAGAAGAGAGAAAATCTATAGCAATATGGGGTAGCCATGTAAAAGGAAAATAAAATAAACTTTCTTGTGTTAGTAGGGCTTCTAGAATTTTCTTGTATCTTCCTTTCTCACCTAATTCTCTTAATTGGTTTTTACTTTGCTTAGCTTGTTGTACCCAAAACACTTCTTCAAACTATCATTAGATGTATCTAGGGCCACTACCTATTATAAGGGGGAACATGAAAGAAACCAAGCTTAAATCAATTTCAAAGTGAAGAAGAAAAGGCAAAAAAACATCTTTTGGAAAAACATGATAAAGCATTTTTTTACAAAAATGGTGATTGCAAAACAAGCAATGGAAAACAAATAGCAAGAAATAAGTAGTGGCTAAGGCAGCAAAGAAAACACAAGGTGGTGTAGGAAAAAGAAGTATTATGCATAATATGCATATAACATATATACATTTTAGTTTCTACTTTGCACATGAATGTGCTTTATCTAATGTTGACTTTTTTAAAAAAATGAAATTTAATTTTTTTAATTTTTATTTTCTCCCTAAATTATTTTCATAAGCTCTTTTTCCTAATTTCTCTCTGTGCTAATACCCTCACACTCAAACACTCATAACACACACACACCAAGACTCAAATCAAATTTCATCTAAACCTATGAAATCCTTATCAAGTGCTATACTAAATCATATGCTAAAATCTCACCTAAGCTTCACTTATCATAGTTGTCCAATTCAATTTTCAAAACATTTACATTATTTTAGCAAACTAGAAAATGTGATATCTTGAAAACCATAACTCCAATTCTAGTGAGCCAAGGGTCAGAATCTACATTTTTAAAAGTTTCAAACACATTGATAAGGTCAAATCCTAGGTAGGACATCATCCTAAGGCACTTTCTTACCAAATCTAATTTATATAATATTTAATTATAATTAAAAATGAACTCCAAATCTTGGTTTAATGACAAAAGGTAATGAGCACTATGGTCTAGGTAGGGTAAATGTCCATAATTTCTTCATGAATAGAGTACTACATAAGTATATGTGCATAATAAAATAAAAAGTTGCATAAGTAGATGTGCATAATAAGCCAAAAAAGTACATTAAAAAGTAGATATGCATAGTGATGAAGCACTACATAGTCAATGCGTCGACTAGGCCACGTATACGGGGCCCTGTATACGGGGCCCCGTATACGCAGCAACATCAATGCATCAGTCCATGCCCCGTTTACGCAGAGCCTATTTTAGCCTATAAATAAGTGGGCTTCCACCACACTTAGGTAACTTTTTGGCAATTGTAGAAAGCTCTTGTAGTTTGTTTCCACAAGAGTTAGAATATTTTCCAAGTGCCCGCAGTAGGTGTAAGAAAGGTGTCTGGCTCTTTATTCGAGTGTTGATGTACTTGAGCCCATTGGTGTGAATGTAAATAAAGACAAGCTTTTCAAACATTCCTTACAGCAATTGGACTTAGTCATTTGATGCATTTAGTAGTTTAATATTTCTATGCTTTAATAATTCCTTAAGTTTTCATTGTTGTTACTTTAATCGCCATCGCTCTCTTATAGTTTATGGGAACCATAAGTACAACCATCTCGAACATAAACCCAACACTTGGCAACCCAGCGACACTTCACATCTGGTAACCTAGTAGTGGCTAGGGGATGCTCAGGATGTGCACGGAAGATGGGATCGGATACTTATGCTAAGAAGAGTTAAGATATAGATTAGGATAATTATAGATTACGTAATATTCCATTCCTTACTTTCCATTTCAAGAATTAGCCGCTAGAAGATAAAGTAAAAAAGCCATAAAAATCATTTACCTCAATCTCACTTAACCATCACAATTAGAACATCACAAGTGAGGTTGGGAAGACAATGACCATTCTAACCCAAGGTTTTTTTGGTTAGGGTCTGGTGTATGCAAAGTGCTTACAATCTATAGAATTCGACTGAGTCGCGTGTGAATGCTCGTGATTCGCATGGTTGGGCATAGGGGTACCTAGCCACTCATCATTGGCACCATTGCCAGGGACTGCTAGTCTTACATGTGCCTTCTAACCTTAGAAAAATTATCATTCACGTCGTTGGAATGGACCCAGGATAGTAAAATCTACGCACGCTAGGTGGCCTAAGTAAAAAGTAATGTACACCAATTAGTGGATTATCTAACATCCAACATGTCTTCTTCTCACAGGCGAGATGGATCTAACCCACCGATGCCACAAGAATGTCAAGTGGTATACACGCATCCAGATGAATATGTCCCTAACTTCACCTTTATACTACATTAGGATGAGCATCTATGCTAGTGAGACATGGAAGGTAACATCATACTACTACCTAACCAATCAGCTCCTAGAATGTTATTTCACAATCTTACCAAACTAGGCATTCATGATCATGGAGTGGAGTACGTCATGAAGGACCATGACTACCAAGACTATCGTCCCACTAAGGCCCAACATGTACGAGACCAACAACAAGAAGAACGATATGAACACAACTCAGTAACCCCTTATTCTTGCAAGGGCTATAAGATGATGGGGAACCTGTCTTTCATAATTCTCATTCAACCGAACTTCCTCTGGGGCATCAAATCATTTATTCCATCATTCAAAATAAGCAATTAAGTGGTCGGGACACCTAGGAGGATGGAGGATCATGCAAGAGAGGTCATGGCACAAGCATAGATGGGCATGAAGATCGGAGCCATCATCAGAGTAAAGAGGGAGATTGATGTTGGGGCGGTGACGATTCTTCTCCCTCTTCTCCATCCTCTCGCTTCCGTCTACCTTCATCCTATTCCAACTCCGATTAGAATTGTGGTAGAAAAGAGCAAAGTGATGGTGGCCATAGGGACTGAAGGGAATGACATGAGGAAGTGCATGACCAATCACACAAGCCTCACTATCATGAAAGGAGAGACAGCTAGAATTGTCATAGACATTGTGGTTCAGCAAGACTATGACTCGGATGAACCGTTGTTGGCTACTCGAAGCATGCTCCATATCATAGAGGCAGTTCAAATACCTAGTAGGCACTTGAAGGATAGTTGGATCAAGTGCATCGACATGAACAATATCTCTAGATTTGAAGGGGGATATAATTATGATCCGTAAACTCACCTACAAGTGTTTCATGATACTTGCACCCTGTAGAACATCAATAATGATTGGCAAAAGCTAAAGTTGTTCCCTCGCACACTCTTCAAAGAAGCAGAAAGCTGGTAGTAGTCTTTGGAATGAGAATTAATCAAAAGATGGAGTACGATGCTGGAGATCTTCAATGAAAAATATCAAACTTACTAAAGAGTTGCAAACCTAAGACACCAAATCCAAGGGTGAAAGCAAGGTAGTCATGAACCCTTGAATGCAGCCATGAGTAGATAGTACTCACTGTTGCATCGATGCACTGGTCATGGCTACTCTCAGTGGGCATAACTTCACCATATCATTAATGGGCTTTGTTTTGAAACTAGAAAGACCCTTGGCATGTACATCCAAGGGTGACTATCAAAACTAAGGGCCCATCAACTGTAGCACCTAATTGAGCAAGTGGCTAAAGAATAGGGGGAATTTAGAAAGAAGGAGAGTGCAAAGGAGTTCAATCGGGATCCCTCCATCAGAAAGAGGGAGGTCCAATTTTATGAAGATGAGGAGGAATCACCACTGGATGCAGCGGTGAACCGAGAAACCTTGCCCCTATAGAAATTTACCTTTGAAATATCAACAAAGGTTGACAAGATGTGGAACTCTTTGGACAAAAAATTCCAAAGTGTTTTGAAAATTGCAGAGGAGTCCAAAGAGGAAGGTAATGATCATGATCGGCATAGGAAGAAGAAAGTTGAACGTGCCCACCATAAAGGTTAGGGCAAAGTTGCTATAACAAAATAGGTTGCAAACTCTGATACAAAGGAAGATGATGAATGTGACATCTGCCAATATGAACATCCTAAGGGGTGTTGTCCCATGGTCTCACATCTACAAGAGTCTAGGGTGTATGTGTTGAATACTTGCTTGGCAAAGAGGCAAACACCCCAAAGGTTGTCGTACCCAAAAGGCAATCCCAGGCAATTCCACCAGTAGCAAGGATATTATCCAAGTGGAGTACCACTGAAACCTTACGAATACTTCCAGCAATGGTAGCACCCACAGGTGTGGGGGATGCCACCTCTAATGCAATAGTACCCTTACCAATAGCCAGATCCCTATGGGTACTACATGCAGTAACCAATCTTGTCGTAGGACTCTTCCAGTAACCTTTCAGAATTATTACCACCCCCCAAAATATTTTTGACCACAGTCTCCATCACCTAGGGGGGAAGGCCCACATCTCTACCATCCTCCATCACCTTCTCTTGTCGCCCCTACTCAGCAGCACCCCACTCAGTTACCACCTGCTCCACCTATGCAAGGGGAAATACCACCACAGCCACAACAATGTAATGCTACGAGGGCTATCAACCTATAGCCGGCTCCTTAGTTGAGTGGACCAGAAATGAAGCCACGAAAATGTCCCTTTTCTGGCCTAATAACCTAAGCATACCCTCACACACACCTATGGCTAGTGCCTCTAAACCTCAACTCACCTCCACCATTCCGTCCTTCGAGCAGCCTTCAAACCAAATGCCCTTCAACGTACAAACAATCATGCTCACACACAGCATGACCGACTAGATAAAGGTAGGTCATCTTCCCCAAAAATTAACTAATCTGGGAAGCCCCCTCATCTATCTTCAGGTGGTAGGAAATGAGCCTTGTAGAGCTCTTCTAGATTCAGGGTCAGGAGTTAATTTGATTTGACATGACATGTACAAGACTTGGAACCTACCCCCATTAAAGAAGAGCAACATTCAGCTCAAGCTGGTAGACCAATCCATTACTATTCCCTTGGGATTAGTGAAGGACATTGTGACCACCATTTATGGGTGGTCCTATCTTGCTAATTTCCTTGTCATCCATGCTGAGAATTGCAAGGGAAATGTTCCAATCATAATGGGAAGAGCCTGACTGAGCATGGTGGATGCAAGACTAGGACTTCGAGATCTTTCCCTTGAAATTTCAAAGGAAAATCCTTTTGGAAAGATCGAGAACAAGCACGCTCCATGCATTATGTACAGTGACTCCGGGTGCAACTATGTGCAGCAACTGTGGTCTGCTAAGCAAACATCTATTCAATCATGTAGTCAGTGTACCAAAGAATTGTAAGTTCAACAATGCTTGTACATAGCAGCCACAAATTAAGAAGGCACCCAGCGGCTGACCATTGATCCTACTAGCAACACTTTATGCATGGAACCATCTAAGGGGCTTGTACGCACCTACGTAGAAAGCATGGATGATTTGGAAGAGGTTCATCAACAGATATCCACTATTGATGACCATGATGCTTGGGGGAAGTTACAAATCCCTTAAATTTTTAAACAAGAGCCCTTCTTACTGGCCCACTTAGAATATGCATTTTTGTAGAATGGGAAACCGGTAATTATCAATGCCACCCTTGCTCCTGAACAGAAGAAGAAGTTGTTGAAGGTGGTAAATAAATGGTAAGTTGCTTTTGCATGGTTGTATTCTAAATTAATAGGAGTTGATCCTAGGGTTTGCCAACATCGGATTTATATTGACCCCTCCATGAAGCTACAATGACAACCACAAAGGCGATTGAACCCCAAACTGAAGCAGGTCGTCAAAGATGAAATCGAGTAGTTGTTGCAAGTGGGGTTCATCTATTCCATTGCTGATAGTGAATGGGTCAGCCCACTTGTTATTGTGCCAAAGAAGTGTGGCAAATAGAGGATCTGTATAGATTTCTGATTGCTCAACATGCCTACCTTCAAAGATTACTTCCCACTCCCATTTGTGGACTAGGTGTTGGATACCATTACGAGGCATCATTATTATAGATTTTTGGATGGTTATAGTGGCTATAACCAAATCCAAATTGTGCCAAAAGACCAGGCCAAGATAACCTTCATAAGTCCTTGGGGGAATTTCACATACAAAAAGATGCCTTTTGGCCTGTGTAATGCGCCTGCCACTTTCCAACGCCTTGTCCTCAGCATCTTCTAGTAGAAAATTGGAAATGGGGTAGAAGTCTTCATGGATGACTTCTCTACCTATGGAGCCACATTTGATCAACCCTTGGACTACCTTGAGCAAGTTCTAAAAAGATGTGTGGAAACTAATCTATGGCTTAACTGCTAGAAAAGCCACTTAATGGTCTAAGAGGGCATTGTACTAGGACACTATATTTCACAAATAGGAATTAGCATGGATCTTGAAAAAATCAGTGTCATCCAAAGAATTACTAGGCAACCAAGCACTGTAACAGATGTTTAGTCATTTCTTGGCCACACTGGTTACTATTGGTGCTTCATCAAAAATTTCTCAAAGATCGCCAAACAGTTGGTGGAACTCACGAAGAAATATGCTCCATTCCTCTGAACCAGGAAATGCGAATTTGCATTCCAAACACCTAAATAAAAACTCGTAGAGAATCCAGTTCTATGGGCACTTGATTGGTCCAAACCCTTCCACATCATGACAGATGCATCCAACTATGCATTAGGAGCTGTGCTTACACAGTGGCATGATCAAAAACACCCATACTATATTCACTATGCAAGCCATAGCATTGTGGGTGCTCAGCCTAACTACACCACCATTGAAAAAGAATTAATGATGGTGGTGTTCTCCTTGCAAAAATCCTAATACTATGTGCTCAGGTACAAGGTGTTTGTGCATACCGACCACAGTGCCATCCAATTCCTCATGAACAAACCAACAATGAGCCCCCATATCATTCGGTGGCAAGTGATTCTTCAAGAGTTTGACCTCACTATGGTAGACCAAAAGGGAACAGAGAATGTGGTCGTTGACCACTTGTCTCAATTATGATGAGATGACACAGAAGAGGAGGAGCCACTCTCCGACCAATTTCCAAATGAACTCCTCTTCGCGAGAGCAGTCGATACGTAGGTGCCCAAAGAATCACCTTGGTTTAGCCATATCCTTAGCTATCTCACAACTCAGGAATTGCCAAAGGAGTGGGACCATCGGTAGAAACAACAATTTCTCCATAAGGCTAAGCGCTTCATGGAAATAAATGGTCACCTTTATAAGGTGTGTGCGGATGGCCTAGTTCGATGGTGTGTCCCTGATGATGATACACTGTGCATCCTCCAAGATGCTTACAAAACCCCTTATGGGGGCCACTATGCTAAACAACACATGACCATTAAGATTCTTCTTGTAGGATATTACTGGTGTACAATTTTTAGGGATGCGTAATGGTTCGCTTACTCCTGTGAACAATGCCAGAGAGACGGTGGGATGTTTGCACAAATGGAGGGACCTCAACAATGGATCCAACCACTAGAGTCCTTTGACATTTGGGGCATTGACTTCATGGGTCCCATCACATCCCTGTCCAATGGAAAGGCGTACATCATCGTCACTATGGAATACTTCACAAAGTGGGTGGAGGCGGTAGCTGTCATTGACTATTTCTCAAATACCGTTGCATGATTTTTCCCACAGCAAATTGTAAATAGGTTTAGAGTGTCATGTGCATGCATCTCAGACAATGGAATGCATTTCACAAGCACCACCTTTCGTAAACTCATGCAACACTTGGGGGTTACCCATAAATTCACAACGCCTTATCACCCCCAAGCCAACGGGTAGGCCGAAGTGACCAATAGGGAGATCACCAAAATCCTCACTTGAACCATTAATAAATATAAGAGGGATTGGAATACCAAACTTAAGGATGCCCTCTAGGCCTACTGCTCCACTTGGAAACTTCCTATACGTTACTCTCCCTTCCTATGAGTTAGTGTATGGTACGCTACCAAAACTTCCAATCTAGGTAGAATTTTGGACACTATCTATAGCCTATGAGTTGGGTCTTAACCTACCACTAGCGCAACATGAACGACTTATCAACCTAAGTGTGCTAGATGAGAATCGATTAGTGGCCCTATCATCAAATGAAATACACAAGGCCTACAATAAAAAACGTCATGATCTTAGGATTCGAAAGGTAACATTTAGATGTGGAGATAAGGTCCTCTACTAGAACCCCACACACGTACAGCAACCGACCAAGTTTCAAACAATGTGGGAAGGACCTTACATTATCTTTGAAACCTTCCCATCTAAGGCCTTGCTTATACATAAACCTAAGGATCCCATGAGAATGCAGTTGGTCAACCTGCAATAATTAAAACCTTTTCGTGAGCCCCACCAAACTAGTGCTACCACCTCATCATCATAGGGACAGCCTCACTCCATTTTTCGCATCTCCTCCTTCTAGCCCAGTCATGGGGGAGACCATCAGACCGTCCTCCATGCTAATCCATTCTACTAAGCTCCCCACTATTTTTGGATTTTTTTTATTTTTCCACCTTTTTTTTTTCAACATCGTTCATACTTTTTCTAATTCTTACTAAGTTTTTCTTTCTTTAATTACCATTTCTTTGTTACTTACTTATATGTGTGTGTGTGTGTTTCATTTCTAGTTGGTTGCTAATAAATCGTCTTATTGTCATTAGGTGTATGGTGTGGATGGTTTTCGTTGTGATGGGTCACATGAAATGGTCCACCTATTTTATCTCATTCTTGCCCTCGCATTGTTGTTCATGGAATTTACGTCTACTTTCATCTCATAAAATCGGTAGTGATTCCACATCATCCACCCATTCATCCACTCCATGGTTTTTCTCCCTTTGGAAGACATGCAACCCCCTTCACTTCAAAAACATTTTAATTAATGTGTGACTTGTGTAGTTTCCAAACTTAGGGATGATCCAATGGTTTGGATCGGGTGTGACTTTAAGGGGAATGCAACATTCGTCATCCTCTTTTGTCCCCTGGGTTGCAAGAGTGCCCTTATAGGTTTCTTACCACTTCAAGTTCTTTTCTACAAGGAAGCTCCTTGGAAATTTGACCTTGCATGGTGTGGTCCTCATTGAAAAAAAACATGAGGATTCAAAGCACATCCCTTGGTCGAATGCATGCAACCAAGCATGGGTCTTTGCATGGTATGGTTCCCTTGAAATAAAAAGAAAATCAAAAATAAAATCCTATCTATGTGGGAATTCAAAGCACACCCTTTAGACCACCCCTCATGGGCCACAAGCACTAGTTATCAGACTCACTTCGTCCCCTCTAACTTAGTCTCATTTCACTTCCTTCCTCTCATGCCTGTTGGAGTGGTGGTTCTCTGTGGGTGCATTCTTGTACACTTGGGGGGTGGACGAGTCTTTGCATGTTGCTGCGATGTCACTGTATGTGGTTGGTTTTGGGTCTGAACTCAGGAAAGTCCTACTATGTCACTTAACCACAACTTCACACGGGGCTTCATGTGATCAATAATTGGAATTCCAATTCTCTCTCCTCTCTCCACCCATTTCTCTCCATGACTCACCTCACTACCCATCTTATGTTTTGAGGGTTTTGTTGTGATTTCCATGAACTCCTCATGCTTCGGCAGGTTCTCATGGACAGGAGTATTAACTTGCGATCACCAATTCTTGACCCCGGGGTCCATGGACTCTAGTGTTGAGGATATGTAAGGGCTACTGAGGCTACCTCCTGCTATGGGGAGGACCTACTTGCATATTCCTAGTCCTGTCTATTAATCTCCCATCCACTAGATTTTGTTGGTTAATTATTTTCATGATACCCATCGCTCGACTTCTTCTCCACGGTGTTCTTTATCACCACATTCTCCTATTGTTGACTCCCTTTTGCACCCCACTTACCTTCCTCTTGCTCTCAGCCGAGTTCCTAGTCTCTAGAGCTCCTATACCACCCCAATTTGGCATTTTTAATCAATTTTTTTAAGCTTTCCTTTGTCGGGTCAATGCTAGTCAACGGGTGCGACCTCCTATGTATACGGGGCCCGATATACACAACCCCCTGCATATACACGATCACGTATACATGGCCCAATCAACGTAGCCATAAACCCCTATATATACCCCCATTGAACCTTACATTGTTGTTTATTTTACAAACAAATTGGGGGAAGATTTTTCATTTTTTCTACCTCACCTCTTCTTCCAAGTACTTACGTTTTCTACCACGCATCCTAATCAACTTATCCTTTCCCTCTTTAGCAATCGGAGGTATGCTCTCTGTCATGGGGGGTGAGGTCTATTGAAATTAATTAATTACTTACAATTACAATCAATAAAGAATTAACACCCCTTAAGGGAAGAAACAAAAAACAACAATTTAAACTCCAACTCATGCCTTATTGTTTTTTTGTTTTAATCCATCACTTACTACTCCGAGAGATTTAATGGGATGCACGTGCCAGCACCATAACTTAGTCAAACTGAGAAAGTGTACAAGGATCATTTTGAGCAACTTGTGCACAATATTAATTAGTGATTATGTTTGATTGCAGATGGCACCGAGACCAAGACATCCAAGGGAAGAAGGACTGTCACAACCTAGGGACAAATGATCAAAAATGGGAAGGGGACAAGGTGTGCAAAACCCAAAGCATGTGGAGGGATCCCATGCAATTGACCCCCTCCACAAAGGACTTGATGTGGAATCTATTCATCAGATTCCTGAAGAGGTGATCCACAGTGAACAATCGCAAGGGGATGAGACTCTGATGATAGTGCCACGGCTTGAGGCCACCTTGACCTAGGCATGTCTTGACGCTATCAAGCCAAGGAAAGTGCAACGAATGGTCTTGCAAGAGTTGAACTTTGGACCATTTCTTGAGAATGCACTAGAAGAGGTGAGGCTCCAATTACAAAACTCCCCTATGTGGCCAATCATCACATCTAGTTGTGAATGGTACTTAGGAGAGACTTACCTCTTTTGGACAAATTGGTAGGCAGGGTCTAGAGTAAGAATCAAGAACATCTATGTCTCTTACTCTGCAAAAGTAATCGTGCAAGCTCTGGGGTTTTCTGAGACCGGAGCTGATGTGGCAGAGATCCCTAAGCAGGGAGATCCCAAGGTAAAATGGGAGTGGATCAGGTGGTGCTATGGGGTGGATCGCAAAGAGTTCGGCACTCTAACCACCATGGAGAGGGTGTATTCAAAAATTGCATCTTACCACCTGAACCCAATGGTGAGACCCAACAAAATCATTACCTCTCTGCTCATGCGTGTGCTGCTCTAAGTGAAAAATTCCCAATGAGCCTTCCACAATTGTTGTTTTTGGAGATTGAGAAAAGGTTTGCTGAAAGGGAACATGGAGGGCGGGCTCTACCCTTTCCTTGCTTAATCAAAAAATTATGCAAATGAGCAGGGATAGCATGGTATGCCAATGATACACTTTGGCATGCCCCGATTACCTCATGATAGGAAATGATAAAAGATAAGACTCTGACCACCACAAAAACTAAGGAAGAGTAGCAACCACCTCCACCACCTACACAAGCAACAAGGTCGGGTTCACAAATAATCACAGAACATATACGCAAAATTCGGTCATCTATCTTGAGCCAACAAAAGTAATCTAGAGGGACCGATGGAGGAGAAGACCCTTTGGTTTATTGCCTTACAATGAGCCATTTGGAGCAAGTGGCTCGATCCGTAAGTCTACTAGAAAGAGCAGGGTCAATGTTCTCTATTGCCCAAACACAGGTACCTGCAAGAATTGATCCTAGTGTCCAAGAAGTAATGGTATTCATCCAACAGTTATTTTCTAAAATTTTAGGGAATGCTGCTACTTTTTTAGTACGCTTGGAGGATGGAGAGGGGGCAACAATCCTCATGATGCAACACCAAGGACAGAAGAGTGCGGCCAAAGTGGTTGCTGATACAATTGCTATTACCCTCAATGCACTAGTAGCACCTGTACCAGATGTACATGGATTTGAAGATGTTCAAGCATCCACTAGGACTTCACGTAGCAGGATCAATGTAGCCCAACATGAAGAAATATTTGACTAATTGGTGGGAACTAAGCAAACACTTTTGAATGTTTTTGATCTTCTAGATAACATCATTGCAACCTAGTTGGAGCTTCTCTTGGCAAGGGGTAAGAGCCTCATCTTGGAGGGGCAACTCGAAGTTGCTCAAGCCAATTGTTAACACTTAGCAACAGAAGTTGCCCAATTAAGGGCCCAACTTGCTAATCTAACTCTCCTCAACCATGAACTCACTAGAGATGAAGCTTTTCAATAGCTTCAAGTCAAACTTCAGATAGTTGAGGATAAGTGAGAGTCGGTGATCCTCGATAAGTTCTTGACAGATGCTCATGCATATCATCTAAACAAGGACTTAACAGAGGTTC